>CM040117.1:236145079-236583640 GCA_022559845.1 Amorphophallus konjac
TTTTTTCTAATACCTCTCGGCACATTTTGGCCATGAATCGGCTGACAACGATGGAAGAGCTCTATGAAAGAGCTCGTTATATACAAACACAAATGAAGGATTCGCCCATCATGGGCATGTTTGAGCCGAAGCCTCGGCTGTTTAAAAAGAATACAAATGTCAACAGCGGGCCCACGACTGAGGGCACTGTCACAAACGAGCAGGTTGGCGTAGTTGGCCACCCCCACCACCAGTCAAACCCACGACCTCTGCCACCTCCACAGCAAAACCCCCATTTTGCCTCCGCTCCACAGCGCCACTTCACACCCCAACCTTCTTTTGCTCCATCACCGAGCCAAGCGCCTCGCACCGACCCTCCAGCACCACCACAATACCATCAGGTCCACCCACCTTCCAACTACGGCCAACAACAACGGAGACCACCGCTTGGCCCCAAGAGGGCCCATTATCCGCCACTCCCAGAGAGTCTCCCTGACATTTTTAATGCTTTAATGGCCGCCAACCTGCTCGTCCTACCAAAAGAAAGAACGGTGTGGCCCGACAATGTTGACACATCCCGTTACTGTGCATTTCACCGCGCCCCTGGGCACAACCTTGATCGTTGTTTCCATTTCAGAGATCATATTTATGATTTGAATGACCAGGGTGGCATTAATTGGGATGAAATGAGACAAGTCATCGCCACCATGAAAGAGAGAAGGCCGCATCGGCAACAGCAAAATCAGCATCAACAACAGCCAGCTCCGCAGCAAGCTCAGCCACAGCAAGCTCCAGCACCCCAGCAGGATATGGGGATTGTCCGTAATCCATTGCCGGAGCACGCTCCTAATCAACACGTGAACCCTGTCACGTCTCTCTACGAGGTGGAGAGAGGGCAGGGATGGCACGAAGAAAACGCCTCTGTCGGGGCATTCCACCATGATCCAAACCAAAATCAAACTCCGCGCCTTTTGCGCGTTCCTCCTTCTCCTTCTAGTCTCCTATCGGGACGTTCTCTTTTACGCCCCGTCAACCCACCTACCACCACCAATTCCGCGACCTTGCCGGCTCGCTCTCTTCTTAACCGCTTACCACCACAGCAACCTGCCATTCCACCTTCCACTACCAATCCTACATCCGCGCCCTCCAGGCCACTCCTACTCCGCTCACCGACAGCACCCGCTACCCCCTCTACCACTCCTACACCGGCAAGAGTTCCTCCACCATCAGTACAACCACCTTTTGTGCCACGATCTCTCCTTGTTCCACCACCTGCCAATACCCCTCGCATTCGGATATCCCTTTCTTCTCTCACGCATCCTGCGAGGGTACCTTCTTCAAATACTCCTCCCATGCCTCCCGCGGGGGCATCTTTATTAAACACCACCACTACTACGCCTCCTACGGGGGCGCCCCTTTTATTGAATTCCCCTTTGGTACCCCCTAGCAGGGTCTCTGCTACCGACATTCCTTCCTCCTCTTCCAACCCTCCTCCTAATATTGCCCCGACAGAGGCGCGTCAAGGCGTAGCGCCGCTCCGTAGTGGACGGATGTTCCACCGTGTTTTCCCACAGAGAGAGCTAGAGCCCGTACAGGGGACGCAAGAGCAGGAACAGGAACAAGATTCAGTGCCGGGAACTCAGTATGATCTGTTAAAGCACCTGGATCGCACTCCAGCCAGAATCTCCATTCTTGAATTAATCAAGAGGTCCACCACTCATCAGCTGGCCTTGAAGGAATACCTGCAGAAGGTTATGGTCAATGAGGACCTCCCGGTTGAACAGATAATTACAGTCTTAACCCCTACCAGCAGTCAGCCGGCAATCACATTCCATGAACATGAGTTAGCACCTCTACCAGCAAGAAAGTATGCCCTATGTATCACGGTTGATATCAACAAAGTAGCCGTTAAGCAGTGTTTGGTAGACACCGGTGCATCTATCAATGTCTTGCCTCCGAGCACTCTGAAGCTATACGGTATCCCTGAGAGCCAGATACGGCCATCCACCATTACTGTCACAACATATGACAATACAAAGAAACCCCCTCTGGGTATGATTACTCTCAAAGTCAGTTTGGGTCCAGCCACCATTACGGCAGATTTCCATATTCTGGATATGGACCCGACCTTTAATGGTATCCTGGGTCGCCCTTATATTCAGCAGCTTGACGCGGTGCCCTCTACAAACCATCAGTGCCTTAAGTTTCCGCACAAGGGCCGCATTATCAAGGTGACCAGCGTGCCGATCTTACCAGAGGAGGACATACATGTAGCTTCATCAGTTCCTTCCATGTGGCCAGCCAACAAGCCGTTATTATCTATGTTGGACATTCGCTGTCCACGACCAATGCTATCTGAGACTGTTACCACCGTTGCCATGACACCCCTGCCTGCTAAGGGGAAGAAGAAAAAGAAAAATATGATGAATACCCCCGGCTGGAACATTCTGATAAGGATGGGATATCAAGATGGCAAGGGCCTGGGTGCCAAACTCCAGGGCAAGATTAGGCCCATTAAGCCTCAAAAAGTGATTGCACGAGGCGACTTAGGCTACAAAGCATCGGACAAGAATGAAGGAGAGCCGTGGGCTGTTATGACATCCACCTTCAAGCCAGATCGCCAGCCACTCACCTGGACTTTAAAGACACATTTTGTCACCGGTGGCGTTCAGAACAATGAACAGACTACCGTCATTACTTCATTACTTGATTGTCAGGATGTGCACGCTAGACAGTTTGCGCGGCACATTGCCCCACTGGCCACTTACAAAGCCTTGGAGACTTTAAGGCCAGATAAAAGAAGAAAAATGGGTGACCCGGAATGTGACTGGTACAGGTGGTTTGACATGAATGACATCACTTTCTCTTTAAGCCGCCTGTTCATGCCGACAGATCCAGAATGGCCGCCATTGATTCAAGAACTGATTGAAATGCCTGCCGCAATCACAGATAAAAGGCAGATGTTAAGTGACTACACAGATACGGGAGAGCCAGATGTCCCCTTTGAAGAAGGATTCTCCGTGGATAGGCTGTGGGCCGGCCTTTTCTCCCTCACTTCTGTGCATCCGTCTGTGTTGGCTCCTCTCTATTCCCGTTGGTTTGGTCACGTACCGCGACCACCACCGATTACCATCAACTTATCTCCCAATTCAATTCAGATTTCCTTCCCTATTGCTCCTTCGCTCCTCGAGCGGTTTTCCAAAATCTCCATCTCGCCCCCGCGTGGGCCATCTTTGATTAAATCTTTCTCCAAACTTGCAAACTCCACTCCTCCCACTATTCCCCCTTCACATTGCTGTTTACTTGAGAAAGAAAATAAAAACAAAGGAAAACATGGAAACGAAAAAAAAACGCCAAATCTCCAACATTCCAATCCTCCATTTCTATTGAGGAGACCTCATAGTTTTCTCCCGAGCGCGTCCCGACCCAGGGGCCGCTCTTCCAAGATTCCTTGGTAAGTCTTTTCTCCCCCTCTGGTGAGGGGACCTCCCCTGTATCACCTCCTGTATCACCTCCTGTATCCACTTTATCACTTCCTTCTTTCCCTTATAATCAAGCTAGTTGCTCTTCCTCCCTTTCTTCTTCTTCTTCTAATAAAAATCATGGGGTAAATTCACACAAGAAGGCCAAGGGTAAGCAGATTCCTCGCAGATTTTTGTTGGAATTGGCCATTAGATGCCAAGCTTGTTTAGCTCTCCCCGAGTTTGTGGAAGATCCAATTATCCTGCCAGAGTTAGAAATCGAGGATTCTATTGCTGCTAATGAGGGTTTGGGTGTTTATGAAATCATGAATGATGAAGACCCTATTGAAGAAGGGGATGAAAGTTATGAAGAATATGAGGACGATGCTGATGCTTTTGCTAGTGGTATAAGAAGATTCGACGAACCATCAGCCTCAGTAGAAGAACCTACCAAAGAAATCAACTTGGGTACCGAGGAAGACCCTAGGATTGTCCTCATAAGCAAAAATTTGCCGCCCTCCGAAGAGAAGGCGCTCATCTTAGCTCTTCAAGAATACAAGGACACGTTCGCATGGAGCTATGAAGATATGCCTGGATTAGACCCTGCGCTCGTTGAACATCGTCTTACACTTAAGCCAGGATCTGTCCCGGTAAAACAACGGTTGAGGCGTTTCCACCCTAGCATGGCTCTGAAAATGAAAGAAGAGGTCGATAAACTCCATAAGGCTAGATTCGTTAGAGTCGTCCTCTATCCCAATTGGGTGGCTAACATTGTCCCGGTTATGAAGAAAGATGGAAAAGTCCGAATTTGCATAGATTTTCGGGACCTCAACCGGGCGTGTCCTAAGGATGACTTCCCCCTCCCTCATATTGATGTGCTGATTGATAACACGGCAGGATTTGAGACTCTTTCTTTCATGGACGGCTTTTCAGGCTACAATCAGATTCGTCTGGCTGAAGAAGACCAAGAGAAAACTTCATTCACTACGCCATGGGGCACATATTGTTATGTGGTCATGCCCTTTGGACTTAAGAATGCTGGAGCCACTTATCAAAAGGCCATGATGGTAATTTTTCATGACATGATTCATATTTATATTGAGGTGTATGTGGATGACCTGGTTGTGAAATCAAGGACAAGGATTGAGCATCCTGGGGTTCTGGCTAAGGTTTTGCAGAGATCACGAGAATTTAATTGAAAATGAACCCCAAGAAGTGCGTATTTGGCGTTTCTTCAGGGAAATTACTTGGATTTATCGTTAGCAAGAGGGGAATTGAAGTTGATCCCAACAAGGCGAAGGCCATTAGAGATATGCCTCCTCCCAAGAATTTGAAGGAAGTTCGAGGATTAACCGGGAGGTTGCAATTTATTCGCCGCTTCGTCTCCCAGCACTCACAAAGGTGTAGGCCGTTCTACGAGCTTACTAAGCCGGGAGTCAAGTTTAATTGGGATGACAAATGTCAGGCAGCCTTTGACGGATTGAAGGATTATTTGGTTAATCCTCCTGTCCTGAGGCCGCCAATTCCAGGCAAACCACTTATTCTTTATGTTTCAGTCCTGGATGACTCCGTAGGTGCTGTCTTAGCTCAAGTAGATGAGGAAGGTAAAGAGAGGGCAGCATATTACTTATCTAAACTCCTTAACCCCTGTGAGCAGAGATACTCAGCCATGGAAAAGACTTGTGTAGCTTTGGTTTGGGTAGTTCAGAAGTTAAAACACTATTTCCTAGCTCACGAGGTTCACCTCATTGCTCGCATGAATCCAATCAAATTCCTCCTTGAAAAATCTGTCCTCACTGATCGATTAGCACGCTGGCAAAGCTTCCTTTCTCAATTTGACATCACTTACATTCAGCAAAAAGCTATCAAAGGTTATGCCATTGCCGAACATCTTGCTCACCACCCTCTCCCCCGCTTTGATCCTGTCAATTCAGAGTTCCCAGATGAAGAATTAATGTCCATTAATCACCCCCCAGATCCTATGTGGACATTACATTTTGATGGAGCTCTTAATTCTCAAGGAAGAGGGATCGGCATGGTTCTCTTAACACCCGAAGGAGTCACCATTCCATTTGCTGCTCGGCTCACTTTTCCCGTCACCAATAACATAGCCGAGTATGAAGCTCTTTTGGCCGGTCTTAAAACCGCTCATCAATATGGTGTCACCCATTTGCGAATTGTCAGTGACAGTCAGCTTATTCTACGCCAAGTGTTGGTCAAGTGCCGCACTATCAATCCTAAGCTCAAGCCCTACCAGGAGCTCGCTTCAGCTTACGCCAAACTCTTCACTAAATTGATTTTCGTTCATGTCCCGCGTAGCCAGAACATCTTGGCTGACGCACTTGCTTCTTTAGCTTCCGCTTTAGTCTTCCCTCCTGAGCGTGATTTTCATGTCCCCCTGATTCATCAGCGTGATACTCCAGCCATTAGGGATCGTGCTTTTCTTGATATTAGGGATCAGGTGCTTGAGAAGGTTAGACGGAAAGAAGCTCTTGAAGGTAGAGAGGTCATGCTATTGGATTGGCAAGAAGAGTTGGCTGACGAAGAAAAGCCTTGGTATTATGAGATTGCCAGATACTGTAATGATCAGTCTTATCCCGAGGAAGTCACTGCCGAAGAAAAGAAAGCAATTAGGAGAGTGGCTCAACGTTATACTTTGGTTGGAGGTGTGCTCTACAGAAGAGGGCTCACCGGTGTTTTGTTGAGATGCCTCGATGATGATGAATCTTGGAAAGTTGTGGAAGAGGCGCATTCTGGCGTGTGCGGTGGTCATGTGAACAGCCAGATGCTAGCTAAGAAGATTCTTAGACTAGGGTTCTATTGGCCCACTCTAGAAGAGGATTGTTCTATCTATGTTAGAAGGTGTGTTAAGTGCCAACTGCACGCCGACAAGATTCATTCTCCTACTTCTTCACTCCATCCTACGTCCTCCCCATGGCCCTTTTCCATGTGGGCTTTTGATATCATTGGACCTCTTGGTGATTCGAACCTCCTGACCAAGCAAAAATCATTCATTCTCACGGCAACGGAGTACTTCACCAAGTGGGCGGAAGCAGAAGCTTACGTGGAAATTAAAGCATCAACCGTCTGCAAATTTATCATGAAGAACATCATCACGAGGTTCGGCATCCCGAGCACCATCATCACCGACAATGGACCTCAATTTATCTCCCAAGATCTCAAGGATCTCTGCAACAGGTATAACATTGCATTGCATCATTCTTCTCCCTATTATCCGCAGGGCAATGGCCAAGCAGAGGCCACTAATAAAACCTTGATCAAGATTGTTAAGAAGACGTGCGAGGCTAATAAATTCTCGGATTGGCCAGACAAGCTGGTTGAAGCTCTTTGGGCCTACCGCACTTCTATTCGAACCCCCACTGGGCAAACTCCTTTTGCCCTTACTTATGGAATGGAGGCCGTAGTCCCCTATGAGATTCTTATCCCCTCTCTGCGAGTACAATTGGATGAGGAGCTCTCTATCGATGAACGTCGTGATTCACTCCTTGCCCAATTGGAGCTCCTAGATGAGAAGCGTTTGGTCGCCGCTGAGCATGCGCGCGTTTACCAAAACAGGCTCTCACGTTTTTATCAAAAGAAGGTAATTGAGAGAAAATTTAAGGTCGGTTAAATGGTAATCAAAAGAATTTTTGTAAAGCCGGGTGGCCCTCGTTCAAAGCTCCAACCAAATTGGGAAGGGCCGTTTGTCATAAAAGATGTTTATCTTGGCAATGCTTATAAACTGGTTAATGCTGAAGGAGAGGAATTAACTCACCCCTGGAATGGTTTGTATCTCAAGAAATATCACCCCTGAACAAAAATCCAAACAAAAATTGAAAACTTCACAAAAATTCAAAAAAAAAATAGAAATCTCCCAGATAATCCAAAAAAAATCTGAATATTTCCAAAATCCAAAACAAAAGAGTTTTCTTTCATGGTTCTCCCTTTTGGGCTGACATAACATGCAAAGGTCCCCGGTCCGAAAGGTCAAAATCCAAAATCCATTTGTCAGTCTTGCTAATTTAAAATGGGAGTTGACCCCGCACACACTACACACTTTACTCTTGAGCTCAAGCAGTGCAAAATCTGATGGAAAGTCAAAATCAAACTAAAGGCGAAAGACGATATCCATTCTTTTCTTCTTCGGCCCACAAGGGAGGAAGGGAGGTCTTGAGGTAGACACGCCAAGCCTATCCGCCGCCCTAGTAGGAGGAAGTCAGGGCCCAAAAGGGAACAAATGCCACAAAAGCCCAAGTACAATTAGGTTGTTCATCAGTTCAAATCTATTCAATGCAAATCAATTCCGAAGTGAAAGTCAAATAGTGAAAAGAAAAGCATGTCAAGAGGGCAAAGTCCCCGCAAGGAAAACCTTGGGCGTATGCATGCATTATGAAGAGGCAAAAAGGCAACAAAGCGTCCCTACGCCAAAGACCGAACCCCAACAGGCATAAGGATAGGGGAGGTAGCTTTGCCTCAGGCATCTTTGAATCTTTTGTGGGCTTCCTCATAGCTTCTCTTTTATTTTTGGAAAAGTCATGAACCAGCAGAATGGTCGAGACAAACTGAAGAGAATGCACTGTACGAAATCTTGTGTATAAGTTTAACCATATTCACGCCAATTCCCCTTTTAATTATTCAAGAAAGGTTAATGGAACTTAGAAGATGACCAAGTAGGGCCCACCACCTTGATTTCTTTATCAGCCCAATTTGGGAGGAATAAAAATTAACGCCTTTGTTCAAGGCGCTTTTATGCTGATTCACGCTTAGATCATAGTCGTTTATTTAAAAATAACGCCTCCTGGAAGGTCGTGTTTTAAACAAAATTCAATAATCTTTGAACGGTAACGCCGTCTCCAAGGGCGTCTTTCACGATAGTAACGGCCTAATCTAAGGCGTGTTTTTTAGAAAAATCTTCAAAAATATATATATATATACACTGAAAAGAACAAAAATAAATTCTTCATGTTGCATGAATTGCATTCTTGCCTGGACATCTTTTAATTATTGTTTGCATACGTGTGATTGCGTGAGGCATCCCCGAGTTTTGATTATTTCATTTTTGCCTTATTAAAGGCTTGGCCCCTTGACCCATTATTAAGGTCAAAATATTTACACCCCTTGCTCACCGGGCAAGGGGCCAAGTCGAACAGATGAATTAACCTGTTTGTTCAAGTGAAAACCGCAGCCGCAGATACAGGGCAAAGTAAAGCAAACACGAGGAACGTGAGAAGAAAAAAAAGTACACAAACACAAGTCCACAACCACACAAGTGCTCAGGTAACAAAAGCTCAAATCTCATATATATATATGTATCGTCATGTCTATCATGTACAGGTGTGAAGGTGGAGGAGTACAAGTACAGAACTCTCAGCTCTCGCCTCCACCCTCCTCTACTCTCCTGCTCTCAACCTCCTCCTCACCATCCCGAACTGGCGCTGGTGGAGGAGGCATAGGCCCCCGTGAAGAGGCCGGAACCCGAACGTGTCCTCCTGCCTCGCTCCTCTCTCGGAGGGAAGAACCCGCCACAAAGGTGGAGCTGGTGAAGGAGTACCCCGCAGCCCGTGCTCGCTCACGGCCTCGCTGCAACCGCTCCTCGGACACTCGAAGCCGCTCCTGGGAAAGGATCAACTGGGTCCTCGAGTCCGCCAGCTCACGCTCTCGTGCCGACAACTGCTCCTGGAACCGGGCATGCTCCGCCTGGTGCTCCTCCCGCTCACGAGCCCGCTCCTCGCGCTCCCGAGCACGCTCCCTCCTCTCCAGCTCCAGGGCAACTCGCAGCTCGGCTACGTCCTGAGGAAGCTCACTGCATTGCTGCAAGGCCCGCTGAAGCTCTACGATCCGCTGATCGCGGATCGACAACTCGATACGTATCGCCTTCAGCTGAGCAGCCTACAAACAGGTAGGTCACGCACCTGTGAGCTCGTCGCTCGGAAGCCCTCATCTACGCAGATAAGAGTGGCTCGAAGCTCTTCACTATGTAAAAAATGAATTTTTATCAGTGCACAATTTATATCTAATCATTGTTTGAATGAGGTTTCAAGTTCAGAATTTACCCGTGAAGCAAGGTCACGCTCCGCCACCTCGGCTCGCGCTATCGCACCAGCCAGCTGCTCCGTCAGTGCAGTCACCTCCGCACTAGGCCCCCTCGAGCTGGAGGCCTCCCCTGGATCTCTCCTCGCTACTCCCTGCTGGGCACGCTGCATTCATTAAGACCGTCAGTGGCTAATCATTAATTCAACACAACAAAAGAAAAAATTCATTTGCATATAGGAATAATTTAAACACTCACCAGGGTCTCCAAGTCTGCCCGTGTGGCAGCTAGCTGGTCCTCCAGGATGTGGAGGTGGGCCTGGGCATCTATCGCTGCTATGTCCCTCGCATCCTGCATTCATCACATATTAGTCGCATGATAGTCACATAAGCATTTGCATTTAATTTAGAAATAAGTGCATTCATACATACCCCTAGGACCCTCATCTGAGGTCTGCCGGCGTGAACCTCCCAGTAACGCCGGAGGTACTCGGAGCTGTCAGTAGCGTGGGAAACGACTGTGGTCCCGCCTCGCTGCCAGTCGGCGTACTGCTCCTCGAATCGCACCCTCCAGTCGGTCGTCTTGGTGCGACCACGGGTCTTCTTGCCAATCCCTCGAGGCTCTCCGACCTCGATCCACTCCTGGGGCAGGCCCAGGGTCCTCATCACCAGCCGAAGCCGTAACGGCTCAATCTCACTCAAGCAGTGTAGCCACAGCTCACGCCCGAAGCGAGGTCGCCCCGATACGACCCAAGGCTGGCCCTCATCGGTCATCCCCTCATATGGTCTCCACTGCACCTGCATTCATGAACACGCATCATTATCATTTCATCATATTCAAATAAACAACAAAAAGAAATGCATATCATTCATTCATACATACCAGCGAGGGAGGGAAGTCGCGGAACTCTCTCCGTAGAACCCACAACTCGTAGTCAAGTGGGGCGCCAAAGATAACAGGCACCCAGCGTCGCGCCAGAGGGAAGGATCCCTCAGCTCTTGGCCGTGGGTCAACGCGCCCCATCGGCATGTATAGGTGGCTCCACACCTGCATCCATGCATTGCAATTAGTACTATATTCACACGCATCATAATAAGAAGGAAAAGATAAGAAATGAGAAATTGCATACCTGAAGAAGAGGTGAGAAGCCACTGACGGTCGTCTCACGGCCTGTCCCCGTGGACAGATCGGCCATCAAATGCGCCAGCAGGGCCGCTCCCCAAGCATATGTGCCAACCGTCTCCAGATCCTCAAGGATGCCTAAGAAGCGGCAGTTGATGACATCGGCTTTCGTCCCCAGCAATAATCTCCCGAGCAGCAGCAGCAGGAACCTCCTCAGGTCTCGGTCCGCTCTCTCATGGTCAGTCGGGTCCTGGCAGCATGCCGCTCTCACCCCGTCGGTCAGTCGCTGTGCAAACTCACCTAAGGTCTCCCCCGACCTATGCCTGGCATCTCCTAGACCCATCACCGTAGTCAGGTCCGTACGGAAAATGGTCCTACACTCGCTAGGTCCCATATAGACCATCTCAAGCCCTAGTAGCCTCTGGGCCATCTCTGAATAGTCAGAATAGGTGAACCCACTCACGGCCTCACCATCTACCCGTAAACCTGTAATCCTGGCTACATCCTCTAAACTAGGAACCATATGCCCCCAGGGCATCAGAAAAGTCCGGCTAACCCTATCCCATCTCTCCCTCAAAACCTAGATCAGCGCTAGGTCAGGTCTAAAAGGCTCAATGGATAGAAAAGCCCCAAACCCCATGGCCTCTACCCTAACCCTCTGGAAGTCGGGGAGACCCTGGTATGCTGCCCAGACCATGACCCATGAGATACGGGTCCTCATCAACCCCTGCATGTATTAAAAGAGAATTATTTTTCTTAATTATTTGAGTATCCATGTGGAATTACATTTGATTTGGGTTAAATATTGAATTTTAGCATTTTTGGAATTCACGGCCACCCTCAGGTCGTTTCTTGATAAATTCACGCCCCTGTGGGGGGCGTTTTTCAGAATGAACTTTAATGTAACGCCCTTAATGAAGGCGTTTTTTATGTTAATCACGCCCCAGTCTTAGGCGTTCTTTGGTGGCTATTTTGCTATTTCTGAAACATATTTCTAATCACGCCTCGGTGTTGGGCGTTTCTTTTTGAATTAACGCCCTGGGGTAGGGCGTTTTCCTAAAGGTGGTTAATTTTGAATCGTTAATGAATAAAGCGACGCCCTCTGGTTTGGGCGTCTCTTGTTGAATTAACGCCCTACTGGAGGGCGTGGGTTTCTCAATTTAACAGAAAAATCAAATAACTGACAGCATGCGAAATAATTCATGAAAATATTTTTGGAAATTGTTTAATGAGCATGGAAATCATGAAAAATCATAAGTTTTAAGAAACGACATGCTTCAGGGCGTTTTCCATGGAGGTTAATTGATTTGAAATAATTAACGCCCTGGGTTAGGGCGTTTTGTTTGTGGGTAACGCCCCCGATGGGGGCGTGTTTTTTCTGGGTTGCAGATTTCGTACCCGAGGGCTATGGAAAATCAAGAAAAATATAAATAAAATAAAATAAAATGGAATTGGGGAGGGGGAACCTACCTTCTTGTGCTTCTGGGGTTGTGGCCGTGGCAGTGGCCGTCTGGGCCGCCGGAGTTGCCCCCGGGGAGCGACCGCCGCCGTGCACGGCGGTCCTTCTTCTTCTCCTTCTTCTTCTCCTTCTTCTTCTCCACCGTCTGCATCTTCTGCATCTGCTGTTGCTCCGTCGGCCTCGTCGCCGCCGGCCGTCGCCGGCTCATCTTCGAAGGCCACGACGGCGAGCTCCTCCACGGAGATCTCTTCCTCTTGGGCGTGGGAGGCGTCGAGGTCAACCACGTCTGGGGCACTAACTCTCTGGCGTTTGGCCATGGCTAGGGTAGGAAGAGAGACAGAGAGAGATAGAGGAAGATTGAGAGAAGAGAACGAGAGAGGGAGATCGAAAGAGAATGGGCGGTTTCGGTTAGGGTTTGCAGAAGGGGGGAAAATGAAAACGGAAGGAGGAAGGAGAAGGAGGCTTGGTGGCTTTTGGGTTTCGAAAAGAAGACACGCCCTTGAGAAAGGCGTTTATAATTGAATTCACGTCCATTCTTTGGGCGTTTTATGGAAATTGACGACGATGATTAAGGCGTTAATTTCTTTTGCATGGGGAACGATAACCGTCGTCAGACGCATTGAATGGGCGTTGATTGATGTAAGAGAAGTCATTATTGCTGTTTGAAGTAACGCCTCTGGTAAAGGCGTGTTACATTTGAAAAGTGACCAAGGAAAAGGCGTTATTTTTGTATGAGTCAACGATTATATTCTTTTGGATTTGAATCTGTTCACGCCTTTCTTGAGGTCGTTATTCAAAATAACGCCCATTTCGCAGGCGTCAATTGTTGACGATGAGCACATTGAAGCGCCTTGAAGTAAGGCGTGTATTTGTTAATTCGCGACGCTCTTGGAGGCGTTATTCAAAACAGAAACACAGTTTTTTGGATGATTTCGATCATAATCACAGTGGCAGTTGGCTCAATCAGAAAACAATCTTTATTATTTTAAAAAGAGAAACTACAATGACTAATGAGCCACTTTGGGCCTTAATTTTCTCAATGAAGTTACATAATTTTTCCACTGTTCCTTGTCTTCATCCGAGTCTTCTACAGGTTGATGAAGCTTGCTTAGCCTCCATAAAGCTTGAATGGTGATAACCTCTTCTCCATCTTCATTGCTGCCTAGATCCCTTGATTTAATTGGAGGAAGATGAGAGATGTCCTCTAAGTGTTGCCTTGGGAGCCCAAGCTGAGGAAGGCACCGGTGTGCATTATATAAAACGAAATCCGAAGCACCGATAAGACGAAGGTCCGTCCCGATGGAGAAGCGTGCACGAAGTTCCTGCATTTTGAATACACCCGGGGCGCAAGTAAAAAGATTCTTTGGCATTACCTTTAAGTGCTCCCTCCAATCCCCTCTCTTCTTGATTTGAGGAATCCGGTTGGTCACTCTATTGCTTATACCTAATGAGCCGGTTATGTATGAGAGTGGGCTCTTTGAGAAAATTCTTGAGGGTTGTTGGGCTTCGCGGCATGAGTCGAATTTGAAGTGTAGATCAACCCAACTTGAGAGTGCTAGCATGCACCCGTAAATGGGCCTTCCCATGGACGTCGCTGTGAGCCCGCTATAGAGATATGCTAGGATCGCCGGTCCAACTCTCTCTTCTTCCCATAAGCTCACCACTGCGCTCAATTGGGACTCCTCTAGAAAGTCCTCCGTGGATGGGAATAGGAGTGCTCCTGCCAAGCACACCACGAAGGCTTTGGTCACTCTTTCTATCTCCTCTTCCTCTTTAGCTTGATCCGCTCTCTTGTACACCCACGAGGCGAGCTTCAAGAGGTTAACTCCTTTAGTGACCTTAATTTGGTTCACTATATTCGGGCTAGGTATTAACGAGGTTAGCAACTCGTGGGAGGAGATGGGCCTTGGCATGATGGCCATCTTTTCTTCTTCTCCGTGTTTCATCTTTTTCAAGCCTAGGATCATCTCTACTTCCTCCAGCAAGATGGTGGCCTCAAAAGTGGAAAATAAGAAAGTATGGGTGGAAGGATGCCATGTCTCAATCAATGCTCCTATGGCAGCCCAATCTATGTGGATTTGATCATAATGCTTGGCATGGGTTATCAATCCCAAGAGATGCCATCTAGCTACATATACCCTCATGTCTGATGTGAATTTGGAGAGGATGAGGGGCAACCATTTGATTTGGACATATCTTCTAGCCCCTGGAAGATTTGGGTACTTCTGTGAGAGGAGGGGAAGAAAACAAAAAGAAGAGGTATATGAGCATATGACATGTTCAGTAACAAAGAAATAAACATGTGAGCAGTTCGCCAGAACAGTATGCACAATAAAGAAAGTTGAAACTAACCTGATTCATGCATATCCTGTTGCTTATATGACCTTGGATATCGTTAATCCTGGGAGTTGAGTTTTTTTGTCTTTTCAGTGCCCTGTCCATCGTCAGCAGAGGCTTGGACAGTGCAACCTGCAGAGCAGATGAAGAAGAAGAAGAACGGGAACACAGAGTTTAGGCGGCTGCAGGGTTGTGGTTGTTTATGTTGAAGGAGGGCCTCCTATTAATAGAGATTTAGAGAGTCGTAAGGCTGTTGGAAGTTAGAAGTTCGATTGGGTTAAGGACTGTGCTGTTAAATTAGGAAACGGAAGTTCGTGCTGAATTAACGACGTTGGTTAGGGCGTCTATTTTTAAATTGACGACTTGACTAACGACGTGTTATATTTAACGCCCTAGCATGGGGCGTGTTTTTCTAAGCCTCCGTTACTGTTTACGCCTTTGAGTAGGACGTGTTTTAACAACTAACGACCTATGTCACGGCGTTTTAAATGATTTTTACGCCCTATTCTTAGGCGTGTTTTATTGGCTTATGGTTTTTGACCTCTACACACTTTTGATGAGCTTAAGTGCTATTATTTGATGAAATTGTTTATGATTAAGCACTTATGATCATTTTTTTGGAGAATCAATACTATTTATGATCATGAAAGGACTAATAAGTTTTAAAAGTGCAGAAGTTTGCAGGATTCGAGGCATTTGAATCACTCATAGGAGCAACATCTTGCCGCCTTGTATCTGTTTCTTGTAAGCATTGTTACTATATGATATCTACGCTATTATATTATGTCAAGGACCTTGTGGTTCTGATGAACCTGAAATTTGAGTTCCCCTTCATCAAAAACGATGACGATTTCAGGAGAATCTTGATCACACGGATAGGCCGTCGAGTTGTTAAAAGTTTGGGACGATGGTTCCACTTTCTGAGTTGATACGTGGACAAACGGGCTTCGGCTTAGTGTTAGCTCAGAGATATGGATTCTTGACCAGACTTAAACAGCTTAGCAATATTATCCTTGATTATTTTCTATTTTTTAGTTTGTTTTATCTTTTTCTTTTAGCCCAGCATGCATCATGTAGGACTTTGAGTTTCATGCTGAAAATCTTCATATTATGGCAATAATGAAGTTCACTCGCTCTTGATTGAATTGACATGAGATATTCCACTTTAAATCAAGTACTTCGTTTTATTTGAGGCCGTTCAGGCTGATTCCTTGAAAGTGTTCCTTTTGTTGGATCTTTATCCCAATTCTCTTTACTTTTCTGCAAAATTTACCTTGGTTGCAGCACGTCCACATTGGCTGGTAATCGCTCTCCAATGGTCTTTCCCTGTCGTGCCCACGCGCACACCCTTTATTATTTAGTTTAACCTCCTTTTATCCAACAAATCGATTGTTTCCTTGGAACCACTCAGAGTTGTTTCATTCAGAATCTTGGAAAGATTTCCAATGCTTAGTGTCTGAGGCGTGTCACATCACACCTTGGCATCTCCTTATCAGTTCGTTCCACTTCATTCCTTTCATTACACTTCGCTCCATTTCCGTCTCACTCCCTTGCAAAGCAGACGCCAAGGCGGGGCAGCTGTAGACACACCAAAATTGATGTTTTGTTGATCAAATCTCATGTTATTATATAAATGCCCCAAGTGGACTTCAATATTCCTATAACATGAAGTTTTTCTATTTTTGTGAGTTTTTCTGCATTTTTCCTCTATTTTTGTGAGTCACGACTTGATTAAGGGCGTTAATTTCAAAAAATAACGACCTGTTATAGGGCGTTTTCAAAGAAAGGACGACCGTATGTGAGGGCGTCAATTCTTGGTGTTATCCCTTAATTTCTAGAATTATCTATTTTCAAAATAAAAGGCATTTTGTGAGTAACGCCTTTCCTCAGGGCGTGATTTTAATTAACGCCGTTATCTCAGGCGTGTTATCTGAGCTTTCAAACAAGACAATGTTTCATTTCCAAAACTAAATCCAGGAAGAAACGCCCTTTCCTAGGTCGTGTTTCAAGAAAACGTCTTTGAGAAGGTCGTCAATTCATAAAAGACGCCCTGTATTAAGGCGTGTTTTACTCCAGAGTCCTTCCTTTTTTCATCTTTCCCTCACAGTTCCCTGCTGTCTTTGGACTCTTGCTCGATCTTAATCCTTCCTTAGATGCCTCATTGCCTGTTCTTATCATTCCTTGGTTTGATCACATCCGCTTGAGGCACTATAAATTGAAGCCTTGATCGATCGTGTAGAAGGTTAAGCACTTTAAGCATTCAGAAGGTTAAGCACTTTAAGCATTCAGAGGGTTAAGCGCTCAGAAGCTTGAATATCCCTCACGAGCAGAGCCTTCTTAGTCCTTTGCTGCCTCCCCTTTGCATCCTTCGATTGGGCTGCATCCGGTGCTTCGTCCATCTACATCCATCAACACATTCATTCGGTTTTCCCTTTACTGTCGCCAGGGACAGCAGGGTTTCTCATCTTTTCATCTCTTTTATTTTTACTTCATTCATATCATCACCCCTCCGTCCTTTATATCTCTATTCACTCTTCACATCTGTTCACGTCTTGTTGCATTTCTTTTTATCATCAAACTCCCCTTCCCTTAAGTCTTCTTAAGGGGTTTAAAAAGAAAATAAAAAAAGAAGGTAATCAATCAAGAAAACCCACTTCGTCGGCCGGCCGATTGGAGTTGGAGGAGGAGATCCACATTCATCCCGCATCCCATCTTTCACCAGGTACATGCGATCTTATTTTTTTTATTGAGGTAAACCCTCTGGCGATCACACACTCCCCTTGCGCACCTCGTGCATTGTTTCATCTCCACCATTATTTAATGTTTCCCTTTTCCCTTCCTTTTTAACCTCACCACAAAGTGTGGATTTTAAAAGAGATCCACAGTTTGCATGGAGCTATGAGGATATGCCAGGATTGGATTCTACTCTGGTTGAGCATCGTCTCACTCTCAAACCAGGGTCCGTCTCGGTAAAATAACGGTTAAGACGTTTTCGCCCACAAATGGCTTTAAAAATGAAGGAAGAGGTCGACAAGCTCCACAAAGCTAGGTTCATAAGAGTCGTCCTTTATCCTCAGTGGGTCACAAACATCGTCCCGGTCATGAAGAAAGATGGAAAGGTGAGAATTTGTATTGACTTTCGGGACCTTAACCGTGCGTGTCCGAAGGATGATTTCCCTTTACCTCATATTGATGTGTTGATTGATAACACGGCAGGATATGAAACCCTTTCATTCATGGATGGATTTTCTGGATATAATCAAATCCGTTTGGCAGAAGAAGATCAGGAGAAAACTTCATTCACTACTCCCTGGGGAACGTATTGTTATGTGGTCATGCCAGTTGGACTGAAGAACGCTGGAGCCACTTACCAAAGGGCTATGATGGCAATATTCCATGACATGATGCACATATATTTGGAGGTATATGTGGATGATTTGTTGGTAAAATCTAAAACTAGGGCAGAACATCCCGAGGTCCTTGCAAAGGTGTTGCAAAGATCACGTGAATTCAATTTGAAAATGAATCCAAAAAAGTGCGTGTTTGGTGTATCATCGGGCAAGTTACTTGGCTTCATTGTGAGCAAAAGGGGTATTGAGATAGATCCCAACAAGGCTAAGGCAATTAGGGATATGCCACCCCCGAAGAATCTGAGGGAAGTTCGAGGATTAATCGGGAGGTTACAATTTATCCGTCGCTTTGTGTCGCAACACTCGCAAAGGTGCCGGCCCTTCTACGAGTTGACCAAAGCAGGGACCAAATTCTATTGGGATTCTAAGTGTCAGAATGCTTTTGACGGATTAAAGGAATGTCTGGCCAACCCGCCTGTTCTCACTCCACCTATTCCAGATAAGCCTTTGATCCTATATGTCTCGGTCCTAGACGACTCTGTGGGAGCCGTCCTGGCACAAATCAATGAGGAAGGCAAGGAACGGGCAACCTATTACTTGTCCAAAACTCCTCAACCCCTATGAGCGAAAGTATACTACCATGGAAAAGACCTGTGTCGCCCTCGTGTGGGTGGTACAGAAATTGAAACATTACTTTCTTGCTCATGAAGTCCATTTAATTGCTCGCATGAATCCTATCAAATTTCTATTGGAAAAGTTTGTCCTTACTGATAGGCTAGCACGTTGGCAAAGCTTTCTATCTCAATTCGACATCATCTATATCCAACAAAAGGTGATTAAAGGCTATGCTATAGCTGAGCATCTCGCTCATCACCCTCTCCCCAAGTTTGATCCTGTTCAATCAGAGTTTCCAGATGAGGAACTAATGTCCATTACTCAGTCTGATGATCCGATGTGGACATTATATTTTGATGGAGCTTTGAATTCCCAGGGGAGAGGTATTGGTATCGTTCTTTTGTCACCTGAAGGTGTCGCTATCCCAGAGGCATTCCAGCTCTCATTTCCAGTCACCAACAACGTGACTGAATACGAGGCTCTTCTGGCAGGTTTGAACCTTGCCTATTCATCTTGGGTCACTGAATTGTGAGTCATAGGTGATAGTCAACTTATCCTTCGCCAAGTGCTTTCCAAATATCGCACTCGTGATCCCAAGCTCAAGCCATACCAAGAGCTTACTGTTGCTTTCGCTAAGCTGTTCACTAAGTTGGTCTTTATCCATGTTCCTCGCAATCAGAATATTTTGGCCGACGCCCTTGCGTCGTTGGCATCATCATTAAGGTTTCCTCTGGGCAGAAGGGCTCTGTCCGTTTCTATCCACAAGCTTCTCTTCCCTGCTATTCACAACCCTTCCTATTTAAGGGTTCAGGAGGAAATGTCAAAGATGGCTCAGGATAGAGAAGTTGTTGAAAAGAGGGAAATTATGTTGGTCGAATTGGAAGAAGAATTGGCTGATGAGGAGAAGCCATGGTTCTATGAGATTGTTAAATATTGCAAAGACCAGTCTTACCCTACAGAAGCAACAACAGAAGATAAGAGGGCCATAAGGAGAGTTGCCCAAAGGTATACGGTGGTTGGAGGATTGCTGTACAAAAGAAGCCTCACTGGTGTTCTTCTGAGGTGTCTTGATGATGATGAGTCCTGGAAGTGTGTAGACGAAGCACACTCAGGCGTGTGCGGTGGTCATGTGAACAGCCAAATGCTTGCTAAGAAGATCCTTCGGCAAGGCTTTTACTGGCCCACCATGGAAGAAGACTGTGCTGTCTATGTCCGTAGGTGTGTCAAGTGTCAACTTCACGCCGATAAGATCCATTCCCCATCTTCCTCTCTCTATCCAGTGTCCTCCCCATGGCCTTTCTCCATGTGGGCATTCGACATCATTGGTCCTCTTGGTGATCCTAACTCCCTCACCAAGCAAAAATCCTTCATCCTCACTGCAACGGAGTACTTCACCAAATGGGCTGAAGCCGAAGCCTATGCAGAAGTCAAGGCATCCACAGTCTGTAAGTTCATCATGAAGAACATCATCGCCAGGTTCGGCATTCCAAGAACTATCATCACCGACAATGGGCCACAATTCATCTCTCAGGATCTTCAGGACCTCTGCCAAAGGTATAAGATTGCATTGCATCATTCATCACCATATTATCCATAAGGCAATGGCCAAGCGGAGGCCACTAATAAAACATTGATTAAAATCATAAAGAAAACCTGTGAGTCTAGCAGATTCTCGGATTGGCCAGAAAAACTTATTGAAGCTCTATGGGCTTATCGCACTTCAGTCCGTACTCCCACTGGGTAAACTCCATTCGCCCTTACTTACGGGATGGAGGCGGTAGTCCCATATGAGATTCTGGTCCCTTCTCTTAGGGTACAATTGGATAAGGAACTTCCTCTCGACGAACGTCGTGACTCACTCCTTGCCCAATTGGAACTCTTAGACGAGAAACGTCTGGTTGCTGCCGGTCATGCTCGCATCTACCAAAATAGACTCGCACGTTTTTATCAGAAGAAGGTTATTGAGAGAAAGTTCAAAGTTGGTGAAATGGTAGTAAAAAGAATTTTTGTAAAACCTGGCTGGCCGCGTTCTAAGCTCCAACCCAATTGGGAAGGACCGTATGTGGTTCAGGCTGTGCATCCTGGCAACGCCTACAGGCTAGTCAATGCTGAAGGAGTTGAGTTATCCCACCCTTGTAATGGGCTTTACCTTAAGAAGTATTACCCTTAGATAGGTGTACATACTGTCAAAGATAAAAAAAATTGAAAACAAAAACAACAAAAAAATGAAAAAAATAATGAAAACCACAAAAATTTGTGTATAAAAAACAAAAAAAAGAAAAGACCAAAAAAAATAAAAAATTCAAAATGCTGATGCTTGGAGATCACCATGTAGTTAAGTCATTGCATTCAACCTCCATGTTAGGAAAGGGCCCATTAAGACTTGCTAGGTCTCAGGTCTTGGTTTGCCAGAACCGTGGAGACCCCTGTCTGGCCAGTTCGGCCTATGCCCCCTCAAAAGAAGACAACATGAATACACATATGTGTTATAAAAATTGATAGCATCGCTTATGGTAGGGCATCACTCAAAAGGTCTCCAAGAAAGCTTAAATCTTTGTTCTCTTCTTCTCGACCGAGTGAGACAGTCGGCGCCCTTAAAACGCTGAGCATGGGAAACATGAACACAACCCCTAGGGTGAGAGT
Organism: Amorphophallus konjac; assembly: GCA_022559845.1. Classification (NCBI taxonomy): domain Eukaryota; kingdom Viridiplantae; phylum Streptophyta; class Magnoliopsida; order Alismatales; family Araceae; genus Amorphophallus; species Amorphophallus konjac. The sequence goes on from CM040117.1 coordinate 236,166,077, forward strand.
AGGATCCAATTCTTCGAGCATGAATCAGAGCACGAGAAGAGGGCAGTGTCCCCGCAGGCATCCAAGAGGGATTCCATAATGTCAAAATACTATGTCCCTCGCAAAAAATCCATCAAAAGAATCAGAAAAAGAAAAGCAAAAAAATCAAAGTCAAAAGAAAGGCCTGGTCATAACCGTGCCTGATTCCACTAAATGAAACCCCTTTGACTGAAAGTCAAATTACACAAAAGGGGGTCACGAGATGTAAATGCTCGAGAGTTAGTCCGAAGTTGTCCGAAAGGGGAAGTTAAGTGTGCCTCTATTGGCTCGCCGGGTTAATGGTTTTGCCGGCCCTCTCACGAGGTTTACCCCAATACTCTTCCTTCTTCCCCTGAAGATAAAGGCTAAATGGAGTACCCAAAGGGTGAGACCCACCAAGGCTTGTGACTTTGTTTTAACACAAACATATGGTTGTCCATTTTGAAAGCAGAAGTCATTGTCGTGAAGGAGTCTCCGTGTTTCTGGCTGGTCAAGACCTTTATATACCACCTTAATGTCTTCTCAGTTTAACCTCGGGCTTAGACCAATGCAAGCGCATCACCTATAGGTGCGACGGCGTCTGATTCCGGGTCAGCGTCGCACGGTTGGTCATTTGGGTTCCAGGGTGTTCCATTACATACCATCTAGAGTTGTGAGGAAATAGACCCGGGTCGGGCAAATCATTTACCTCGAACATTTTTTGGGTGAATCCCTGTGGTCGGAAGCAATTGGGAGCCTAAGCATGGCATGACGGTATTGTCATCAGGATAAGTCTTAGCCGGCGGAATTATCATTCGAGGAGTCTAGAGGCCCAAATCAACCTAGATGTGCGCTTAGGATACCTGGGAGGTTAGTAAGAAACCCTTGTTCTCATGCAGGTTAGATGTTATATCAAGTGGTCATCATGCATTAGCAAAAACAAAAAAATAATAATAAACAAACCAAAAACAAACAAAAAAATAACAAATCCAAAAATCCAAAAAAGCAGAAAAATGTATATGCGCAAAAAAATGGAAATGTAAAAGACCAAAAATAATAATAAACAAACAACAAAACACAAAAAAATTAATATACACCTACAAAAAAAATAAAGATCACATCTTTGCATGATCGCATTTGTATGCAGCATTCATTTTAAATTATCGTTTGCATCCGTGTGCTTGTCTGTCGCATTCATCATTATCTTTTATCAGTGCCTTTGTTAATAAAGGCTTGCCCCTTGACTCGTTATCAAGGATAGTTCAAAGTCTCGTTTGCTTGTTGAGCAAGGGGCAAGTCAGAGCAGAAATACTGACTTGTTTGCTTAGGTGTGTGCAGGAATTCGAGAGCTCAGGAAGAAGCAGAGAATCAAAAAAACACAGAACACTTTATTTCACTTCTATTCAAAATAAAAATAAACAACAAAGAGATTACATCAGATTTCACCTTCTCTCTCCACATTACTTGTCCCGCCACCCTCCGGACGAGACACTCTTGAGGGGGCTATCCAATCATGGAATGCGGTCCTTCTACCGCCTTGTGGGCCTCTTTCTATCTCTACTCCCCGGCGCCGATCTGCGGGGGCACCAAAGAAGCTGCTGACACGAAAGCCACGCTCTCGTGCTCTTCGGTAGCGTTCCTCACCGTCCTTTAGCCACTGCTCGGCGAGGCCGAGACTGGTCTTCAATTCAAATAATTGGGCCTCCAGGGCCCTCTTCTCCTCTTTCTCGGCCGACTTCTTGGCCTTCTCTCTTTCCTTGGCCTTTTCCCTCTCAGCACGTTCTCTCGCTCTGTCTTCCCTCTCCAGCTGAAGGGTGATCCTCAGCTCTATAGCGTCCCTAGAAAAGTCACCACCTGGACGATGCTGCAGTTCCTCCTCCAGCTCGGCTATTCTAGCTTCCTTCTGGGCGGCATGTGCGAGTGCCTCCTCCGTTTCTTTCTCCTGCCAGACGTTTCATCTCAGGCTTCTAGTAACGCTTGAACAAGGGATATTAAATGGTGAGGCTCTCACCTGTACAGAAAGCATCCCTTCTGCTTCCGCAGCCCACTGTGTGGCATGAGCAAGTTGCTCGTGTAGTGAATCTAACTCTGAAGTGGGAATCCATAGACTGGAAGAAACGCCGTCTGCCCCCATCGCCGATGAAACTACGTCTAGCTGGGCACGCTGTGTACACACATGAGAGGTGACAGTTAAATGGTTAACGCCATGAATTTCAAATCATGCCAGGAGTATGTATATATACACTTACTGATGAACCCAGAGCCGCTCGGGTATCAGTTAACTCTTGCTCCGTGTCCGCCAAACGAGCTCGTAAGTTCGTTATTATGGTGTCACGGGCATCCTACAGCCATGGCTCTTGAGTTCACAAATAAAAATCAAAAAAAATGGAAATTATAAAAGACAAAAAAAATGGTGTTTTATTTTACCTCTATAAGCCCTCCAAGTTGGAGCCTCTCCGCATACATTGCCCTATAGAGCCGTAGGTAATCTTCACTGTCTTGCGCTTGTGATTCCAGGAGCGTGCCACCCCGCTGTCAGTCTTCATACTGTTCGGGGAAGCGCACCCTCCAATCAACGCAGGTTGCCGGCCCACGCGTCTTCTTCCCGACGCTGGGTGAGCAGGTTATATCCACCCATTCCTGGGCAAGCCCGAGGGTCCTCATGGCTAATCGCAGCCTGAGGGGCTCAATTTCATTCAAGCAATGAAGCCAGAGGTCCCGTCCGAATCGGGCACGGCTTCCAATTACCGATGGCTGGTCGACATCGACCATATTCAAGTAAGGCCTCCAGTTCACCTATGTTGGGTTGTACATATCTTCGTAGTTACTCAAAAATACAAAAAAATAATAAAAAATAAAAATATATATAAAACAGAGAAAAAAGTATCCTACCATCGCTGCAGGAAACTCTTGCAGCTCCCGTCTCGATACCATCAGCTGGTAGGATAATGGTGCTGTACTCATGATGGGTTACCACCGCCTAGCCAACGGGATCGTCACTGGCCGACAGTGTAGAGCTCTCCCCATTGGAATATAATAGTAGCTCCACAGCTACACCATCATGTGTCATTGGCACCAACAAATACAAGAAAAAAAGAATAAAACCAAAACCACAAAAAAAATAATTTTTTACCTGGATGAAGGGCGTAAACCCATTTATTGTCACCTCTCGGCCTGTCCTTTTCGACAGACCCGTAAATAGATGTGCCAGCACGGCAGCTCCCCAGGCGTACTGTCCTACTCTCTCCAAATCTACGAGCAGCTCCAGGAAGCGGCAGTGTATGTTGTCTCCCTTGGAGCCCAGTAGCAGCCTACCCAGCAGAAAGAGGAGGAACCTCCTCAGGTCCATGTTGGTCATTTCCCAGTTGCCGGCATCTGCACAGTATACAGCACGGGCACCTCTCTCTGCCCTTTCCATAAATTCCTCCAAGGACTCGTCATCCCGTGGACGGATGTCAGTAAGCCCTAACACCTCCATGATCGATGTCTTGGCTACTGACCTGTTCTTCCGACCATCGAGTTCCAGTCCTAACAGTTTCTGGGCACCTTCTCGGTAATCCGCATAAGTGACGCCGGTCACTGCCTCTCCATCCACTTTGAGGCCCGTGATGCGAACCATATCTTCCAAACTGGGTACCATGTGCCCCCAAGGCATCAGGAATGCCCGACTCGTCGGATCCCATCTTTCATGTAATGCTTGGATCAGGGCAAGGTCGAGCTTTATCGGCTCGATTCGGAGGAAGGCACCGAACCCCATCACGTCTAGCCTGGCCTTTTGGAAGTCCGGGAGACCTCGATATGCTGCCACTACGAGCTCCCAAGAGATGTGCGAGCGCATCATGCTCTGCACATATACAAGAAGTGAAAAGGGGAGCATTGCTAAGCAAGAAAGGAGAAGAAAAGGATGAAGGAAGGAAATCAAAAAAGCCACTTACAAGCTGTGATCGGGTCCTCTCACTCAGTTGTCCTTCGACTTCTGAGAGTCTCCTGGAACTGCTACCTGATCTGCTCCTCTTCGAGGAGCGGAAAGACTCACCTTCTACTCTAAAGCTGGATTCACCCTCCATCCTGAAAAAGTGAGCAACACTCGCAACCTCCCTTCCTTACAAATTTGTACTCCTCAAGTCTGCTCTCCGGACTTCGGTGTTTCCAAGTCGAGCGAAAGGGGAGGTATTTATAGGATTGGAAAGAAGGTGATCTGGATCTATCACCATCACCCCAGCAACATCCTTCACGACAAGTCACCCTCTCTTTACTCTCGCATGTCACTCTGCCATCTGGAGTGATCAATTTGGAGGCGTGATTTGTTGACTTGTCCTCCCCATGCGGTCTAAAGATTCCCCATGTTTATTGTCCCGTTGCGATTATTGCTAGCGCAAAGAAGAAAGTGGGGGACATTTATACGGAAAATAGGACCAGGGACCGACGTTGTTGAAATTGGTGGTAGATTCCTTTGAAAGTCATGGCCACGGTACACTCGCGTGCCACTTTGCCATGTGAAGTAAATGGAGCAGAGCTGTGATTTGTTGACCCGCCACTCCTATTCGGTCCAAAGATTCCGCGTGTCCCTTGTCCTATTGCGACTACTTTTAGCGCAAACAAGGAAATAAGGGACATTCACGTGGGAAAAGAGCACCACGGGCCGATATTGTTGAAATCCGTAGATGATCCCCTTGAAAATCATGGCTATGGTGAGTCACCGCCCCGTGTTTTAAGGAGTCTCGTCGAGTACGCCTCGCGGGAACCCATGTGGTAGAGAAGAGCTGTAGAGCAGAAGGAACATATCCAGGGCGAACCAGCCGTGTTCAAACCAACCTATTTCACTCGCACATATATATAAGGGTTTGTGCCCGTCATGAGAAGGGAGTGAGTGAACAAGCCACTCACTAACCCTCACCACCCTCCTGGTCGCTTCTATTCTCTCTCTCAAGGCAAGAAGTCCCTTGGAGGCCTTTTATAATTCCGTGACGTAGCAATCGCTTTGTCGCGTCATACGTTCCCACCTGCTCTTCGGCAGTGCTCCTCGCCCTCCTCCTGTCTCTCTCGCGACCCTGATGGCCGCAAAGCTCTTGAAGTCGAGGCCGCTAGTTGAGCTGCCCTATGCTCTGCCGATGAAGATGCTACCAACTCCAGGAGCTCCTCTGTTGCGAGCTCTAATCCCCTTCCATCTGCAGAGCGAGCCATGTTTGGATGCTCTTTCTCTCAGAGCTCCATCTCCTGCGTCTCTTGTGCTGCTCTATTTTTACCTTTTCTCTCTCTACTATCTCTTGCTTTATCTCTCTCTTAGCCATTCGGAGAGAAATCTTTAGCTCCCGGGCATCTCAGGGCAACTCCTCATGCTGGTTGCCTTGATTTTTGCCTCTTGTCCGGAATGGTTCGCTACCACCTAACATTGGCTATTGCAGATGTTTGTGCCAAAAACAAAAAAAAAGAGAAAAGAGGGAATAAAAAAAGAGAAAAAAAATAGAAGAGAGTTAGGATCTAAATACGCATTAAAGTTTCCATATTTATTCCAAGATAAGATACATTAGGGTTTGGGCATCTCAGGCCTCAATTTCCCCAACTCGATTACATAAGCTTTCAGCAGTTCTTCGTCCTCACTCACAGATTCTGTTGCCCTCAGTGCAATGCCCTTCCATGACGCTTTGATTGTCTTCACATTTCTTGCATCACCCCCTGTGCCCAGCTCCCTTTTCCTGATTAAAGGAAGCTCGGATAGCAGTGGGAATGAATGGCGAGGGAGGCCCATCTGAGTATGACACCGGTGCGTGTTGTAAAGGATGAATTCAGACGCGCCAACAAGCTGGAGCTCCATGTTAAGAGAAGACCTCGTGAGAAGCTCATATGGGAGTAAGCATGTCGGTGCACGAGTGAACATATACTCTTCAATGGTACTGAAGTGAGCCCGCCAGTCTTCACGTTTCTTCAGCCAGGGAACGCGATTTGCTATACTACCACTAGAGCCTAACACATTGACCATATGGTGAAGCGGGCTTTGTTGGAAGAGTCTTAAAGTAGATGACATCCCCTCACGATGGTTAAATTTGAAATGCAAGTCAGTCCAACAATTCAAAAGGAGTGCGCAACCAAAAGGAGGCTTACCCATACTGGATGCCGTGAGTCCGCTATAGAGATAAGCAAGGATAGCCGGTCCCACTCTCTTTCCTTCCCAAATTCCACAGATGGCACTTAGCTGATCTTCCTCCACTGTGTTGTCAGTATAAGGGAATAAGAGAGCACCCGGTGAATCCCTTCATAAGCCCTTCAATGTGATCATCATCACTTGTCAACCTTTCAAGAGCATTTATGACCCAATCTGCAAGTTTTTGCAGATGGATTCCCTTCTGAGTCTGGACGCCCTTGATGGCTTCGGACGGCATGAAGCTTCTGAGCACCTCCTCGGAAGTCACCCTTCTTAGCATGCGCATAACCTTTACCTTGCCATTTCTCTGGAATTTCTTCACGCCCAGCAGAAGTTCTACTTCTTCGAGAAGAATAGTTGCCTCGAAAGTGGGGAAAATGAATGTATGCGTTTGAGGGTGCCAAAGCTCTACCAGTGCACCCATAGCCGCCCAATCCATGTGAATCTCATTATAATGTTTGGCATGAGTTACGAGTTTTTGGAGATGCCACTTTCTGATGATGGCCCTCATGCTGATCGAGATGTTCGAAGTGAGTCTCGATAGCCATGGCAACCTTGAAAACTTCCTCGGGCCAGGAAAGAGAGGATACGGCTGGAAATAGAAAGGTGGAGAAGGCGAAAATGAGCGTAAGAAGGTCTTGCAGAAACACAAAAAGAGAAATGGTAACTCACCATTCGAGATTGGATTCTCCCGCTAAGATGCCCTTCGAAGTCAGTAAGCCGCTTGCACTCGTTGCTGAGCTTGCTTTTCTTCACGGGACGGGAGGACTCCCCTTCCATCTCGAACTCTGATCTCCTCCTAAACTTCAACTTTCTTAGCTCGCCCTGGAATGCATTTTCTTAAGGACAAAGGGGCGATACTTATAGTGAGGAAAGGAATCTAGGAACAGTGTTGGCAGTTTCATTTTGTTGTGAGTGATAATTTGCTTGCATAGTTATGATCTTATTTTGTTATGTTAATTATCGAGTGGGGTACCATTGTCCCACCGACGCCCCACCTTGTCCCGCCTTGTCCCCTAATCATTCAATCATTGTGGTCACCCCTTATCATGCATTGTGTTGTATGATATTTACGGTACTAGAGCATGCCAAGGACCTTACACCTTGGACAAATCCGAGATTTGAGTTCCCCTTCAACAAAAACAGTGATGATCCCGGAGGAGTTCAGGACGTACGGATAGGCCGTTAAGTTGTGATAGAATGGGGACGATGGTTCCGTTCGATGAGTCGGTACGTGGATAAACGGGCCCCGGCTCAGTATCAGCTCATTGGATCGGTATCCTGACCCACTCTCCACAGCTTAACAATATTATCCTTGGATAGTTTCTATTTTAGTTTGTTTTATTTTTCTTTTAAACCCAGCATGCATTCATGTAGGACTTTGAGTTCAATGTGGAAAATCATTCACTTACTTTGATTGTGTAAGCCACTGTGCTTAATTGCTTAAATATGGGATATTCCATTCCGAGTAGAGTACTGAGTTTCCCCGAGGTTGTCTTGGGACGTTTCTCTGGATGAAACCATTGTTTGGATCTGTCTCCAATCATCTGTTTATTCCCCTCGGACCCACCTTGGTTGTAGCACGTCCACAATTGCTGGTAACCGCTCCCCAATGGTGAAACCTGAGGTTTACGACCCAGGTACTTCCGCACCGTGAAGTTGGTCCTTTTAGTTTGTTTGTGCCCCAATGCACACAATGTCCTTCCTTGTTTACCATCCAAACAATCGTGGATTTCGGAGAACCTTCCTCAAGGTTGCTTCGTGAAACTCGAGAAAGATTCCCATCCTATGACGTTAGAAGCGTGTCTCATCACACCTTGGCATCCGCTTTTCAGTCCATTCCATTTCACTCCAATACACTTTATTTCATTCCATTACACGTCTTTCCCTTACAAAGTGGATGCCAAGGCAGGGCAGCTGTAGACACGCCATTTCTGACTTTACGATGAGTAAATCCCATGTTATACCGTAATGCCCTGAAGTGGCTTACATTTTATTTTATTTGAGTGATTTCCGTAATTGTGGTTAAATTGCATTATTTTGTGGAAGGGAGAAAATTAAAATATGTGTACATATAAAATGAATAAAAAGATAAAAAAATAAAATTCTCAAAAAAAATGTGTGTAGTTGTGTTTACGTAAAAATGATATAATTGATTTTCTTTACTACATAAAATATAAATATATATATAAGTGGTTAGTATATACATAATATATTTATTAAAAAGTAAAAAAAATATAATAACCATAAATAATATATATATATATATATATATAACCATTAAAAAAGCAAACAAAAATAAACAAAACAAACAAACATAAAATATAATAAATAATGAGATAATATTTCCTACCCCATTTTATTCTCTCTAAGTCTCTTTCTATTTTCTATTTCCTTCCCTCTCTCTCACGTAATCCCCTCCTCTCCGTCTCTTTCTTTCCCTTTCATTTCACTGCACACACCCTTCTTCCCCACGGCACACACACATGCACACTAATCATCCATCCCACACTCTCATTTTTCTCCTCCTCTCAACACCCTCTGCATGCCACCTTCACCTCTCTCATTCCCACAGCAACCACCCCACTTCCCATCGCGAAGACCACCTCTTCTCAGCCTTCCTTCCTCTTCTCACCACCTACCATCGTGAGCCTCTCTCACTCTCCACATCCCATGGCAACCCCCGTCCCACTTCCCGCTTCTCTCTCTGCCCCAGCCTGCTAGCCCCCTCTCGCTCACACCTGTGCTACCTCCGCCATCGTCCTCCAACCGTCAGCGACACCAACGCAAACCACCCTCTGCGACTGTCCACCTGTGCATATCGCCGTTGCTGCCGCGAGCTTCCCCCTCCGGCCACCGTTAGATCCCGTCCACCTATGGCCCTCGGCCACGCCTGTGAGCTTCACGCCAACGCCGTTCCTCCCGTGAGCCACCCGCTAGCCCACACTCCTCTTCCACAAGCCAACTCACCCCCTCTGGCTAACCATCCCCAGCACTCACCTCTGCATGCATCGGTTGCCCACGTCCCCTCCTTCCACTCCCACGATCGGCCACACCTCCGCCACCCTACCGACATCGCCCTCCCTTCCTTTCTTCCACCCCACGTGAGCCACCCTCCACCGGACGCCGCAACAGCAGCTCCGCCAGCCACCTCGCCATGTCCGCGAGTCCCAGACGCGACCACGACCTCCTCGGCATGCGCCCGTGAGCCACCTACTAGCCACCGCAACCGGTGCACCTATCGTCGTCCGCTGCCTCCGATCGCCGCGGTGACGTCTCCGGTCGCTGACTGTCGACCCTGCTGCCCACCGCCTCGCTGCTGCCACCATCATCACCACCGTCGTGAAGCCCTCGCGAGCCCCCTCTGGCCGGCCAACCCCAGTCGCAGCCCTTCACCCTCCTCTCCCTTTACCCTCGCTGCCACTGCCGCTAGCTACCACTCTCACCGTGCGAACCTCTCACCCCATCATCGCCCATCTCTCCACTGCACCCCGCCGCTCACCATGCACACCCGCTCCCCCTCAATTCTCTCTGCATGAAACGCGGTGCACCGCCCTCCAGGCCACCTCCACTCTCATCTCCCCCACGCCGCCGGCCGCCCGCCGCTGCACGCTGCCCTCCACCTCCCTGCCGTCCGAGCTCGCCACTACCCTTCCCCATCCGACTGTCGCAACTGCATCCTCCTCCGGCCACCGCTCCCTCTCTCTAACCTCACGCCACTGTTGCCTCCCCCACCAAACACACAGTCACCCGCGAACCCGCCATCACCGCTTCAACTCCATCGTCCACCCATGAGACCACCGGCCTCCTCATCCCTCCCGATCTCTCTCCCCCTCTCTCTGCTCTCTTCTCTCTTTCCCCCCTTGCCGCCGTCGACCGCCGGCGTCGCTGCCGCCGGTCGGCCGGTCGCCTCCCGCCGCGGCGACCTCCCTCTCTCTCTCTTATCCTCTCTCCCCCCTCTCTCCCCTGCAAACTCTCTCTCTCTCTCTCCCGCGGGTTTCTCTCTCTCTCTCTTTCTCTCTCTCTCTGCACCCTCCCACACGGTCTCTCTATTCCCAACTCTCTCTCTCTTTTCTCTGCTTTCTCTCTTCCCTCCGTATCTCTGCTTCTCTCACTCCCCCTTCTTTTTTTTCTTTTCTTCTCAGTTTTCTCCTCCCCCACCCTCTCTCTACTTCTCTCTCTAACTCCCCCTCTCTTCCTCTTCCTCCTCTCGATCTCTCCCCCTCTCCCATTTTTTATTTTTTTTAATCCTCTCTCTTACCTTCTCTCCCCCTCTCAATCTTTCTCTCTTATTTTTTTTTCATTTTTTTATCCTCTTCCCCACTCTCTCTCCCTCTCTCTCCTCCTTATCTCACGGTCTCTCTCTCTTCTCTCTCTCGATCCCTCTCATCCTTTCTCTTTCTTTTTTTATTTTTTTATTGTTACTCTCTCTCACCTTCTCTCTATTTTTCTCCCTGTTTTCTTACTCTCTCTTTCTCAATCTCTCACACCCGACCCCTCATCCTCCTGCCTCTCTATCTCCCCCTTTCCCCCTGTATGTAGTATTTATGTATATAATATATATAGTATTTATACAGTATATATAAATTACATATATATGCTAAATCTATAATATTTATAGAGTATTTAGTATTCATATGTAGTATTTTATATGCTATATATATATATATAGCTCTTATATATATCTTTTATATATACTATATACATACATAACTAAAGTATCAAAGAATTTCAAAAAAAGAGTTTTCTCTCTCCCTTTCTCGTCTTCTCTCTCAAATTCATGTGCTTTTATTTTGACCAACTTACGTATATGTTTATATATGTTTGTATTTACGTATATGTTAAATATTTTTAATATGTCTAAGTACATGTTTATAAAAATATACTTATCATGCATATGTAGATGCTCGTGTGTGTGTGCTCTTATGTCCGGCTTAACCCATATCTGAAGTCCGCTCTGAAGCTCTTTGGTCGTGCTGTGCTCGTGCTATTGAAGCCCTTCTCAAAGCTCGTTGATGGCCTCCACGGATAAGCTTTTCCCCCCCTCTTATTTTTAGTTAGTCAATTAATCACATTGCATGCATCATTTAACATATGTGCCATGCCTTTCTCTCCGAGAGGGCCTAGCTTGTGAGTGTCTTTGTGTTTACGCATTTCATCATGTCTTTCTCCCACCCTTTTAATTCTAAAGGGGTTTTAAACACATCAACCAGGTACGTGTTTGTTTATGTTATTTACAGTTTTATTATCTAAGGATTGGTACTACACCGCCGTTATTCTTATTTAGTTATTTTTCTCTGTTTGTTCTTTGTGTAAGGGGTAAACAGTTAAAAAGCCCTCTTCTTCAGCCTGTCGAAAGAAGAGGAAGTTGGAGCCCGCATAACCCCGTGTCAAAGGCGAAAGCGATCAATCTGTTCGGGACCCTCGGTCCCTGGCGATCACAAAATTCCTAACGCGCGCTTCCTTAACTTTCTTTATTTTTAATAACACCCGCGGAGAGTTACTTCCCGCAGCGGTTATCTTCTTCCGTCTCTGACCTCACCCGTGCGGAGGATTATTCCCCGCGGCGGTTTCTGTGATTTACTTTCTGTATATCTAACTCCTAGTTGGTGCGGTGGGTCACCTCCCGCGATCGTTTCCATTTCAGCATTTTATTTTCTACACTTTACTTTCTAATTCCTAACTATTTAATTTCAGCATTCCCCTATCATCGCTTTAAAACCCCGTGGAGATCAACATCTCGCGGCGATTTATTTGATCCCTTTTCCTTTCCTGTCACATATACTTATCTTATAGTAAAGACCCCTCAGAGGCCACAGTATCGTGGTGGTTTATATATATATATATATATATATATATATATTATTTATATTATTTATGTCACATTAAAGACCCCTCAGAGGCCACAGTCTCGTGGTGGTTTATATATTTATATACTTACACTTATTATTTATGTCATAGTAAAAACCCCGCAGAGGCCACAGTCTCGTGGTGGTTTATATATATTTATATACTTATACTTATTATTTATGTCATAGTAAAAACCCCGCAGAGGCCAATGTCTCGTGGTGATGTGTATATATATTTATATTTATTATTTATGATGCATTAAAAACCCCGTAGAGGCCAATGTCTCGTGGTGGTTTATATATATGCTTATATATATTATTTATATCGCTTTAAAAAAATCCCGTAAGGCCAATGTCTCGCGGTGGTTTCTAGATGCACATATATTAATTACTGCTCATCTTGCAATATTGCTGTTAAAACCCCGCAAGACCAATGTCCTGCGGTGGTGTGCTTTTATTCATATTGTTCTTGTAACTATTCGGGGAGTGATATATCGTTGCAATTTTCGAGTCCACGTGTCTTCCCGTCTGTCAAATTCTATTACGTAGAGTCCTAGGACTCGAATTCAGTATCTGAAAAGCTGCTCTCGGAACGGTGGGTTACGCCTACCGGGAAGAGGTTCAGTTTGCGTGAGAGGGTCTTCGGACCCCTATCTCCACCATGTACCGGAGTTCGGTCAGTCTAAATTCTTTCTGTCTCTATTAGAGTGTCATCTGTAGGTGTACTTGTCCACCATTCTTTCATATCCCCTATAGCGCGCGTTTCATTATTTTATCCTCATTTCTTTCACCCTTTATTACTCAGAGAGGGAGAAACCCCATCTCTCTCTCTCAGTCCACCACGTGACGCGTTCACACCTATCAGACAGAGAATTATCAGTTTAATGTCGACACATTGTATAGACTTCGTTCGATGCATCAAGCAATGTGTAGACTTGATAATGCGAAGACAGTGCATAGACTTTGCAGTGTGTGCAGTGATGCACAAGATGAAGTATGCACAATGGCTGTATGGACTTGGCGTTCTGAATAATGTACATACTTGCTGTGAAGACCAATGCCCAAATGCAGTGTATGGACTTAGCGTGAATGCAATGCAAACACAAGAATGTATAGACTTGATGAATGCGATGCAGACACACAGAGTGTGTAGACTTGATGAACAATGCATTCTAGGCAAACCCTGTATAGACTTGAATGATGAAGCACACGATGCAATGTGAAGACTTTGAAGAACATATGTTGTACATACTTCGAATCAAAAGTTGCACGATGTACAGACATACTCGATGTACATACTTTCTATATGCTCAAGACTATGCACAACGAATGTGTATACTTGCTGTAAGGGATGTGCAGACTTGATAAATGAACCAATGTATAGACTTAGACAGTCTTGCTAACATGCATGAACAAAAGGCATTGTATATACTTGGCCAATGCAATGATGTACATACTTGCACAGTTCCAGCTACAGTGTAGTGTATGGACATGAAGAATGATGCATGTAACAGATGTGTAGACTTTGCAATGTTCAACTGAGACGGAAGATGAGACGATGAAGTCTGTACAGACTTTAACAGTAAGACACTGGACGCTGTGCATACTTGAAGACAATGCATGCTTCAATGTGAAGACTTCGCCTATGCATACCAGTCCGATGTATAGACTTTGGCTAGACAAGCTACAGGGCCAATGTATAGACTTTGCAAATGTTCAGACTTGAAAGCTCGACCAGTGTACAGACTTGCCACCGACCAAAGTATAGACTTGAAAAGCTTGAACACAGCGATGTGCAGACTTTGTGATGTATAGACTTATGAATGCAACGTAGGTGAAGACCCCAATGTATAGACTTCCAATATGAATGCAACCGCTGTACAGACTTGCTCAACCAGTCCGATGTACAGACTTGGAATTTCAACAGAATGATGTACAGACTTGGCATTTCAACAGAAGGATGTACAGACTTGGAAATGCTAAGGCCAATGTATAGACTTGGGAATGATGCATGACGCTGTACAGACTTGGAAAGTCAATCTGCTGAATGTACATACTTGGTGGCTGAACATAGGTGAAGATAAGCACTGTATAGACTTCATGCAGCTAGCCAACATGCGGATGTATAGACTTAGCGTTATGAAGCATGCAGGCTGTATAGACTTGCTAGTGTGAACGATGTATAGACTTGCCCATGGCTGTCTAGACTTTGCATGCGTGCTTATACTTTGACAGACGATGCGTTGTGCAATGTGCACACTTGAAGCATGAAGCAAGTGTATAGACTTGATGAATAAAATGCATTTAGCACATGAGAAAGTATGTACATACTTTATAGTGCTGAGATGATGTACAGACTTCATGCGTGCAACAGTGACAATGTATAGACTTTGATCTTGTGCATGCAATGTATAAACTTGCTAAATGTATGGACTTAGCAGAACAAACGTTATGCGAAACTGGGGGGTCGACCCATCTAAGTGCACTGATGCAATGTATGCACAAAGCAGATATTGAACTGAAGCTAACTGACAGAATGCAATGCATCTATACTGACTCACTGTAATGAATGCACATGTGATACTCTCATTGTGTTGCTATCATCAAAACAAAATACATAAGCTTGTGCCTAAGGGGCACAACAATTATTTATATTAATCCTACTCCCAACTAGACATTATTTTACGTGCTATTGCGTATTGGTGGCGATCAGTTGTATCAGATCATACATATACACGATCGGTATCCATGGCACACGACACATCGGCTGCGAAGGCAGAAGGGATGCTTTCTGCACAGGTGAGGGTTTCACCGTTTAATATCCCTTGTTTAAACCTTGCCATATGTTTGAGATGAAACGTATGGCAGGAGAAAGAAACACAGGAGGCACTTGCGTATGCCACACAGAAAGAAGCTAGAATAGTCGAGCTAGAAGAGGAACTGCAGCGTCGTCCAGGTGAGGACTCTTCAAGGGACATTGTGGAGCTAAAGATCACCCTCCAGCTGGAGAGAGAAGATAGAGCAAGAGAACGAGCCGAGAGAGAAAAGGACAGGGAACGAGAGAAGGCCAAGAGATCAGCCGAGAAGGAAGAGAAGAGGGCATTGGAAGCCCAATTATTTGAATTGAGGACCAGTCTCGGCCTTGCCGAGCAGTGGCTGAAAGATGGCGAGGAACGCTACCGAAGAGCACGAGAGCGTGGCTTTCGTGTTAGTAGCTTCTTTGCCACCCCTGCAGATCCACGCCGGGGTGTAGAGATCGGAAGAGGAGCACAGAGCGGTAGAAGTACCGCTTTTCATGGTTGGGTAGCACCCTCAAGAGCGTCTTGTCCGGAGAGTGGCGGGACAAGTAACGTGGAGAGAGGAGGTGGAACTTAATGTAGCCTCCGATTTTGTTTATTTTGATTGGGAGTGGAATAAAATGTTTTATGCTTGGTTCGCTGCTTCTTTCTTGTCTCTCGAATCCCTGCATACATCTAAGCAAACAAGTCAGTATTTCTGTTCTGACTTGCCCCTTGCTCAATGAGCAAATATGATGAAGAACCATTCTTGATAACGAGTCAAGGGACAAGCCTTTATCAACAAAGGCAATGATAAAAGAGGATGATGAATGCGACAGACAAGCACACGGATGCAAACGAGAGTTTAAAATGAATGGTGCATACAGATGCGATTATGCAAAGATGTGATTTTTGTTTTTGTAGGTGTATTCATTTTTTTTTGTATTTTGTTGTTTGTTTATTTTTTTTGGTCTTTTACATTTCCATTTTTTTTGTGCATATACATTTTTCTACTTTTTTTTTGGATTTTTGGATTTGTCATTTTTTTGTTTGTTTTTGATTTGTTTATTATTTTTTTATTTTTGCTAATGCACGATGACCACTCGATATAACATCTGACTTGCATGAGAATAGGGGTTTCTTACTAACCTCCCAGGCATCCTAAGTGCACATCTAGGTTGATTTGGGCCTCTAGACTCCTCGAATGATAATCCCGCCGGCTAAGACTTATCCTGACGACAATATCGTCATGCCATGCTTAGGCTCCCAGTTGCTTCCGACCACAGGGATTCACCCAAAAAGTGTTCGAGGTAAATGATTTGCCCGACCTGGGTCTATTTCCTCACAACTCTAGATGATATGTAATGGAACACCCTGGAACCCAAATGACCAACCGCGCGACGCTGACCCGGAATCAGACGCCGTCGCACCCATAGGTAACGCGCTTGCATTGGTCTAAGCCCGAGGTTAGGCTAAGAAGACATTAAGATGGTAGATAAGGGTCTTGACCGGCCAAAAACACGGAGACTCTGACAATGACTTCTGCTTTCCAAGATGGACAACCATACGTTTGTGTCGAAAGGTGGTTGCAGACTTTGGTGAGTTTCACCCTTTAGGAACTCCATTGAGCCTTTATCTTCAGGGGAAGAAGGAAGAGTATTAGGGGCAAACCTCTTGAGAGGACCGGCAAAATCGTTAACCCGGCGAGCCAATAGGGGCACACTTAACTTCCCCTCTCGGGCAACTTCAGACCAGATCTCGAGCATTTACATCATGACCCCTTTTATATAGAATTTGACTTTCAGTCAAAGGGGTTTTATTTGTGGGATCATGCACGGTTACGACCAGACTTTTCACTTGAATTTGATTTTGTTCTTCTTTTCTGATTTTTCTTGACAGATTTTTATGAGGGACATAATATTTTGACATTATGGAATCCCTCTTGGATGCCTGCGGGGACACTGCCCTCTTCTCGTGCTCTGACCCATGCTCGAAGAATTGGGCCCTACTCTTGCCCTAGGGGTTGTGTTCGTGTTTCCCATGCTCAGCGTTTTAAGGGCGCCGGCTGTCTCATTCGGTCGAAGAGAGAGAGAACGAAGATTTAAGCATTCTGGAGACCTTCTAGGTGAGGCCTCACCATGAGCAATGCTACCAATCTTTCATAGAACACATGTGTACATGTATGTTGCCCCCTTTGAGGGGGGCATAAGCCGAACTAGCCGGACAGCGATCCCCACGGTTCTGGCAAACCAAGACCCGGAACCTACCAAGTCTTAATAGGCCCTATCCCAACACGGAGGTTGAATGCAATGACTTAACTACATGGTGATCTTCGGGCATTAGCATTTTAAATTTTCTATTTTTTTTTCTTCTTTTCATTTTCTTCTATTTTTTTATCTTTTGTTGTTGTATATACACATATTTTTGTTGTTTTCATTGTTTTCTATATTTTTTTTTGTTATTTTACATTTCATCATTTTTGACACTATGTACACCTATCTAAGGGTAGTATTTTTTAAGATAAAGCCCATTCCAAGGGTGGGATAACTCGATCCCCTTAGCATTGACTAGCCTGTAGGCGTTGCCAGGATGCACAGCATGAATTACATATGGTCCTTCCCAATTGGGTTGGAGTTTAGAACGCGGCCCACCAGGTTTTACAAATATTCTTTTCACTACCATTTCACCGACTTGAAATTTCCTTTCAATGACCTTCTTTTGATAAAAACGTGTGAGTCTGTTCTGATATACACGTGCATGCTCGGCAGCGGCCAGTCGTTTCTCATCTAAGAGTTCTAATTGGGCAATGAGTGAATCACGACGTTCGTCGAGGGGGAGATCCTTATCCAATTGTACTCTCAGAGAGGGTACCAGAATTTCGTACGGAACTACCGCCTCCATCCCATAAGTAAGGGCGAACGGAGTTTGCCCAGTGGGGGTACGGATTGAGGTGCGATAGGCCCATAGAGCCTCAATGAGCTTTTCTGGCCAATCCGAGAACTTGTTAGACTCACATGTCTTTTTCATGATTTTAATCAATGTTTTGTTAGTGGCCTCTGCTTGGCCATTACCTTGTGGATAATAAGGCGATGAATGATGCAATGCAATTTTATACCTTTTGCAGAGGTCCTGAAGGTCCTGAGAAATGAATTACGGCCCATTGTCGGTGATGATTGTGCTTGGAATGTCGAACCTGGCGATGATGTTCTTCATGATGAATTTGCAGACTATTGATGCTTTAACCTCCACGTAAGCTTCGGCTTCGGCCCATTTAGTGAAATACTCGGTTGCAATAAAGATGAATGATTTTTGCTTGGTGAGGGAGTAAGGATTACCAAGAGGACCAATGACATCGAAAGCCCACATGGAGAAAGGCCATGGGGAAGATACTGGATGAAGTGAAGAAGATGGGAAATGAATCTTATCGGCGTGAAGTTGACACTTGACACACCTGCGAACATAAACGGCACAATCCTCTTCTATGGTGGGCCAGTAAAAGCCTTTCCGAAGGATCTTTTTGGCAAGCATTTGGCTATTCACATGGCCACCGCACACACCAGAGTGTGATTCCTCTACACACTTCCAGACTGTATCGTCATCAAAACACCTTAGAAGAACACTAGTGAGGCTTCTTTTGTATAGCAGTCCTCCAACCAATGTGTACCTCTGGAAAACTCTTCTTATGGGTTTCCTGTCTTCTGCTGTAGTTTATTGTAAAGGAATGGTGATAATAAAAAAAGGATTAGACAGAAGATGCCTAGAAGAATTTACAAGATAGAAAAGGAATCAAAGAAAAAGGTGAGGACTAAAGCCTCGAAAGCAGTATGAGAATGGGCAGATGCCCGAGACAATTGATATGACATGAATCGAGTCAGACTCGGGATCAAGATCGAGAGGAATTAGAAATTGATGAATTGAGAGAGGCGGATCCGGAGGGTCCGGATGTAAAGGAGGAGAATCAGAGGAGAATGGATCCGGAGGTTCCGGAGGAAGAAAATGATGAGGGACGCGATGCCCTGAGAAAAGGTATGCGAAAAGGTAATTTAAAGGGATGAAGAGGACGAAAGACACAATGCCACGGAAGAACAAAAGGATAAATCGGAAGAAGGAAAGGTCCGGAGACTTCGGACGAATATGAAAAGGCAGGGCGCGATGCCCTAGGAGGGATGGATAACAAGATGAGAAATTCGGAGGTTCCGGAGAGATATAAAAAGGAAGGGTGCGATGCCCTGAGAGAGATGGAGAATGATATGAGAAATCCGAAGGTTCCGGAGGGAGATGGGAGACGGATAAAGATAAAGAATTAAACATGGAGGGGTCCGGAGGTTCCGGACGGGGTGGAACGTGAGGGTAGGATAAAGACAAGGAACCAAACAGAGAGGGGTCTGGAGGTTCCGGACGGGAAGACAATGAATTAAACAGAGTGGGGTCCAGAGGTTCCGGATGAGGATGATGATGAGGGATGGATAAAAACATAAAATTAAATAGGGAGGGGTCCGGAGGTTCCGGAGGGAGATGAATATATGGGTTCGGAGATTCCGGACGAGGTAGAAGGTAAGGGTCCGGAGGTTCCGGAGGGAGATGAATATATGGGTTCGGAGATTCCGGACGAGGTAGAAGGTAAGGGTCCGGAGGTTCCGGAGGGAGATGAGAGACGGATAAAGGTAAGGAATTAAACATGGAGGGGTCCGAAGGTTCCGGACGGGATGGAATGTGAGGGTAGGATAAAGACAAGGAACTAAGCAGAGCGGGGTCCGGAGGTTCCGGACGGGGACGATGATGAGGGATGGATAAAAACATAAAATTAAATAGGGAGGGGTCCGGAGGTTCTGGAGGGGGATGAATGTGAGGGTCCAAAGACCCTAGAGAAGAAGAGGAGCTTGATTGCGTAGATCTAGATGATGGGAAGCGTCCTCTCAGCCAATGGATTGCCCATAAAAGGAAGATGAATAACAACACAAGCAGTGATGGAATGGGGTATGCAGTAGATGAGCTACAGGATGACTTCTCCACATGGGATTTATCACTCTTAAGCTCCACTTTATGCTTTCCCTTCTTCCTGGTGGATACTCTCTCGTAGTGTGGCCTCTCAACCTTCAACATGACTTCTTGACCTCTTGACCTTGTAGGCCGCTCTCTCCAATTATGTGCTTCAAAAGATGGCCTCATCCTTCTCTGACCAACCGGTTCAATTGGTGCGGTCAGAGCCCACAGGCTCTCATTTGATGTAACAAGATCCCTTGGACATTCGAAAATGAATGGTAACTCTCTTGGCAAATAATCATAGCAAAAGTTTAAGAGTCCCGCTTGTGCAGTAGGGATCTTGACATGGAATGGCTCTTTTAGAAATAACTCCCTTGATAAATGGATGGTATCTATCATTAGGAGTTTGACCTTCGGCATAAAGGGCTTCTTATTTGATGCACTGCTCAAGGGCGTTGGAATATCGTGTGTGAATATGCTTGATAGCATAGACGTTCGCCCCTTGCATGGAAGTTGGTAGGGAGTAGACAAAACGTCAAAAGCTTCCAATAAAGAGCGGCTTGACCCTCCCTTGAGCATAGAATTCATCATCTCCTCGGCAGTAGAATGTGTCATCACTATGCATGAGGAGATCCCCTTCTTTTGATTGACCATTTGGATTATGACCGAACAAGGGGTAATAAGGGCCTTGAAAGCATGTTGGCCAATGAGTAACGTGATCGTTATTATTTTGGCCCTTGATTTACTTAGCACCAATTCTTGAGAGTCCTTTTTGATGGACATTGGTGCAGATGGAGATTCGGCCTTCTCAAAGGTGACCGGTACAAGAACTCGAATTGGCATTCGGCATATGAAATCTTGAATTTTGAACGGCATAGCTGTAACCGAATTCTTCTTGTCCGATTCTTGATTATCATCTTTGGCACATGTATTTATAAGAATACACCCACTCCGAGAGGTGATAGAAAGAGGTGAGTCGGAAACAACATGATCGGACAATGAAGGTTCAATGGAAGGGGTAGATGGAAGTTGAAACACAGCGAGCTTCTTCTCTTGCTCGGGAGCAGATGAGGTTGACTCGGGTGCAAAAATGGATGGGCCCTGCTCAGGGTTAGCCACGAATTTGGGTAAGGGGTCAAGTGGAGGAGTAAGAGGGGTTGGGTTTGAAGTTATAGGGATGTTGGAAGCCTAAAGTGGCGGAGGCGAGACGGAGGCAACAGGCTCAGCGGGTAATAGAGGTTCAATGGAATGGGTTGTAAAAAGAGTAGGTGGAGGTTTAAACACGACGAGCTTCTCCTCCTGCTCGGAAGCAGACGAGGTTGGCTCGGGTGTAAAAATAAATGGGCCCTGCTCTGGACTAATCACGGGTTTGGGTATGAGGTTGAGTGGAGGAACATGAATGGTTGTATTCGGAGTTACAAGGCTAATGGAGGTTTTAGGTGAAGGCGATGAAGGATTACTTGGTTGGGAACAAGGGTTAATGGAATGCTCGGTGGAAGCCAATGGTGCGAGGGTTAATTGTGCGATCGAAGGGGTAACAGTAGAAGGCTTGGTACGTAGAAAATGGGTGGTACGTGGGGGGTTAAGGATAGAAGGCGATTCATGGTGCATTGATGCGGGTTGTTGGGGTGTAAACCCGTCATCGTAACACCAGGTGGTTTCATAGGTAAGGGTAGAATCAGTGGTTGACTCATGGTATATTGACGTGGGTTGCTGGTGCATGGACCCATCATCATAATGCCATGATGTCTCATAGATAGGGGTAGAATCAGTAGCAGACTCATGGTACGTTGACGTAGATTGCTGGAGCATAAATTGATCATCATAATACCATGACGTCTCATAGATAGGGGTAGAATCAGTAGGAGACTCATGGTATGTTGACGTAGGTTGCTGGAGCATGGACCCATCGTCATAATACCATGATGTTTCATAGGTAGGGGTTGGGTCAGTGACTTCGTCCTGAGCAGGGGAGTCTTCTGGTGGTGGTGGGAAAGAGAGGGAACGAAGAAACCTCGGAGTGGGTAAATCTTCAAAATTTTTGAAGATATGATCAGGTGTCATTTGAAATTCCTCATAATTATTAGGTTCAAATGGATGCTGTGATGGAGGCGTATTGATGAGGTGAGGTGACGTGTATTGGTGTGGAGGATTTTGCGCATATGAATATGGATGTGGAGACGGAGGGCCGTATGAATTAGTGTGATAAATGGGTGATGGGTAGATGTCATCCATTTGATCGTAACGACTTGAAAGAAGCTCTTGCTCATACTCATCTCTTACCTTCTTCTACTCCTTATCTATTTCAGCGATTTTAGCGTGAAGGGGGTTAACTTGAGGAGGAGTAGGAAGAGGTCGCAGACTCGTGATCCTCTTTAATTGTTCCTCCATTTGATCAATTTTATCAATGATAGCTTGTTGGAGAGGTGTGACTTGTGAAGTTGAGAGTTGACTTTGAGACTCTGGAGGTGCGGCTTGACATGAAGGCCGTGAAGAAGAAAGGGAGTGAGGTGTGCCCATGGAATGACCCGGCCGAACCGGGGTACGAGGTATAGCCAGATTTTGGGGCCATGAGGGATGCTGAAATGAGGGAGGTGGTTGGCCCATGTGGTCCTCAAAAGGAGCAGCACGAGGTCCACCTATAGCACATGGATGACCTAGGGGAGAGGTAGAAGTAGAACCCCTCTTAATGATAGCCTGGATGGCTTCAAGTTGTTGAGGAGTAAGGGAGTCGATGTGAGGAGCTAGGACATCTAAGGCATAAGGAACACTAATGGAGGAGGAAGCTCCCCCGGCAGTGGCCTGTACTCCATAAGAGGACTCATATGATGGACCAACATCCATGGGCTGGACGTGTGGCTCACACTGGTAGCCCCAATCTGAGTTATAGACTCCATAGGAATCGTGACATGGGTCACGCATTTGGGACTCATAGGCGTCGGCCTTGAAAGCATTGTGATTATATGCAGCCATCCATAACAATCTTTTGAGAGTATAATAGAAAACACCAGCAAACAATTAACAGAGATTAACAGACAAGTGAATGATTTACGTCCCTTTTTTGGGTTTTTGTTTTAACTCTTTTTTTGTCTTTTTTTTAAACAAATGTAAAAATTCACACAAAATTTACAAAAAAAACCTAGTTACACCTTTGTTTTACCACCGTGTGAACTAGGGACTCTCGTCTCATCACGGATAAGTAACTAACTTCGGGGTACTTCAGTGGTACAACCTGCCCAGTGAACGAAGAGGGAATCCTTCGATGTCGGGGACTTACGGAGGTCCCGATGGAGGAGATCCTAGTCCGTCGAGAGGAATTCCCGACGGAGAGTCTTCCTTCACCGAGAGGTTAATCCTTAGAGAAAAAAAAAAGAAAGAAAAGGGGGTAAATGCATGAAATGCAGTGCTGAATAAAAGATATGTAACACACAGATGGAGCAGAGATAAGCACACAAATATAACAGATGTATAGCAGTGATATAACAAGAATATAACAACAATAAACAGATAGAGGAAGATATAGCCGTTCTACCTTCCAAGACAACACAGACTTAAAAATGACAAAAGAGGGGACTAAGGGGGGTGCACGTGGTGCACGAGGGGGATGACACAGCGCACGCGGCGCAATAAGAAGGGAGACACACGAGGGTGCTAAGTGGAGGGAGCACACGTGGGTGCCGAGATAACGCAAACCTCTAAGTAATCACAAAAGACCGGGGGAGTGCACGTGGTGCACGAGGGAAATGATGTAGCGCACGTGGGCGCAATAGGGAGGGGCACACGCGGGTGCCGAAAGAAGGGAGGCACACGCGGGTGCCGAGTGGAGGGGCACGCGTGGGTGCCGAGTGGAGGGGCACACGCGGGTGCCGAGTGGAGGGACACGCATGGGTGCCGAGTGGAGGGGCACACGTGGGTACCGAAAATATTTGGGTAACTAGAGAAAACAAAAGAGGTCCCACCGTGATCGCCAGAGATGTGGACGCGTCACGTGACCGACATAGAGAGAGAGATGGGGTTTCTCCCTCTCTTAGTGAAAGGAAAAAATGACGAAAGAAACGCGTGCGTAAAGGGGGGTGAAATAGAAAAAAAAGTGGAGAGTACAACCTGTAGTAGGAATACTGCAGACCTAGACTTATCGAACTCCAGTACGTGGTGGAGATAGGGATCCGAAGACCCTCTCGCGCAAACTAAACTCCTTTCCCAATAGACGTGGCCTATGGTTCCGTGAGTAGTTTTTTATATACCAGGTGCGAGCCTCGGACTCTACGTAGTAGAAATTGGCGGACACAAAAATACACGTAGACTCAAAATTTGGAACGGCATATCACTCCTCACACAGTTATAATAGCAAAAATATAACAGAGAGTAAACAGACCGCCGCAGGACATTGATCCTGCGGGGTTTTAACAATAATATAACAAAGTGCAGAAAGGAAGTGCTGAAAGTAAATGACCACAGTGAAATGACTCACCGCGACCGATTATAGTACAAACAGACCCGTGCGGGATTTAGCTATCCGCGGGTATTATAGACATAAAATAAAAATTACTACAAGCACGCGTTTGGTGGTGTGATCGCCGGGGACCGAGGGCCCCAAACTGGTTGATCGCTTTTGCCTTTGACGCGGGATGATATGGGCTCCTTCTTCCTCTTCGTTCGGCTGGCCGAAAAAGAGGGCTTTTAACTGGCTACCCTGCAAAATAAACAAACAGATAATAAAATTAAGTTAGACAAGTGATATAATATGATAACAATTCATAAGATAAAATAGTGATAACATGTATGACAAACTAAAAACACAACAAAATAATAAGAGTAACAAAAAGAGCCGCTGATGGCGATGCAAGCGCGAAGCGGGCAAACGGTGGGACGAGACGGCTTTCCCGTGTACGGGAACACGCGGGAGCGTTGATTGGGGCGGAGGCTCGACTTTTATTCCTGCATTAACAAACTAATGCAAATAAATAAAATATTTACATCTAAATAAACATGCACACATGTGTTTAACTATATATATATATATATATATATATATATATATATATATATATATATATATATATATATATATATATATATATATATGCATAGAAAGTATATATGTGAATCAATATATTTATGTAAACTATTACGTAAACATCTTAGATACATAGGTATATATTACACTCATAAATATATTTCTAGATCTATAAACATATTACACTCATAAATATGTATATGACCTGTTATATGTAGATATGTGCAGATCTAGAAGAAGGTTAGCAGGCAATATAAGAAAAGATGCATGTGCATGTGTATATCAGGTGAACGTGACTGTGTGTGTTCCCTTGTGTGAGTGGGCACAGTTACATGATGTGTGTGCATGAAAGTGGCTATGTGCATGTGGGTGTGAGTGATATGCGACTGTGTGCGAACAAGGAAAAGCAGAGGAGGAAAAAAAATAGTGTGGAGGAATAAAAAGAACAGAAGGGAAGATAAAAGAATTAAGAGAGAGAGAGAGAGAGAGAGATGGAGAGAGGGGAACAGAGAGAAACGGAGGAGGAGAGAGAGAGAGAACCGAGAGGGGGAGAGAGAGACGATGGGGGAGAGACGAGAGCAGAGAGGGGGTGAGAAAAAAAAAGAGAGATGAGAGAGAGAAAGAGAAAGAGATACAGCAGGGAGAGGAGAGATGGAATAAAAAAGTGACGAAGAGATTGAGAGAAAGAGGGAGGGAAAGTGAGGAGATAAAAATAAAAATAAAAAAGGGGCAAGGGAGAGAGGGATCGAGAGAAACGGGAGAGAGAGGGAGAGTGAAAGAGAGAGAGAGAGAGCCGCGGCGAGAGTGGGGAGGAGAGAGAGAAAGAGAGAAGGGGAAAAGAGACGATGGGGAGACGGAGGGAGAGAGAGGGAAAGAACGGAGAGAAGGAGAGAGAGAGACGATCGGCAGGAAGGGATGAGACGAAGGGGGGGAGAAAGAGGAAGAGAGAGGGATAGAGAGAGAGAGAGAGAGAGAGAGAACGAGAGGGACAGGAGAGAGGGAGACCGGACGCGAGAGGGGGGTGTGCTCGCGGACGGGGAGTGGGGAGAGGTGACCGGTGTGGCTCTACGGCGGCGACGGCGGGCTGGCAGACGACGGCGAAGTGGACGGCGGCGAGGTGGACGGCGGCCGCGGTGGGGGCGTGTGGGGCGTGGTCGCGAGGAGGTGGTGCTGGAAGTGGAGGACGGCGAGGCTCGCGGGGGTGGCTGCGGGGATGCCGTGGGCAACGTAGCTCGCGGCAAGGTGCAGACGGTGCGACGGGCTTGATGCTTCACGCGATGGAGACGGGCAGCGTCGATGCGGCAGCAGCGGCGGTCGTGAAGGTGGCTGGCTGGCGTTGAGGGCTATTAGAGAGACGGTGGGCGGCTGCCAGTACAGGTTGAAGACGACGACGTCGGTGAAGTGGGGAGGTGCGACTGCGGTGTGGTCGCGGCGGACGGTGCAGGTGACCGGTGGCTGTCGTGGGGGTGCTGGCGTGCTCACGAGGGCTGGACGTGGAGGCGTCCGGTGGACGGTTGCCGATGGCGCTTCGGTGGTCGGAGGTGGAGGAGACGCGACCGAGGCGGACGGGAGTGGGGGCTACCGGTGAGGACGACGAGAGCGGCGAGGCTCGCGGCAGTCGGAGGGTGGGGTGGAACTCGCGGTGGTAACGGGGTAGAGGAGAAGGAAGAGATGGAAAGAGAGAGGTGGGGTGAAAACGGTGGGGTGCACGGGAGCGGGTGTGTGTGGTTTCGATGGGGGCTGCCGTGCCTGCTATTGCAGTCGGGTATGTGTTAGAAAAGGGGGAGGACGATGGGGGGACAGGGAGAGGAAGAAAGGGAGATGAGTTCTTTGGGCATTGATTGGAGGAGTGTGATAAGCATTGAGAGAGAGGGAGATAAGGTGGGGTAGAGATGAATAGACAAGAAAGAAACCAGATCCGAGAATATAGGGGGTGGGGTAAATGATTAATATTATTTTATTTAAGTTGATTAAGAATATTTTGTTTCTTTTGTTTAAGCTTATTATAATAAAATTATATATATATATACATCTACGTATATATTTTTACAACCATGTATATATGTATATATATATATTTATATTATATATTACACACATATATATTTACAACCATATATATATATATTACATATATATATTTACAACCATATATATATATATATATATATATATATTTGGGTTTTATATTTGTTTATATTATTTTTTTATTATTTTTAACTTTTTCTCAATTTTTTTGTATTTTTTATAACCCTTTTTTTAATTTTTTTTGTATTTTTATGACCCTTTATTAATTTTTTGTATTTTTTTAAATAACATTTTCTCATTTTTTTGTATTTTATTCTTTATAAATTTTTCTCGATTTTTTTTGTATTTTTCTTCTTTATAAACTTTCCTTGATTTTTTGTATTTTTCTAACCTTTTCTGAATTTTTTTATTATATTTTTATATAAAAGCTAAAAAAATGACTAATCACCCACATAACTCAAATGCGTAAGCCACTTTAGGGCATCGTAGCATAATATAAAATTTAATCACAGAAATGTTAAAAATGACGTGTCTACAACGACCACGGATCCAACAACGATCCACACACACACGAGTTTGCAGTTTATAAGAAACACAAATTTGAAACTTAAAACACAATAAGGCACAGTTGAGAAAAACTCCTGATTTGGCTCCCCCTGAATGTATGTTGATTGATCTTTGAATGATGCTTGCTTCTTCAGTTCATTAGAAGTTGATGGCTTCAGATGGACCTTGAATCTTCAGCTCCTGGATGAAGAGTTAATTCACGGATCACTATTCACGGCTACAGTAACCGTTCCTTCTTCCTTGGATAGCTTCCTTGATCTCCTTGATCCTTGCTTGCTTCTTATCTTCCTTTGAGATTGCTGGCTTTAGATGGAGCTTGAATACCTTCAGATGGATGAAGAGGTTGCTGGACGAAGTACTGTTCACGGAGGGTTGTAGCAGCCTTCTTCTTCCTTTGATAGCCTTCCCCTTTGATCTCCCTTTGAGCTCTCTTGATTCCTTTGCTTGCTTGCTTGCCTATCCTCTTGATTGGAGCTTTGTTGGCTTCAGATTGAGCTTGAATGACTTCAGATGGATGAAGAAATTGTTGGACGGAGTACTGTTCACGCAGATCTTCTTGCTCTTGCAACAGCTCACTTTCCCCCTTGATAGCCTCTATTAGATCTCACATTAGGTGCATAGGGTTTATGACCCTTTAGGTTGGTTTTATATCTCTTGAAAGGCTCTTGGACAACCCCTAGACCAGATCCACGAATCCTGGTGTAATTAGGGGCAAAAGGATTAAAGAAATGGGGTGAAACCCCTCTTCTCGAGCTTGACACAAAAGTCAACAAAAGTGGGCATCGGGGCTGGCGGTCGACTGCAGGGCATGGGGCGGTCGACCGGAACCTGTAAATCCTCGAACTTTTAGGCTCTGGCAAAACCGATCGACCGGACGCCTAGGGGCGGTCGACCGCTACCTGCAGAATCTGGAATTTTTAGGCTCTGGCAATTCAGGTCGACCGGCCAAGGCGTGTAGGTCGACCGGAAAGACCTATACCTGTAAAAATGAAGTGTTAGACCAATGAAACATGTCCAAAAGCCGGATGCCAGCGACATGCCAACCATGTTCGTCTGGCAGACAAACGCAGTGGCGGGAGCTTTCTTCCGTCCGAGCAAAGAAAAGGCAACCCACTATATATATACTCGCAGGTTCGACAGAGCAACCTCCTGGCTTTTCCCCCGGCTGGCCATCCTAAAGGAGAAGAGAAGGCTCTCGACTGTGTTCAGCGAAGAGAAGAAGAAGAAGAGAGAAGGAGTTTGGTCCCCCGGCGCCGGCAAGGTGAAGAAGAAGAAGAGAGTGAGTGTGAGAGAGGAGAGGTGAGTCGGAGGGGGAAGAGCATGTGCTCTCTTCCCCTCCCTCGTCAATGTATTCTTTCCCCCCTCGCGATGTATTTCTTCTTTATCAAGAGATGAATCCCTTCTGTTTTAAAATCTTCCCCGGTTATGTGGATGAATAAAAAGAAGAGGGCCTTTTACAATCTTAGTATCCTCTGCTTTAATCCCCGGTTCCTTCTTCTTCTCTCCTCCTCCTCCTCATCCAAGACCCTTCGGAGCTTGCTTCTCCATAGCACGGCCTTCAAAGGAGTTCGTCACCGGATGAACATTCATGGCCCTCGTGGCAAACATCTGTCCCGCGCTGAAGATTCATCGCCCGTGAGTCGTGGTCGCTCTTGAAGGCTAGCCCTCGAGCGCTCTGCACTCACACATGGGTTCGGACCGCCGTGAGGCCACTCCGATTTTTTGAGAGTCTACCCCGGAGCAATCCGATTGGAGACTTTACTTTACCTCTGGCAAGTCCCGGTCCGGGGGAGATGCTGCCGGATTTTCACCAGGGCTAAGAACGCCTGAGAACAAACGAACAAACCACCTCCGAGAACAATGAACAAACGCATCATGAAATCGGCTTCGGGTGAAAAAAAAACAAGAAAACACAGTAAACGCTTTGAAACAAACTCTCGGGAGAGGCTAATCCGGCGTGGTTACTGTTCCGCCGCGTCGGTTTAAGAGTGGAAACAGCTTAAGAGTATGAAAACAGCTTAAGAGTTCAACAGATAACATCGAAGGCAGAGAGGGGAAGATTCAGACATCACCCGCTTGATTGGGTGGCCATATCATCGCATTCCACTACTTACATCGTTCATAGAAAGAAAGGGGAACAACTAGAAAGGGAGACAAAGAAACCCATCAGCCTCCAATATATCTGGCCGGAAACCGGAGAACTGGCATACATCGAGATTACATATAGAGAAGACAATTCCGAGAAGAGAGGAAAAAAAAGGATAACATCCCCAACAAGGAAATACAAGCAAAGAGAAAGAAATACGGATATACATCAGAAAAAGAGAAGAAAGGAGAAAAAATGGGGGGGGAGGGCGGAGCATTGACTCCTCTCCCTCCCCCTTTAGCAGACCTTCCCCTTCTTCTCTCGACCTCTTAGCAGCCGCCGGTTTCCTGGAGTTGGGTGTGGACTTCTCTCTTCCTTTCTTTTGTTTGTGGCTATCTTCTCTTCTGTTCTCTTTCTCTATGTGTCTATTTTTGTCTCTCCTTTCTTTCGAGAGAAAAGGGGCTTTTATAGCAGAACCCCCCCTCTCCCTTCTCGGCATGATCACCTCGGCGTGCCTTTTGTGAAGAGAAGGGGGCTTCTCGGCGCGCCTCAATCGAAAGCAGGAGGCTTCCCGGCGCCAAATGATGTAGCTTCCCGGCGCCCCTCCCCCACATGGGCTTTGGGCTCCCGGCGCCACACTGGTGAGCCCGTTTAGGGCTTTAATGCTTTAATTTCTTATCATCAATAGACTTCATCTGTTAGAGACGCCTAATCTGCCTTTTCATTTGCCAGTCCTTCGAATCTGTCAGGACATGCGAAGGTCCCTTAGTTGATGGGTTGACATAGTCTTATCAGAATATTTCTGGAGATTTTCATCAGTCAATAGACTGCAATTCTTCATCAGTACTGCCATCTGAGAGACGACAATACCGGACATCGGCTTGAACGGGAAGGGCTTCAACCGGATGACAATTTCGGTGATGACTCTTCTGTGGTTCTGGTTTTGCAGGAATTCCTGGGATCTTCATGTCTGATTTAATCTTCTATTTCGGACTCATCTTTGTCCTTGATTATATTTCAGGTGTCAACAAATGCCCCCCACTTGCAGGTGGCGGGAATGCAGGATAAGTGACACGGTGCCTGCAGGTGTATAATTCAGTTTTCTTTAATCTTCATCCTGACAACTTCACTGTCTGACGCAGCTTTAGCGACGGCTCCATTGCATTCTTCTCTTTATTCTTCATACTTTCTGGCAACTTCATTTTTTATCAATAATTTCAGGCGGTCTCTTGGTGCACGGGGCTTGGTTATTGACTAGCAAACCTTCCCGGCGTGAAAGCATCAGGTTCCCGGCGCAAGAACCTCTCGGCACGCCTTTTGGCCGAAGGGAGCTCTCGGCCTGCTCGTCTCGACGGGTGGTTCTCGGCTAGGGGCTTCATGGCTTCTCGGCGCGCCATTGTTCAGAGGAGGGGGGCTCTCAGCACGGCTTCTCGGTGCGCCTTCTGTGAAGAGAAGGGGGGGTTCTCGGCGCGCATTTGACCGCGCCGAGAACCTCTTCACTCGGGGCTCCTATTTAAGGCGCCAAGTCCTTTTATCTCCTCATTCTTCACCGTCTCTTCTCTCTCTTCAACCTCTTTTCATCGGCGCGAGCCTCTCCCCCTCTCGTCCGTTCCGTTTTTCTTCCCGTCTGCATATACTTCGCTCGGTAGGGCATTATTTTGGGGATTAAATCCCTTTTGTTTCCGGGATCACTCCCTCTTGGTGGGTGACTCCCTATCTTCTTTGGGCAGACCCTAAATAAGGGGAGGTGCTGTCGAAATTTTCATAGGGTTTCATTATTACAATCTTTATAGAACTGTTTCTTATTTTGAGACTTTCATTCACATCCTTTCTTCGGCTGCAGACACTACAATGGCTTCCAGTTCTGCTGCTACATCTTCTGGAGCTATTGGGGCGAGCTCGTCAGCGCAGCCAGACATATCACGGGCTGTAGTAAACTGGCTGAACGTGCATAACCTGGACTTCAGATATGACAAGATTGCCACCGTTGATGAATCTTCTGATTCTGAGACGGATACAGTATCAACATCCAGGGTATATTCCACTGCGACGGAGACATGCTTCAGACGGGGCAACAACTATCGGTCGGATCTTCTGAAGGACCGCCACTTGATGCCGTTCATCCGAACTTTCACAGTGGGTGGCATGCGAGACTATCGGATAGCACGTGCAGTCGAAGCTGCCATCCTTACCGAACGAGACAGCCTGAAGGAGTCAGTGTATCGCGGCAAGGCCATCTATCTTCCCGGGGAGAAGCGTGACTGGGACGCCCTCCTCGGTATATCAGAGCTGGAGCCGGAGAAGAGAATGCTGACCCGGGCCTCGGAATTTACACTCGCTCGGTGGGACAATGCTAGCGGCCGAGTTCACAAGGAAAAATCCGGCTACGGTCTATTCTTGGCACCGATGAAGTGGGGGTACCGAGAAGAACCCTTTGTGCTGAATTGTTCGGCCGTCCAGTTCAAGTATCAGCAAGCTGCTGGTTGGTTCGGAGACGCCAAGATAACCGACGCCCACTTATTCTGAGTTGGAGCAGTGGAATTCACTGAGTTTGTTTTGAAGGAATACGCCCCGCTGCTGATCAGAGCCGAGGTATACCACAGTGTCTTTGCTTCTAGATTCCGCTATCCCATATCCCGCGGATTATGCTGTGGAATGTTCAAAGTATTCTGCCCTTTGTTCAACATATTTTATACAGCAGAGGGTGAAACATCTCTCGACCTCTGGAGTTTATCACAGCTTTCTGGTCTGCCCATTGACGGCGAGCCTTATGAAGAGGTATGTTTGGAAGATTCTGAAAAGGACAGCTCTGATGGCGAAGGCAGGTACTCACTTGGCTACTCGTACCGATACTTAATGAAAGCCTATCGCTCCATCTGTTTGGCTCATAGTAGAGGATCCTCCAAGGGTTACTATCCTCGAGAGAAAGGTAGCAAGCTAAGGGTCCGGGTAGGACAGTGGATTCAGTATTTCTTCGACGGTCCTTTAAAATATGCAGACTTCCCTTCTATGGGTCCGGTTGCCAGCAAGCAGATAAGGGCTCCTCGTTACAAATCAGCGCTGCCGTCTTCCTTGTGCCGTATAGGCAAAGATGGTCCGAACCCGGCAGGGGTGGACCCTATCACACATTGCGCGGCTTATTTCACATTCTGGCTGTGCACCTTCGCTCTCCCTCAAGGGGAAGAGACGATCATCCGGCCGGAAGCCATATATCCGGCTTGTCAAATGGCCTGGGGGATGAGGTTGTCACTCTGCCTAGTGGCTTTGTGTTTAATCTACAAATCTCTGGGGGATCTGTACAAGCATCGGACTCCCCGCTCTTTGAGGACCGTGGGTCCTTTTCACTTCTTCAATGCCTGGGTCTGCAGTCTGTTTCCTGAGTTGGCTCCTAGAACTCTGCAGGCAGATACAGTATTACCCAGAATGATTGAATTTGCCAGTGCTGAACCCGGCTCTTTCTCTGATCAGTTGTTCAAAATAAGGGGCCGACTGATAAGGGTACCAGTAGACGCCCCTGGCAGCATCCATTTCTGGAGCTTGGCAGCAGGTTCAGCTCCTTTGGTTCACCCTCAAAGAGAATGCAAGATGGAAGAGGTAGAGACCTATGTTCACCCTGTCTCAGGGGCTAATGATGTTCGGTCTATTCTGGAGTCGGAGCTAGTCAGGTGGGCCATGGCCATCCGGCCTAGTGTTTTAGTTTTCAGAAAGGGCGGCCTGCTTCTTCTGGAACCATACTACCCATTCCGGTTTGGGAGGAATTTCGGTTATGACCAGCATATCCCTACATCAGTCGCTCAGTTTCCCCTGGACAGTCGGGCCAAGCATGGGTCCACCATCGTCGGTGACGGACGGTTGTGGTGGGATTTCTTCCATCGCCAGGATGGCGCAACTTTCATAGTTCCGACTGTTTCCAACCGTGTTCCCCGTGTTACATCAGAGTACAACAAATGGTGGAACATTCGGACCAATTTTTATAGGGATGGTAGGGGTGCATTCTGGGACGTGGCCGAGCGTTCTTTCTTGAAACAACAGCCCGGGCCAATATTTGACATCCCCGAGGCCCACCTGAAAAGGATTTATTCACAGCACCCGAGGGAGGTAGAGAACTATCTGACCCAGCGTCGGGTTTTGAAAGAAGAAGGCTCTGAGCCGCCCTCTCCTGTCTTTGCTGCTATTAATGAAGACACCTTTATGAAGAACTTGAAACATATGTGCCATGTAGGGGGCGCTCGTCTGGAGGCGCAACAGTACCCATTCCCTGTTGAAGAGCCGCTCCCGACAGTAGTCCCTTGGAGGGGTCCGACAGATAGATTTCATCCCTACAGGACGTTTGTACGCAAGGAAGATAGGACTCAGACATACTACAAGCACACATCATGGATGTTTATTCTGCTGAATGTACATGGGTTATCTGCAGAAAGTCCGATAGGCGGCATCTTGAATAAGCCATTGTTCATTTCCTTTCATTATGTCGACGGCTGGGGCATGGACCACCTCGACTTATTCCGATGTCTTGACTTCCGCGGTCATAGCGACCTGGCCGCCTTAGTGGAGAAGTGCCAGACAGTTGGTGATGTCTGCTGGCTCGTCAAGGAGGCTGCTTCCCACTCCAAGGAGGTGGCTTATCTGTATTGGCCACTTTCTATCTTTTATGACGGTCCAGTAGGTATGATCTTTCTTCTATGACTGTAGTGCCTTCCGCTCAGCGTTGAACTTTGCATTCATTGATTTCGCTGCTTTTCTTCTGTCTTCAACAGACAGACCAGATATAAAGTGACAAGGACTTTATAGAAAGATCATTGCACAAGCTGAGAAGCCTGCTCATTTTGAAGTCCCTGCAGCAGCGCCGACTACCACTCCCTTGCCTCCGGGCAAAAAGAGACAGACTTCGGCGGTTAAGGTTGCAGTCGTAAAGGCCAAGAAGGCTAATACAGCTTACGCCCAGCAACCGGACTTGACAGCGACGGACACCGGGACCCCTCTCCCTGATATCCCTTCGTTTGATGAATTTGCATCCGAGAGGGAGGCCGCCCAGGCATCTGCTGAGGGTAACATTACCAGCTTGGAGCTACTTCTTTCATTCTCTTCTTTGCTGAATCTGAAAGGGATCTCCGGATATCTGACCACTATTTTGTACAGCCCAAGAGCAAGTTGTGGCGCTCCCTGATGCGGACACTAGACTGCCTTCTCCTACGCCGGCCAGCGAAGTAGAGGGTAAGTGTGTTTTCTCATCTTTTCTTGTGCATTTCAACTATTTTTCTGTCATTTATTTCATGGACCTTTTGCTACAGTGACAGCTGGAGAGGAGACCGGAGTCATAGCAGCGGGAGGAGATGTGTTTCAGCCACAGGAGGGTTACAAAGCACAGACAAAACGGGAGATTGTCACCACAAGGTGCATAGTTACCCGGTCCACCTCCCGGCATACTTCAAAGATGACCGCCCAGCCCGTGGACAACGTGGAAATATCTTCTAGTAGTTCCGCGACTGCCTCTAATGCAGAGGAAGAAGAGGCGGGCTTTAGCGATAGCGAGGCGGAGGGTATCTTCAAACCAGAGGCCCCATCCGTATGTACTGACATTGTTCCGCTATTCACCCCCTCCAAACTGCTGGTGCTGTCTTCTGAGGAGGAGCTACAGGAAGAGTTTGCCGGCCTGGACACCGAGGCAGATATAACTGTTGTGTAGTGGACAGCGGATCTAGAGGGGAGGGGTGAATAGATCAGCCCCACTTTTCGTAATGCGGCCCTCTAAACAGCTAGTTAAAATGAATTGCAGCGGAATAGAAACTAGCTTCCAAGAATGCTATGATTCACTTAGCAAGATAAGCAAGATATATAATAATTCGATCCTAAGCATGCATCTAGAACTAATCAATCACACAAGCAAACCACACTAGACAGGATTTTTAAGGTGGTTCGGACTGAATCCTCAGCCCTACGTCCACCCCTCACCAAAACCCGGTGAGGCTTCACTTGTGCAGCGCACCAACCCGTAAATCGGAAACCACCGATTACCTTCCTACTAACCAACAGTAGGGACGTCAACACCACAGATCGGAAACACCTCCGATTGCCTTCCTACTAACCAACGGTAGGGACGAATCACAACTTCAATGTTTAATCAATATTGAAAGGAAAACAAATGTGAATGAACTAAGACAAGAAATTGAGTTATGAGTAGAAATGAATTGGCCCTTGTATGAAATGTTGATCAGCAACAAGGATCCTCTTGGATTCAACTCAATCTTCTTGATTCACCCTTGATTGGATGAATGTTCTTCACGGAGTACTGTTCACGTGAACAGTACCTCTTCCTTCAATTCTTCTCTCTTGATCTTCTCTTTGAACTTGAATGAGGTTGAAAGAACTTGAATGGATGAAGATGATCTCCCTTGAGAGTGAGCTTCAATGGATCCCCTTGAGAAGATGAAGAGGATGGATGAAGAACTTCCTCCCGAAACACTGTTCACGGAGGTGCTACAGTAGCTCGAAAATGGGCTCCCTTGAAGGCTTGAAGCATTAGGGTTTTCATCCCCTCATGTGTTGGTTTTATAGACCTTGAATGGTCTATAGATAAGCCTCAGACCAGATCCACAATTTGTGGGTGATTAGGTGACATTTGGATTAAAGAAATCAAGGTTGAATGGCCCTTTTCGAAGTTGGAAACAAAGTCAAAAATGAAGGCTCGGGGCTGGCGGTCGACCGGAATTCATGGGCCGGTCGACCGGAACCTGCTGCAGCCAGAACGTTTCGGCTCTGGCAAAACCGGTCGACCGGACGCCTGGGGGCGGTCGACCGAAACCTGTAAAAATGTCAACATTTCAGTTCTGGGAAAACCGGTCGACCGGACGCCTGGGGGCGGTCGACCGAAATCTGTAATTCTTGGAGGTTTCGTTTCTGGAAGAACCGGTCGACCGGAAAGGCAGGGGCGGTCGACCGAAACCTGTAAAACGTGGAATTCTTAGGCTCTGGCAAATCTGGTCGACCGGCCAAGGTGTGTAGGTCGACCGGAAATACCTATACCTGCAAAAATGAAGTGTTAGACCAATGAAACATGTTCATAAGTCAAGATATTCATGTCCTCATCAATTTCATGTATTTTGGGATTGAAATCAACATAGAATATGCTTTGAGCATTTCTAAATTTTGTTCCGGGGGCTCCGCCCCCGGAAACCCCCGCAAGGGGCGCTGCCCCCTTGACCCCCACGACCTGACCGGGCAGGTCGATCCCCGCGACCTGACCGCGCAGGTCGATCCGCGTGCGAGGGCGCAACATTGAGCTTTCATGTGCATATCTGTCATAAACACAACAGAACATATGTCAGTCATATAAGAGTGAAAAGCAACAATGACAAATAGTGTTTAGCCATTATCAAAACCAAGAATATCACAGAACACATATGACCATAGAATGATGTCGAATGACCCAAGTGACCATGTGAAACTCAAATAACCACAGGGGCACAACAATAACCCCTCCCTTTGTTGCTTCAGCAGCGGAGCTTTCCTCTCCCCTGCACTCCTTTGAGGATATCGGTGTCACATCAGGAGTGAGTATCTTCTCCTTCTCCTCCCCGGTTTCCCTTTTATTTGCTGTTTGATGTTGTATTGATCTGTTCACAGGAACCCGCTGTTGCTAGCCCAGTAACGACTGTAGCCTTTGAAGCCACTCCGTCTGATGCCTTGGCCATCATCCCTGTTTCATCAGCAACATGTGCAGGCATTTCTGAGATTATTCGCCCCGTGCCGGTGAGGATACAGTCCTCCACGGACCTGGCATTACTGGACTTGGGAACCTCGGGGGATAGTTCGGCTCTAATCAGGGTCTTGGATTTCAGAGCTGAAGCGGACCCAGCTAGGGGTTCCGCCTTTGTAGCGGCCACGGTGATGACCATTGCGCCCGAATCAGCAATTCCTATAACAGCAATTATGGAGATTGAACCCCGGCCTCTTCGGGCTGTAGTCCCTGCGGTCTCAACGCTGAAAGGAACAGCCGTTGAGGAAGAGATGGAAGAGGGAGAGGCAACGGATACAGAGATGGAACTATTGTCCATAGCTGGCCCAGAATCAATTTCCATGGGTTCAGGGTTTGAGGAGGAGGTGGCCCGAGAGGAGAATGTTGAAGACGCGGGCACGGCACCAGGGACCCGCGAAGCAGCCGCTCCAGCACTCATTAGCTCTTCCTCTCCGAGCATTCAAACAGCAGTCCTCGAGGAGATGGAGGTAGAAGGCCCCTTAGCTCCGCAAGAGATCACAGAGAAGGTTCAGGCGGTATCTTCGGCAGATCTCCAGTCTTCTTCCTCCCAGCCGGATGTCGCATTATGGGCAGACATTGACAGTGAGGTGACCTTCGCAGTAACCCCCTCTCCCTCCTTCGGCTTTGCTTCATCTGAGAGCTTCGTCTGGCAAAATCTGGACATGCTGCGCCAGCTAGTGGAGTCCCAGCCCGGACTGACTTATCTGCAGTTGAAAGAGATAGCCGAGCGTTTCACCGCTGGTCTGCAGGCGATGGGTTGTCCCCTGGAACTATGGGCCCAACAGGTTCTGTTGTTATTGAAATTTGTACATCGCCGGGATTTCTTGGCACATATTATGTCTGACAGACTGGCAGCTTTGAAGTTGCAGAAGATAGAGTGCAAATCTGAGCTGGAGAAAATGAACTCTATTCTTCAGGAGCGCCGATGCTAACTGCAGTCTTTGGCACAGCGGGAGCAATTCGTGCGCAGCCGGATAACCGTTCTAGAGGCTGAACTGGTTGACCTCCGAGCTGAACTGCCGCAGATAACAACTTCTCGGCCGCAATTCGCGGAAGAAGTGGCTTTGTTGGAGGGGTAGGTAGCATCTTTTCAGGACGAGTCTGCTCGGCTACAGGAGGAGGAGGATCATCTCCATGAGTTGGGGGTTGCTCCGTATGTGGGTCTTCTGGCCTTCGAGGACATATTCCGGCGCCAGTGAACATCCGTTCTCCCCTTTTGTAATACAATTCCCCCTCATGGGCTCTTATTGTACTCTTCTTTTTTATTCAGTGGAAAGGGATCTTTACACTAGTCTCATATGTGGCTGTTCTTCACTTATCGCATTACAATTACTTCCTGGTGATTTGGCAGCGGTTTTAGCAATCCCCAAGCAAATAACCCGTACTTAGCAGGAGAGCGTCCACCCTTTCAGAGAAAGGATGGGGGACTCGCTCCACCGCGTGACGGTATCCGGAGGGTGCTTAAACCGAATTTTGTAGGTAGTTGAATGAAAAAGGTTTAGAGTATTATTTGGAACAAATGAATGGTTCATCCCGGATAGGTTTCAGAACCGATCGGGACAATGTGCCGATCGACCAGTGGCTGATTTTATCATCGGTATTGGTTTTATATCGATGCAACGAAGTTGTATAGGTTTCATCAGAATAGACGTGAGGTCTAAACTGGGTAAGCTTTATCGCATGT
This sequence comes from Amorphophallus konjac, assembly GCA_022559845.1. NCBI lineage: Eukaryota > Viridiplantae > Streptophyta > Magnoliopsida > Alismatales > Araceae > Amorphophallus > Amorphophallus konjac. Next base: position 236,204,963 of record CM040117.1, read on the forward strand.
GGGACGTGAGAGCATATGTGGTTTTCATCAGGAAAGACGTAAGGTCTAACCTGGACAAGTTTCATCATTGATCGGACGAGGTGCCGGTCAATCAATAGCTGGTTTCATCATCGATATTGGGTTTATATCGATGCAAAGAAATTTTATAAGTTTCATCAGAATAGACGTAAGGTCCAAACTGGATAGGGTTTTATCATTGATCGGGCAAGGTGCCGATCGATCAATAGCTGGTTTTATCAGAATAGACGTAAGGTCTAAACTGGAAAGGTTTCATCGTTGATCGGGCAGTGTGCCGGTCGATCACTAGCTGGTTTCATAAGAGTGGTGATGGGTTTTATCATCGGTGGGACTTTGAAAGGGGCCTGAAGACTTTATCAGGGTAGACGTGAGGTCTGTCCTACGAGGGTTTTATCGCTAATCGGACAAAATGCCGAGCGACAAATGGAAGGCTTCTTGTGAATAGCGGGAGATGAAGGTAGCATGTCATTGGCATGGAAATTTTTTTTTTAAATTACCACATTACTGACCCAAGCACCCTTTCGGATTTTCGCCGGAGCCAGCCCCCTCTTGCTTTTGCCCACGCGCCCTTTCGGGTTTTCACGTGGCGGGGTACCCGATTTTACCTGCAGCGCCCTTTCGGGTTTTCACCACAGCTGGATTTTGGCCCTTTTTGCCCTTGTTCAGAATGCCCGAACAAGTCTGGCGGAGCATCTCTATTTTTAGCCCCATTTTATCTTTCTTCTTTTTTTGTTGCAATAGGACTTTGGCTTTGCACGTTGTCAAATCACGTGCTCAACTTGTGTATGCGTCATCATTGATGTGGGTGTTGACATCAACGCAAAGGGGTATAGGGTTTCATCGTTCACCCAGGCAGAAGGCCTGGGTCGACTTGAGTGTGTTTCGTGGCTTAGGCGCGAAGCCATTCGCCGGGAGCATGACTGTAATCGTTAATGTGGAGATTAACATTAACGCAAAGGAACATGATTTCATCATCTATCCAGACGGAAGGTCCAGATTGACTTGAGGATGTGTGTAGCAGCTTAAGCACGAAGCCGCTTGCTGGAGATGCATGTTTTATCGTTAATGTGGGGTTTAACATTAACGCAAAGGAATAATATTTCATCATCTATCCAGACGGAAGATCCAGATTGATTTGGGGAAATATGTTGTGTCTTTATCAGAGCAAACGGAAGGTCTACCCTGGATGGGTTTCAGCATCGATCGGGCAATGTGCCGCTCCACCAGTAGCTGATTTCATCATCGGTATTGGGTTCATACCAATGCAAGGATTTCATAGGTTTCATCGGGATAGACGTAAGGTCTAAGCCGGCTAGGTTTCATCGTTGATCGGGCAGTGTGCAAATCGATCAATAGCAGGTTTCATCATCGGTATAGGGTTCATACCAATGCAAGAATTTCATAGGTTTCATCGAGATAGACGTAAGGTCTAAGCCGGCTAGGTTTCATCGTTGATCGGGCAGTGTGCCAATCGATCAATAGCAGGTTTCATCATCGATATTGGGTTCATACCAATGCAAGAATTTCATAGGTTTCATCGGGATAGACGTAAGGTCTAAGCCGGCTAGGTTTCATCGTTGATCGGGCAGTGTGCCAATCGACCAATAGCAGGTTTCATCATTGGTATTGGGTTCATACCAATGCAAGGATTTCATAGGTGTCATCGGGATGAACGTAAGGTCTAAACCGGATGGGTTTCATCATTGATCGGGCAGTGTGCCAATCGATCAATATCAGGTTTCATCATCAGTATTGGGTTTATATCGATGCAAGGATTTCATAGGTTTCATCGGGATAGACGTAAGGTCTAAGCCGGCTAGGTTTCATCGTTGATCGGACAGTGTGCCAATCGATCAATAGCAGGTTTCATCATCGGTATTGAGTTTATATCGATGCAAAAGAATTTCATAGGTTTCATCGGGATAGACGTAAGGTCTAAGCCGGCTAGGTTTCATCGTTGATCAGGCAGTGTGCCAATCGATCAATAGCAGGTTTCATCATCGGTATTGGGTTTATATCGATGCAAGGATTTCATAGGTTTCATCGGGATAGACGTAAGGTCTAAGCCGGATGGGTTTCATCGTTGATCGGGCAGTGTGCCAATCGATCAATAGCAAGTTTCATCATCGGTATTGGGTTTATATCGATGCAAGGATTTCATAGGTTTCATCGGGATAGACGTAAGGTCTAAGCCGGATGGGTTTCATCGTTGATCGGGCAGTGTGCCAATCGATCAATAGCAGGTTTCATCACGGTGAGACATATGATAGGTTTCGTCAGAATAGATGTAAGATCTAAACTGGGTAGGTTTTACCGTGGTGGGTCTCAGACAGAAAGTGGAAGGGTTTTATCGAAACAGACGGAAGGTCTACTCCGAGATGGGCTTTAGCATTGATCGAGACGATATGCCTCATGACCAACGGGGTTTCATTATCGGTGGGACATGCGGTGGATGTGCTGCCGAAGGAGATTCATGAAGTGAACTTTTTGTGTTACCACATTACTGACCCAAGTGCCCTTTCGGGTTTTCACCGGAGCCAGCCCCCTCTTGCTTTTGCCCACGCGCCCTTTCGGGTTTTCATGTGGCGGGATACCCAATTTTGCCCGTAGCGTCCTTTCGGGTTTTCACCACAGCCGGGTTGTTTGCCATTTTTGCACTCGTCCAAGATGTTTTGGACAAGTCCGGCGGGGCACCTCTATTTTAAGCCCCATTTCTTATCATTTTTTTTATTTCTCTTTTTTTGAACTCGTATAAGAGGAGGATATTGAGAGAGTCGACTAGGGCACAAGGCCTTGCGCCGAGAAAAGGCTTATTCGTTAGCAAGAAGGTAATGCTAGCGTAAAGGACAGATTTGAGCCAATTCGGGCGTAGGACCCGCATTGGCGATGTTATTTATTATATGCGAGCTCGGCCAGGGCAGAGTACCGCTAAACTGAGGTGTGGGTAGCTCGATCAGGGTGGAGTACCACTAGACCAAGATAAGGGTAGCTCGGTCAGAGCAGAGTGCCTCTAGACTAAGATATAAGTAGCTCGGCCAGGGCGGAGTGCCACTGGACCAAGGGGAAGGTAGCTCGGTCCGGGTGGAGTGCCACTAAACCAAGGTAAAGGTAGCTCGATCAGGGCGGAGTGCCACTAGACCAAGTTTGAGGTAGCTTGGTTAGGGTGGAGTGCCACTAGACCAAGTTTAAGATAGCTTGGTTAGGGCAGAATGCCACTAGTCCAAGGGTGAAGGTAGCTTGGTCAGGGCGGAGTGCCATTGGACCAAGTTTGAGGTAGCTCGGTCAGGGCAGAGTGCCGCTAGACTAAGGTGGATAGAGCTCATCGAGGGTGGAGTGCCATTCATTGATGTGGGGTGAACATCAACGCAAAGGAGAGTAGGGCTTCATCATGCAATTCAGACGGAAGGTCCGAACTGAAGTTGGTGGACGGCGGCTTGGGTATGAAGCTGTTTGCTGGGAATGTGGATCTCATCGTTGGTGCGGGATAGACATCAACGCAAAGGAAAGTGGTTTCATCGTCTACTCAGACGAAGGGTCTGAGTGACGTCGCTGTGTAGCAGCTCAAGCATGGGGCCGTTCACTGGGAAATGTGTGCATAAGTTCTATCGTTGATGTGGGGTAGACATCAACGCAAAGAAGGATGATGTTTCTTCATGCAGTCCAGACGGAAGGTCTGAACTGATGCTGACTGGTAGCAGCTTAGGCATGAAGCCGTTTGCCGGAGGGGTAGATTCATTTAACAGGGACGAAGGGTCCAAGTTAAAGGAGTAAGCCGGCCGATCTTGTTAATGATGACAAGGGCCGAAAGATTGTTGGACAGGACTTCCGGTGGGACTTCATGATGATCGTCCTTCTCGGAGTTTTATTAGGAAGGGTGAAAAAGGGAACTTTAAATTACCACATTACTGGCTTAAGCGCCCTTTCGGGATTTCGCCGAAGTCAGCCCCCTCTTGCTTTTGCCCACGCGCCCTTTCGGGTTTTCACGTGGCGGGATACCAGATTTTTCCTGCAGTGCCCTTTCAGATTTTCACCACAGCTGGGTTTTGGCCATTTTTGCCCTTGTTCAGAATGCCCGAACAAGTCTGGCGGGACATCTCTATTTTTTTAGTCCCATTTTTTTTAACACCAGGAAGAGTAGAGTTTTATTATCTAGTCCGGACGAAGGGTCCGAATAGGGCTTCATCATCTGATTGTCATCAGTCTTGATTTATCTGTTCATTCGCCACTTCCCCAGCAGGCAGTGGTGCAGCATGATAGAGTTTCAGATGCTTCCCATTGAGTGGCGAGAACTGAATTTCCCCTCGATGGTTGACAACCACGTAGGCTCCACCCTCGTAGACCCTCTGGATTACGTATGGACCCAGCCAGTTAGCAGCAAGTTTGCCTTTTGGATTGGAAGCCATGACTTCCCTTTTCTTGACCATGACCAGGTCTCCTTTCTTGAATTCCCGCCCCTTGACGAGCTTATTGAAGGCATTTGCCATGCGGGCTTGGTACATCTGGATATTCTTCTAGGCTTGCAGATGCTTCCCCTCCAGTTCAGCCAGTTCTTCAAGTCTCCTTTCAGCATTGGTTTGTTCATCACGAACTAAGCCATGCTGGACTGTAATCCTGAGTGACGGTACCTCCAGCTCTATAGGGACTACTGCCTCGGAGCCGTACACCAGTGAATAGGGTGAGCAACTCGTGGGGGTTTTATAGACGGTGCGATATGCCCATAGTGCTTCATACATCTTCTCACCCCAGTCCTTTTTGTTAGAACTGACGACCTTGGCCAGCAGGGTGCATAGTGTCTTATTGAAGGCTTCAGCCAGTCCATTTGCTTGTGGATTGTAAGGAGTGGAGGTCCTCCATTCAATTCTGTACTTCTCGGCAAGCCGATATATCTTCTGGTTCTTGAAGTGGCTTCCATTGTCAGAAATTATTCGGCTGGGGACCCCGAACCGGAAGATGATATTGTGCTTGATGAATTTGGCAACCAACTCACCAGTCACTTCTCTGAGTGCTACTGCTTCTGCCCACCTGGAGAAGTAGTCTGTTATAGCTAGGATGTACTTATGTCCAGCTGAGGAAGTCGGTAGTGGCCCGACCACATCGGTTCCCCACTGAGCAAAAGGCCAGCTGGGAATTGTAGGGTGTAGAGCTACAGGGGGCCTTCTGGGTACAGTGGCATGCTCCTGGCATTTCTGTCATGACTTTGCAAACTGGCAACAGTCTTCAAACATAGTGGGCCAATAATAACCCAGCCTCTTGATTTCAATCTTCATCTTAGGCCCAGCCTGGTGTGCCCCTGCTGTCCCAGCATGTATTTCTTTCATTGCTTGCCAAGCTTCTTCAGTAGATAGGCAGCGAAGCAAAATCTTCTTGCGGGCGTCCGCCATGATTCGGAACAGAGTTCCATTTCTGCATTCATAAGAATCTTTGATCCTTAGGAGTTTCATTCTCTCTTCTTTGTTCTTGGGCAGTTGTTGGTGTAGGAACCACTGCAGTAGGTGCTGTCTCCAATCAGACGCCTGGACTTTGTCAACGGCATCAATCTCATATTCTTCAGGACACGCTTCCCGCATGCTGGGGACTTGCCGCCTGTTCATGACAATAATGTTGAACGTCTCATCTGGTGGGACTGATAGTGAACTGGCTAGCTTTGCCAGTGCATCAACTTGAGCATTGTGTCCCCGACCCACATGATTGAGCTCAATGTGGTAGAAAATCGCCATGAGGCGTATAGCCTTTTGATAATAGGGGTTCAATTCTGGCTTTCGCACTTCGAATTCTCCCTGTATTTGTTTTATCACTAACATTGAGTCACCGAATGCCTGAAGCATCCAAATACTCATACTGAGGGCGACCTGGAGACCAATTATCAGAGCTTCATATTCAGCTTCATTGTTGGTGCAGGGCTTATTTATAGAACAGGAGGTGTGCAACACTTCTCCTTCTGGCGATTTCAGCACAATACCGGCCCCTGCACGTATTCTTATTTTCCCACTGGAATCAGTTTCTGTTCTTGATGCCCCATCAAAGTATAATTGCCACATGATTGGCTGGGTTTGACAGGCTTCGAGCACTTCATCATCAGGGAGCTCAGTCTCGAGCATAGCATTTTTTGGTACAAGGTGCTCTGCGAAGAAATCAGCCACAGCCTGACCCTTTATAGCCCTTTGCGGTATATAAGTGATGTCAAACTCCATCAGAATCACAGCCCATTTGCCTAGTCGACCTTTGAGTGCCGGCTGAGTCAGTATATACTTGAGCGGATCTGCTGCAGATATCAACCCGATCTCATGCGATAACATATAGTGTCGGAGCTTCTTGACAACGAAAACCAGCGCCAAGCAGGTCTTTTCTATGTAAGTATAGCTTTCTTCAGTTCTGATCAGCCTTCTACTAAGGTAATATAAGGCCTGCTCTTTTCCATCTTCATTTATTTGAGCCAGCATTGCCCCCAGCGAACAATGTGTGGCTGCTATATAGAGGATCAAAGGATTGCCCTTGATTGGTGCCCCCAACACCGGGGGAGTCTTGAGATATTCCTTCAACTTTTCAAAAGCCTCTTGGCATCCATCGTCCCACAGGAACGGCACATCCTTCATCATGAGCCTATGAAAGGGGTGGCATCGACCCGACAAGTTTGATATAAATCGTCGGATGTAAGCCAGACGCCCCTGCAGAGATCTTAGCTCAGACAGATTCTTCGGTGGAGGGAGCTCTTGAATAGCCTTGATCTTGGACGGATCAATCTCAATACCCCTATGCCGAACAATAAATCCAAGGAATTTTCCGCTGGTCACGCCAAAGGCGCACTTCATAGGGTTCATCTTCAGCTCATATTTTCGCAACCTTTGGAACACTACCCTCAGGTCCTGCAGATGATCTTCTTTCTTTCTGGTCTTCACCACCAGGTCATCAACATAGCACTCCACTTTCTTGAAGAGCAAATCGTCAAAAAATTTTGTCATGGCTCTTTGGTAAGTAGCGCCGGCATTCTTAAGGCCGAATGGCATTCTTTTGTAGTGGAATATCCCTTTTGGAGTGCGGAATGCAGTGTGTACTCTGTCTTTTTCAGCAATCCAAATTTGGTTGTATCCGGATGAACCGTCCATGAATGACAGGGCTTCATGACCAGTGGTTGCATCAATCATTACTTCAGTAATTGGTACTGGGAAATCATCCTTCGGACAAGCCTTATTAAGGTCTCGGAAATCAACACATATTCGGATCTACCCATTTTTCTTCTTTACGGGGACTATGTTCGCCAGCCATGTAGTGTACTGATTTTCTTCGACGAAGCCAACATCAATAACCTTGTCGACCTCTTTATTGATTTGGTTGATCAGCTCAGGTCGCATCTTCCTGGGCGGTTGTTTTACGGGGTTGGCTTCTGGATTAATCGTTAGCAGGTGTTGTGCTACATCGGGGTTTAACCCTGGCATTTCATCATACGTCCAAGCGAAGCAGTCTTTGAACTCCCTCAGGAATTGTATGTAACGTTCTCGGACCTTTGGTTCCAGCAGAACACTGAGAAAGGTTGGCCTTGGTTTCTCCTCTGTCCCCAAGTTTACTTCCACGAGCTCATCAACGGTGGCCTGGCCACCATCTTCAACTTCGGGCGGAGCCTCTTGCAAATCGACGAAGCCCCCCGGGATATAGTTTTCTTCAGTTTCAGAATTCTCTAATTCTTCTTGTCAGACCTCGGCCAATGATGACTCATCATACAGGGCAGAAACCATGTGGCTTTGTTCAGCCTGACCATGGGACATGACCGGCTCCGTGTAAGGCTCAAAGATTAGGTCTTCCACTTCCAGAGGCCTTGCTGGCGTAGATTCCTCTAGGGAATTTATATTCTGTAGAGCTCGAACTTCTTCCAGAATATGTTCAAACTCTAAGCATTCTCTTGTATCATTAGAAATCCGGTCTTCATCCGGGGTTCCCGTGTCAAACTTTGCTTCGGCCTGGAACAGGTCTTCCTTGCAAGACAGTTCCTCCCAGCACCGGCATACATTTGCTTCATCAGACTTTTCTGCTTCGGGCTGGTTATTGGAAGGCCCATCATCCGGTATAGACTGATATATAATCTCTTCATCTTCTGAGGGGTAATCATCATAGCCCATCCCATGAGGATCTTTATGTGAAAAGAAGGCGGAGATGACATCTACCTCGGCCTCATAGTATTCTTGTAGAGTGTAGCCCAATCCCGGGTGTTGGGTGATCTTCATTAGTTCCTTATTATTCTGAGGTGAATCCCAAAGCTCTTGGAATACTTTCTTCTGGGCAACGGGCTGCAGTGAAGGCATCTGAAGTTTGGAGAACATCTGCGAGACCCGTTGTGTGGTGTAATCCAAGCCTGTGATTGGCACCATTCGGCTTGTGGATTCTTCCGGAATCATGCAGTCCTGATCGTCCTCCTCAACAGGCTCCCCGGTGTAGAATATGATGGGAGGCTCGCAGAAACGAGGGACCTCCATAATCTTGAGTGGCAGCACTGTCTGGCATTCCAAACTGGCGACTGGCTTAACCAGCCCTTCCGGTACCTTGACTTGTGCATATTTTTCTTTCATCTCTTCATCAGTATCATCGGGATGAATGCTTGGAGGTGTGATCCGTGCAAAATCCCCAACATGAGAGATATGGGATACCTCATGCTTCTTGACACAGCCCCATGGTGGCGGCGGAGACCAATCCTCTGTCTTCGCTACCGACTTCTCTTGACTAGTCACAGTTTCTTTCTTCTTATCTTTTTGCAGCATGTCAGCATAATAGGATGCATCGAGCATATGGCACTCGAAGACTTCAAAGGGGTGCAAATCTGTGAAGACCCTTTCTTCTTTGCCATCATGACAGTACTTAATGCACTGATGCAGTGTGGAAGGCACTATTTGGTACTCATGCAACCACGGTCGCCCCAACAAGGCCTTGTATGTGGTGTTGGAATCGATCACATAGAATCGCACCACAGTAGTGAGGTCCCCCAGGGTGAGGTTGAAATCTGCTACCCCCAAAGGTGTCTCACACTTCTGGTTAAAGCCAGCAATCTTCATGTCCCTGACCTTCGTGAGGTGCATATCAAAATAATATTTCTGATAGATGCGGTATGGCAGAATATTTACAGCAGCCCCTGGATCTACTAGTATCCGGCTTAATGGCTGACAGTTGAGATGTCCTCTCATGTATAGTGGCCTGTTGTGGCTGGGATTTGGAATCAACATGTCATCTTCAGTGAAAGTGACTGTCGGCCCAGAATTAACCTCTGTCAGTAGTGCTTCATACTGTGCTGGTGACTGTAGGGCATCAATAATTGCTTGGCAGGCATCCTCGCTCAAGGAAAGGATTTCCCATATAGAGAATCTGGTAGGGAGCTTCTTCAGCATTTTCATAATTCGGTTGCCTACCCGGACATTGGAGAGCCGCATTTCTTCTGCCCAGCGGGGCTTTGGAGGTTCCCCAGGTGCTTGCGGCATTGCCTGCCCGCTTCTTGTCTCAGTTCCTTGGTTGGTTTCTTGAGGGACTTCTTCTGAAAAGACGGCCCTTGATGTTGCTGGATAACCTTTTTCTTCTTTCTCACCCTACCTAGGCTTCAGAGCCGTTGGCTGCTGGTGCTTGTTACTTCTGGCTGGAGTAGTTTGTACTGGCTTTTCGCCCTCTAAACTGGATAAAAATTCAAGGAATGACGGAGCTCCATCCCCTTTCTTCTCTTCTTGGTATAGACTGGCAGGAGGAGGGATCTGGACACCTCGCATTTCAGGCTCCGGTATCTGATAGGGTTGCTCTCCCCTGAAAATGATATTATGATTGGCAGGCGGGGGACGTCCCCATCTTCTCCCAGAACAGGTAGCATGTGCCGAGGTTGAAGCTTCAGCATGGTTGGCTTCCAATGGCGTGGCCGATGCCTCTGTATCATCATCCTCCCCAAGCAAGGTGAACAGCACCGAGAGTGTATTGCAGTGTACTGTCATGACCTTCTTTTTTCTTCTATTCTGTGACTGCCTTTTCTTCTTCTGGTGCTTTGGCTTTGCTGGCCCCTGCCCCCAGAAGGGTTCAGTATCATCTTTCCCCTGTTTTTCCTCTGGTTTTTCTTCAATGGTCAATTCTTCTAGCTGCTCCCAGAGTATGCAATCTTTCACCAGTAGGGGCTTCGGCTCAGTCTGTTCATATTCGTCGAGCCCGTTGATGTATTGTTGGAGACGTTTTGCATCCGGACTTATTTCTTTTTGTGTGGGAAGCGGAGTCTGTCTCCTCCGATTGTTGGTGGGGATTCGGATGACTGGCTGTGTCTCAGCTAGATGCCAAATCGGTTTTGCTGGGGGTGTACCTGTTTCTGGAGTGGCATTCCGAATGGATGGTCCAGTTGTCCCGGCAACAGGTGTCCTCTTTCTGGTCTTCACCGGCTTCGTCTGCCACCCCTCCTGATCCCTAAATGGGGTAAGGAAGCATGCTTCATAAGTGCGCCTGGTGCATTCTTCAACAGCCTCTTCGGGCAATTGCTGATATACAGAAATCATATTTGCAGCCATCCTCATTGCTGGAGGTTCATGAGGGCGTGGAGGGTCCACCTGGTAATCTCCCAATTGCAGCTCACCCTTTTTGAACATACTTTCCATGACATCTTTGAAGACATAGCAGTTTTCTATAGTATGCCCCAGTCCACGGTGATATGGACAGAACAGTGGGTCATCTTTCTTCGCTGCATTAGCGGGTCTCTTCGGTTCGGGCAATGTCACTTTGTTGAACTTGTAAGCCCAATTGAACAGTGCACCTGTCTTATCTTTGGGGAATGAATATGCCTTCCTCATCTTATTTCTTAGGGAGACCTTTTCCTTCATTTCTGCTGGGCCTGCCGGCGGAGGAGCATCAGTTGCCTTGTTTTTTTCTTTCTGCTGTTCAAAGGTTTCGAAATCAACAGTGTTGGCCTCTGAATGCGGTGGCCGCCGATCAACAGCTTTCCCTTTTTGCATAGCATGGACATTGGCGACTGGACGCTTAGATAGGAACGTCTCGACCTCTGCCACTATATTATTCAAACGGTCAAATGTCCTGACATCTACCCCGATCATCTTTTCCAGCACTTCTCTTCAGAGATTTTGCTTGCATATCTGGACGGCATCTTCTTGATCGGGAGGTCGCCTGCATCTCATGGCCAAATTCCTCCATCTTTTTTTATAATCCAGGGCGGTCTCATCTTACTTCTACCCGGATGCATATAGCTCAGCTATTGTGATTTCCCTTTCTGTAACATGAAATCTGTCTCAGAATTTCCGCTGCATATCGGGCCAGTCAGCTACCGACCCAGCTGGCAAGCTGGAGTACCATTCAAAGGCTAACCCTGTAAGGGACGAGCCAAAGAATTTCAGTAAATATGCTCCATCAGCTGCCAGGTCGCCCATAACTATAGTGTAATAGGCTATATGTTCTCTGGGAGAGCCTTGGCCGTTGAATTTTTCAAACTTCGGCGGCTTGCTGACGCCTGGTGGTAATCGCTTAGCAGCATAATGCGCAGGGTATGGTACTTTGTAGATGTCATAGGTACCAGAATCGTCCCCGACTTTCTCAGACAGCTTCATCTCAACAATCTTTTCTATCATCAGTTTATTTGCCACAACCGGATCCACTGGTTCTGGAAAGAAATATGCCTGCTGATGATTGAAAGGGGTCGTCATGACCGTTGTATGCAGCATCGGCTGAGACGCTGGCACAGCAGACTATGTTTGAGAGGCAGAGGGCTGGGCTCCCACCTGTTGTGGAAGAGGCTAACTTGGCGCTCTGCCTTCACTATTCAAATGAGGAACAGCTGGGACGGCCACCTCGGTTGAGCTGGAAGTTTGTCCTGCCGGCTCGGCCTGCTTAGAAACAGGTGTCTGTTCATTTCTCTCATTCAACTATCTTCTGAGAGACTCAATTTCCCGTTGGTACCTCATGAACATCATCTGGATCATGGGATCCATGGTGGCTGGAATTTGCATCTCCCCTGAAGTCCCTTCAGCGGGGTCTAAGAGAGGATTGTCTTCTTCTTCAGTAGTCACCACATTTACTGTCATCGTGGTGACTCTTCAGGCTTCATTGACGACCGAGAGGTCGTCTTGATTAGCAGCTACTATCTTATCTTTCGCTGCCTTGCTTCTTCTTGTGATTGCACCCGGTCTGTGCGCCAGGTTGATCAACTCTTCTGGCTGATTTGGTAACATACCATATCTTCCGGCGACGCCGGCCATGTTGCAAGCGAGAATCTGCATTCTTCCTCTCTGCCTGCGAACTCTCCTCTTGACCTGTCCAGGATATGTCAGACGGTCAAATACAGACATTTTCTTTTCTTCCCTTTCTTCCTGGTAGATGTCTTCTTCATATCTGGCCCCGCGGCCATCTTCGTAGTCATTGGAGTTAGAGGACGAAGCCTCTAGCATCACTTCTTCTCTTTCTTCTTCTTCCTCAGTGCCCAAGGCACGGGATAGTCTTTGTTGCCCCAGGGAGGAGTTCCCCAGGCAATGAAAGTAGTCTTGAACCACCCGGTTCATCTCTTCCTGGCTCTACCCTTGAGCTCTGACCGGGGCAGCAGCCTCTCCTGAGTCTTCGGCTGATAGGCCAGCCTCGAGACTTGAGCAGCCAAGTACTCTGACCTGGGATATCTGAACACATCGGCCTGTCTAGCGCAGGCCCTGGATCTCTGCGGAGTAGCCATAGAAGCGACTTCATCCGCTCTTCCTTCGTCTCTCTTTTGAAAATCTCCGCCCCTCCTCCCGGGGTGAGCGACAGTAGCATCTTTCTCTTTCTTCTCCCATCTCCTGCCCCCGGTCCTGGGGCGGACGGCAGCAACATATTCTTCATCCCTCTCATGTCTCCTGCCCCCGGCCCTGGGGCGGATGGCACCAACACACTCTTCTTGAGCTGGTGCCCAGCTCTGAATCTTCTTTGGCACCCAAACTTGTTTGAACTTGGTCGGCTTAGGTGCCAGCGGCTGCTTACCCTTGTTCTCCCAGTTGGCCCTCCTGGTGGCCAACGGCTGGAATCTGTTGTTGGTATGGACCGATGGAATGGCCCTGTCGGGCCGTGCATTCATGGGGCGGCCGTTGAGGTTCACCCTCATGTTTCCGACCATCATTGTCCTTCCCGAGGCCGACGGGCGGCCTCCGGTTGCAGCAGACCGGCTTCTCCGATTGTTTCTTCTTCTCCTACCAGCAGTGGCGGAGACATCGGTCTTCTTTTCCAGGTGATGGACAAGGCACGAAACGATGGCAGGAGCAACTGCCGTCTTCCCCTCCTCGGCTTTTGGCGCCATCGTGGTCTCTACCATGGCGATCTTTTTAGCTTCGTTGTCGACTTGCAGCAGATCGACAAATACGAGGCCCAAGCAATTGGGCAGACCCACCGCTGGAGGCATGGATCTGAACTCCATCGGCACCGCTAGGTACCCTCTATGGATGTGGCCATTGACCACTTGTTGGCCGAAGTGAACAGCAACTAGTCCAGCCTCCATCTGTAGTTTCTGCGAGTAAGATTAACACACAGTTAGAATTTTGAGAGAGGCCGTCGGGCCCCTTACTTTGGCGTAGAGATGAAGGGAGACTTGGTCCCACCGGACGTTCTAGACTTGTGGATGCAGATTTTATTTTATCTGTTTATTTATTTGTTTGGTTTTTTTTTGATTATTTATTTTTTTGATCGGTTTTTTGATTCGTTTATTGGTTTATTAGGCGTGCCAGTCACATATGTGACGATTTCATTGTGCGCTCGACCTGACTTGGTCAGTCGATTGTGAAGTCCGAGTCGGGATCAAAAATCCGTCATACCATAAAGGTTATGACGTTAATTACGTCCTCCCTAAGGAAGACAACCCTTGATTAAACGCCAAAGACAAGAGGAAAATAGCGGTAAAATAAGACTCGAACGAGAGTGTGCTAGTTTATTCGTAGAACATTAAATAGACTGGATAAAGCGAGAGTACGTCGAGCATGGGGCAAATCCGGCAGCATATCCCCATTATCTTGGACTATGCCAAATGGGAATAGGAAACCATTCATGCAATGGCAAGATGGGATCCGTCAAAGATCGGGTATATTAGACCCGGGATCCGAAGAGGGACCGGTGTACCATGATACACCATGTGGCGGTGTGGTATTTTATTACTATTCCCCTTACGAGGGACCACCGGAGAACATGCAGGGGCAGAACTCCGTGGGCCAGCGGGGTTAGGAAAGAATACCATAGTCACTCGAAGTAATATGGGTGAATTTTGGCAGCATTTCCCCTTTTCTCGGGTCATGCCAAAGAGGAGATAGACCACCACCCACGGGATGCCGGGATGGTGGTCAAGGTAGAGAGCACTAGGCTCCCGACCGATGTTTATGCCCGTAGCAATGGTTGTTGTTCCTTCGAGGACCGCTGGAATTCATGCAGAAGCAGAGCTCCTTTGGCCTGCGGAGTATGTGAAAGAATTCGGCTCGAGATGACATAATATAGGGGAGGCCATCCCCGTTGTTTTGCTCCCTGAGGTGCGCATGATGACCACGGGTGCTCCCTGTCCGACGCAGTAGGGTGACCGAGGGTTGGAGGATGGTATAGAGGTGGATCTCAGTTTAGGTTTTTAGTGGCCAAAGACAAGGGGTTTCGGCGTGGAGACAAAATGGCCAAAGGGGGGTTCTCGGCGTGGAGACAAAGTGGCCAAAAAGGGGGGTTCTCGGCGTGGAGACAAAGTGGCCAAAAAGGGGGGTTCCCGGCGTGGGTTTTATTGACCAAAGAAGGGCGCGCCAAACCTTGCGTCGGGGGCTATTCATGGGGCCGAGGGGAGTTTACGCCGAGAAGCCGAGGGCGCCGGGAAGCCCGGGGACCCTGTTCTATCGTATATGGTCTGAGTAGTGGATTTTGGACTCCAGGCTTGGGTAAGAACTGTGTTTAAGACATGAAGTGGTCTGAGTAGTGGATTTTGATGCTATGATGTCAAGGGGTTGCTGAGGAATAGGGGCTTGAGATCATCATCCGTTAAAACCTCCTGATTCTTCGTATATGTATATATATACAATTATAGCCTACAGACCAGAGAATCAAGAGATGACTGTCTCTGATTTCTGGGACTGTCTTGACGGCCAAGCGGTAAAACTCGATCGATGGGGAGGTCGAGTAGCAGCAGGGGAACAAACAGAGCCCAATAATCCATAAGGTGGGGATTGAGGCTCTGCCAGAATTCCCATCCCAGCAATAAACCATCGGAGATAACTCAAAACTCAGAGCACGAAAATAGCTTAAGAGTTCAACAGATAACATCGAAGGCAGAGAGGGGAAGATTCAGACATCACCCGCTTGATTGGGTGGCCATATCATCGCATTCCACTACTTACATCGTTCATAGAAAGAAAGGGGAACAACTAGAAAGGGAGACAAAGAAACCCATCAGCCTCCAATATATCTGGCCGAAAACCGGAGAACTGGCATACATCGAGATTACATATAGAGAAGACGATTCCGAGAAGAGAGGAAAAAAAAGGATAACATCCCCAACAAGGAAATACAAGCAAAGAGAAAGAAAAACAGATATACATCAGAAAAAGAGAAGAAAGGAGAAAAAATGGGGGGGGGAGGGCGGAGCATTGACTCCTCTCCCTCCCCCTTTAGCAGACCTTCCCCTTCTTCTCTCGACCTCTCAGCAGCCGCCGGTTTCCTGGAGCTGGGTGTGGACTTCTCTCTTCCTTTCTTTTGTTTGTGGCTATCTTCTCTTCTGTTCTCTTTCTCTGTGTGTCTATTTTTGTCTCTCCTTTCTTTCGAGAGAAAAGGGACTGTTATAGCAGAACCCCCCCTCTCCCTTCTCGGCATGATCACCTCGGCGCGCCCTTTGTGAAGAGAAGGGGGCTTCTTGGCGTGCCTCAATCGAAAGTAGGAGGCTTCCCGACGCCAAATGATGTAGCTTCCCGGCGCCCCTCCCCCACATGGGCTTTGGGCTCCCGGCACCACACTGGTGAGCCCGTTTAGGGCTTTAATGCTTTAATTTCTTATCATCAATAGACTTCATCTGTTAGAGACGCCTAATCTGCCTTTTCATTTGCCAGTCCTTCGAATCTGTCAGGACAGGCGAAGGTCCCTTAGTTGATGGGTTGACATAGTCTTATCAGAATATTTCTGGAGATTTTCATCAGTCAATAGACTGCAATTCTTCATCAGTACTGCCATCTGAGAGACGACAATACCGGACATCGGCTTGAAGGAGAAGGGCTTCAGCCGGATGACAATTTCGGTGATGACTCTTCTGTGGTTCTGGTTTTGTAGGAATTCCTGGGATCTTCATGTCTGATTTAATCTTCTATTTCGGTCTCATCTTTGTCCTTGATTATATTTCAAGTGTCAACAGCGCCCATTTCCCTTGTATTGCAGTAAAACGGCATGGCCAAAACTGACTCGCCCCCCTTTTAACGTCCTAAACCGGCGCGCATCCGTCCTTCACTGTTCATCTTAAAACGGCGTGCTCCATTTCCTCCTTTGAACTCTAAAACGGCGCCATCCTCTTCCTTCGCTAAACCGGCGCGCCTCCTTAATACAAAAAGAGAATAAATAAGCAAATAATAATAATAAAGGGTCAATCATGTTAATAAAAAAATTAAAAGGAACTCCATCACCCGTACCTTAATTAAAATTTTATTCCGGGGGCGCTGCCCCCCGGAAACCCCCGCAAGGGCGCTGCCCCCTTGACCCCTGCGACCTGACCGGGCAGGTCGATCCCTGCGACCTGACCGCGCAGGTCGATCCACGTGTGAGGGCGCACGTTGGCAAGTTCGGGTTTCACATTTAACAACTCGCCTCCCCGGACTGTACGTGAAGAGAAAAGCAATGATGCCCCGTGGTATCGGACGTGGACCTCGGAATCCCCGACGTGGTCATGATCCGTGCACCTCTTGGGCCGATAGTCCATTAACTCGACCCGCTTCTCCCAGGATCCAATCCCGCAACCCTACATTAGACTTGCCGTACCTACAACAGATATCTGTATGGCTTTATCGTCGTCTTCGATGCATCAAATGTGGACTCTCGTCCGAACAATGAATGGTCCGTTAGTGACCGACATATATACCGGGATCTAGTCCCGCACTTGCATTAAACTTGCTGCACTCACGGCAGACATTTGTACGGTTTGTCACAGTCTCTTACTCTACAAACACAGACCTTTGTCCGAACATAAAGTGGACCATGAGTGACCGACAAAATCTGAATGGAACGAGAAGGCTCTCGTCATCCCCGGACCCTTTACATGGGAATATCAATAAGGCCTCCGTGGGCCATACTTAGACCTCGGGTCCACCCCGATCATGGTCATTGCCTGACCCATATGCTCGGCCTATAGCCCGCTCCCTTTGAACGCATACTGGTTCTGGGATCTGATCCCGTGGACATCCTCACGTTGACCCTCGGCACCGGAAACATTGACGATGCCCACGCAAGCCTGACTTCGACCGCGGGGGGCACACCGCAGTATGGTCGTAGCTTGATCTTGCACCGAGCTGACAAACTTATTGGTTTCCGACCCCTCTAACTGGGATTTAACTGAATATTTCTCGTTCCTCCGAACAATAAATTTGTCGCATCGCGACATACATATGCTCCGGTTTTCCCGTGACGATTACGTGATTCTCAAGCCGGACAATCTTCCGAACATCAAATGGTCAACACACGACCGACATGATCTCGAATGCTTTCTTCTCACCCTCGTACGGGGATTTCAATGCTTTCTAATAAACTTTTCATGTAACTAATTTTCTGGCCATGAGGCCCCTTTTCCTGGCAATTAATCAAGGGTTTTCCCCTCTCCGAGGGGATGTAATTCACGTCGTAGCCTTTATGGTACGGCGGGTTCTGGTCCCGACACAAACTACACAATCGTCTGATTAGTTAGATCGAGCGCACAATAAATCGTCACTCTGTGACTGGCACGCCCACGCACTTAATAAACGAACAAACCCACCGAATAAACTGAATTAAAGAACAGATAAATGAGCGTGTCGGAAAGTGCGTCCACAGAACCTTGGGCAAAAATAGTCATGCTTGGCAAATCCAATCTTCTATTTGGAATAGTTGCTGACCTGTGACAATGCAATGAAAAAAGTTAGATTGCCATTGCACATGAGTGCGCTATTGATAGTACACGCTCATATTAAAAATTTAGAATGAACCTAGTTGACGGTCGTCCACTTTGAGCCACTCTGCTACTGGCAGTAGAGGAAGAGCCACCATCTTTCCTTGGTCTTCCCAGTGGCCTATGATGAATGGCATTAGGAGGTTGACTGGATTGAGGAGCGGTATTTGAAGAGCTACCATCCTTCCTTGGACGGCCGGGGGGCCTATGGTCAATGACAATATGAATGGAAGAAGCATCATGAAATGGCTAAATGCTACAAATTGAGTAGGCAAACATAAATTATTTTTGAAGGAAACAAAGTAAATAGGCATTAGCTGAGTAGGCATGTGCTAAGTATTACAATTACCTGGGCCTGGTCACCGGAGCTTGAGTACTTTGAGGACCAGTGTTTGAGGAAGTGCCTACATTTGTTGGCCTGTCCATTTTTAATTTAGTATAACATTAGGTGGGCAAAACCTGTCTAAATGGAGTATATCAGTTACCTGGCACTTGGAGGTTGACTGGATTGAGGAGCAGTATTTGAAGAGTTACCATCCTTCCTTGGACGGCCCCCCTATGGTCAATGACAATATGAAGGTAAGGAAAGTTGAACATTCAGGAATTAAGGAATAGCAAGTTTAAATGTAGTAGGAATATATCGAATACCTAGCAGGTAGTGGTTGATTGGATTGAGGAGGGGTTGCATTGAATGGGTTCTTGCATTTCTTGGCATAGTGACCAAACTGGCCACACCTCTTGCATTTGTGGTGTCTGTGGAAGCCGAGGAGGGATCCACTTAAAAGGAGAAAGAAGAAAGCGAGCGACAGGCTACAAACTCGCAGTAACTAAAAAGCTAATAAGGGACATGAAATGTGCCAATAGAGAAGAGAGCATACGTAGGATGCTAAAGGGATGTGATCGCCAGAGGGGTTACCTCAATGAAAAGAAATGATCGCGTGTACCTGGTACAAGGCACGGAAACTGTGAATCATCGAGTGCGGGAAATGGCGGGTTGCTTCTTCCTCCCCCTTCGGCCGGCCGACGGAGAGGGCTTTCTTCAATTACCCTGGTTGGTGTTGTCTTTTAAAACCCCTCTCGGACACGAGTAGGAGGAAAATGCTTATGATGAATGGCGATTATGCCAACGTAAGAACGGGGAAAAACTCCATCATAAAAAAAGGGGGGTGGAAGATACGATATGATGAATGCAAGATAACTAGGGAAGAAGAGAGGAGAATGGCTTATTGGATGGTCGATGGCGAGGCCCGGTGGAGCTTCGGCAGCACAAGGACGACGGGGAGCACGACGGGCGAAGATGGCCTTTCTCCTGCGAGCGCGGGCACCCGGGAATCCGGCAGAACTTCCCCCCTACAAAACACCCGCGGGTTAGAAATAGAATTCGGCAGCTTATCGGCTCTCTTTTTTTCAACCCTTGGACTGAGGGGGGTAGGCCTCTATTTATAGAGCTCTGGAGGATGGAGGCGTCCAGGGGCCTGGACGCCTCCATCACTTGGATCTTTTTTAAACGACAATCCGACCGGCTGACGGATAGTCAGTGGCCAGGGGCACCCGTGACCTGGATGATGGAGGCGTCCAGGGGCCTGGACGCCTCCATGACATTGGATTCCTCTCAAACTACAAGCCAGCCAACGGATAGTCGGGGATCAGGGGTGCCCGTGAGCTGAAAGATGGAGGCGTCCAGGGGCCTGGACGCCCCCATAATTTGGATTCTTTTCAAACGACAGGCCGAGCAACGGTCAGGTTGTGGTCAAGGACGCCCGTGAGCAGTTTGATGGAGGCGTCCAGGGGCCTGGATGCCTCCATAACTTGGATTTTCTTCGAACGACAGACTGAGCAACGGTCAGTCGATGGCCGGGAGTCGCCCGTGAGCAGGTTGATGGAGGCGTCCAGGGGCCTGGACGCCTCCATGATTTTTCAATTTTTCTAATATTTTATATATATATGAATTTATGGAGGCGTCCAGTCTCCTGGACACCTCCAAGATTTTTCACGGAAAAATTCAAAAAAATGTAAAAAAAAATCATAAAAATAGGAAATCACCAGAGTAATTAAAAATGTGAAGGCCGCCTTGGGATATTATAGTGTAATATAAGATTTACTCAATGTAATGTCAAGAACGGCGTGTCTACAGCTGCCCCGCCTTGGCGTCTGCTTTGCAAGGGAGTGACACGTAGTGGAATGGCATTGAAGTGAAGTGGAATGGAGTGAGACTGGACTGAAAAGTAGATGTCAAGGTGTGATGAGACACGCTTTCAATATTATGATTTTTGGAATGTTTTCAGAGTTTTCAACGAGACGACCTAGGAGAAGGTCTTTCGAAGTCAACAATTGTTTGGACGGAAATCAAACAAGGAAGGAGAAAATGTGCGCTCAGGCACGAGTAGAAAAAGGGACCAACTTCTCTGTGTGGAAGTACATGGGTTGTAAACCTACAGGTTTCACCTTGGGGAGCGGTTACCAGCCAATGTGGAAGTGCTGCGGCCAAGATGGGTCAAATGGAGTAAAAGTAAAAGAATATTTGAGGATCAATCCAAACAAGGGTCTCCTTTGGAAGAACAGCATGGGGCTGTCTCAAGGAAACTCAGTACTTCATTCGGAATGGAATATCTCATATTATGAGAATTTAAGCACAGCGACCTTCGCAATTGAATTACTTTGAATGATTTTCCACAATGGAATCAAAGTCCTACATGAATGCATGCTGGGTTTAAAGAAAAATTAAAAACAAACTAAAATAGAAAATAGCCAAGGATAATATTGCCAACTTGTTAGGAACGGGTCAGGATACCGATCCGGTGAGCTGATACTGAGCTGGGGCCCGTTTATCCACGCACCAAGTCACTGAAATGGAACCGTCGTCCCCATACTGTCACCAGTTAACGGCCTATCCGTACAACCCAAATTCTTCTGGAATCATCACTGTTTTTGTTGAAGGGGAACTCAAATCCCAGATCCGTTCGGGTCGCAAGGTCCTTGACGTGTTCTAATAGCGTAAATATCATATAGTATGATGCTTGACACGGGGAACCAAACACTGAAGGATGGTATACAAGATAGGGTGAAAAACGTTCGTTGGTAAAACCTGCACATACCATCATAGATTAAATACATCATAAAGTAGCAGAAATATAGCAGAATCGTGCCACAGTACAAGGATAAAACACTGACGACTTGGACACTCATGTGACACGTCCCGTCCCGTAGCACCTCTCCTTTCCTATAAGTACCTCCCTTAGGCTAGTTTACTCAAATGTACCAAGGGGAGTTTTGAAAGTTCAGGAGGAGAAGGAGAGGGGAATCTAGGGATTTCAGAATGGAAGGAGAGTCTTCCCGCGTTATGAAGAGGGGCAGACCTAGTGGCGGGATCAGGCAACTTTCCGACCTTGAGGGTCATCTGAGTGGGACGATCGCTTTGCATAGAGGGATCATGTTTCTTTTCTTCCCCTTTTGGGCGCGTCCAGGCGCCAGGACGCGTCTTATCTTTGAATCCAAATCTAAAACGCGAGGCGGCCTTTCTTCTTCCGTGCGTCACCCGCAAACGAGCCCGCCCCCCGCCGAGATTCGCTCGCTTATCTTCGTCTTCTTCCCTCCTCGACCGATAGAGTTCGGTGGGCCAGATCGTGGTGAAGGAAGAGAGGATCGAGGAGCTCCTTGCCCGAGGAGGGACACGCAAGAACACGGAACGGCGTCCATAGAGGAGGAAGGGCCGCTTCGGGCCCCCGAGGGACCCGAGGGGCCTGATGGTGCGGAAGGAGGTGAACACGGTCTGGTAGGTCCTCGGATCTTCTCCTTTGATCCATTTTGAGTTTTGAAGCGAGCCGTGCGAGGGGGAAAGGGTTCGGCGAGTGTTGCACTCAAATGATGGATGTGTCCTAGACAGGGGACGCGTTCTTTGTTATGATGCGAGGCCCTTCTTTCTTGGTGCAGGACATGGCGAGGATCCTGGGCCTGGCCGATGAGTGGGCGAGTGCAGACGAGCCGAGCCGTGTCAGGAAGGAGAGTCGTGGCAAGGCGAAGCTCGAGGATTGGCGCATACGTCTCCCTGGATAGCAAGGGAGTGTACTGGTGCAGGATAGTGCCGACTTTCTGCGGCGGCAGAGAGAGAGTTATGCGGGGCTTCACCAAGCTGGGGATACGTGTGACGTCAACGGGGCGCGTGCCCAACTAGTCGAGGTCAGGCGGCAGCTGGCCGCCACTCAACAGGAACTGTCGCTCCTGGTAAGCTAAGTGCTGCATTTTCTATTTTTAAATGTGGAGCTTAGCTGACGACTATTATTTGTTCATTCCAGCGTGCCCAGCAGACAGCGATGGTGGGAGTGACTGGCGGCGCATCTTCCAGTTCCTCGGCCCCTTTCCTCGAGATTGCCTCCCTTCGGGAGCAACTTGCGGGTGCGGTGGCTCGGGCTGCCCGGGCGGAAGAGGAGCGTGATGCCTGGGTGGCGACTGTAGCAGAGCTGCGACATCGCGGTGAGGAGAGACCTTCTCCAGACATCCTGGAGTTAAGGGTTCTTCTGCAGATGATGAGAAGAGAGGCAGAGAGAGAGAAAGCTGAGAGGAGGTCCGAGCGACAGCGGGATCAGACCGAGAGGAGGGCCTTGGAGGCCCAAGTGAGGGAGCTCCAGCTGGGCCTTCAGGCCGTCGTGCAGAGGCTAGGAGGGATGGAGACGCGCTATGAGAGAGCGCGAGAGTTCGGGGAGCGACTGCGCCAGTCTGGTCACTTTGCCGCTAGTGGCTTCTTTGCCACGCCATGGGAGGAGCAGCGAGTCATTACTGTGGAGCCGGCGCCACGAGGCGAGGCGGGTGCTACTGCACGGGGATCCCGGAGGCTTCTGAGGGACCCTCACCTCAGGGGAGAGGAGAGGGACGCCTAGAGGGACGCGCATGAAGATAATGGCACGAGTTGGCGAGCCAGTGGACCCGCCTCATCTCTATGACTGTAGTGTTTATGACAGCTTATGTAGAATGGAGTGATTTGATTTTCTGCTGCTTGTTTGTTCTCTTGTGCGTTCCTTCTTCCCTACACTCCTTCTCCTTTGCACTATTCCCATGTGATGCGTCTGGCGACATCCTGCCCCTAGACGGAGGATGGCATCTTGCTGCGACTATTCTTTCACGGGAATCTGTCGTCAAGGTCAATGATGACAGTTCAGACCTCTTCTCCCGGATGATTTTTCAAACTTTGCGGATGACCTCCACGTTATGACAGGGCGCCACAGGGAGTAGGTCATCATTTTACACCGTCCGATCCATCACCTTATGTAGGTGGTGAAGTGACTCATGGGACCGCAGGGGAGGCGCCCTATTGTGGGGGCTATCGTTGGAGGCAACCTTGACCCGCACTTCTCCTATTGCTATAAATGCCTACCTCTTTCATCCTCCCAGGGACATCGAGGGCCAACTCGAAGAGTGCTAGGAGGAACTCGGAATTCCAGATGGAGGGTGAATCTTCCCACTCCTCAAAGAGAAGCAAATCCAGCGGTAGCAGTTCCAGGAAATTCTCGGACCTCGAAAGGCAGTTCAGCGAGAGGACCCGATCGTAACTCGTAAGCTGAGCTTTCTTCCCCCTTTTCTAATTCTTCCTTTCTTTCTTTCTTTCCTTCTTTCTTTCCTTTGACAAAACCCTTCTCCATTCCCTGTGCATGCGCAGAGTATGATGAAATCGCATGTTCCATGGGAATTAGTAGTGGCAGCATACAGGGGTCTCCCGGATTTTCAGAAGGCCAGGCTAGACGTGATGGGATTCGGCGCCTTTCTCCGGATTGAGCCGATCAAGCTCGACCCGGTCCTCATCCAAGCCTTGCGCGATAGGTGGGACCCAGTGAGTCGGGCATTCTTGATGCCCTGGGGGCACATGGTGCCCAGTCTAGAAGACGTGGTCCGAATCACAAGCCTCAAAGTGGGTGGTGAGGCAGTGACCGGAGTCACCTATACTGACTACCGAGAAGGTGCCCAGAAGCTACTGGGGTTGGAGTTAGATGGTCGGAAGAATAGGTCGGTAGCCAGGGCATCTATCATGGGGGCATTAGGGCTCACTGATACCCGTCGGCGGGACGACGAGTCCTCGGAAGAATTCTTGGAGAGGATGGAAAGGGGATGTCGTACTGTGTATTGCACGGATTTTGGCGATTGGGAGAGATCCAACATGGATTTGAGGAGATTTCTCCTCTTTTTCCTGGGAAGGTTGGTACTGGGCTCGAAGGGGGATGGCATCCATTGTCGTTTCTTGGAGCTGCTATCTGACCTTGAGAAAGTAGGGCAGTACGCCTGGGGAGCTGCCATGCTAGCGCACTTGTTTACGGGTCTGTCCCAAGAGGCAGATCGTGAGATGACTGTGAGTGGGTTCACACCACTTATCCAGGTATTTTTGGTTTGTTTATTTTTTTGTTTATTTGGTAATAGTCCACTCGAGGCATCGATGACGCATGATGATGTAGCTGTGGAGCTATTATTACCTCCCGATGGGGAGAGCTCGGCATTGGCGACCGGTGATGGTGACGTTAGCCAGGCGGTGGCAACCTATCCTGAGTGCAGCGCCTGTAACCTACCAGCTGATGGTGCTAAGGCGCGAGCTATAGGAATTCCCTGCAGCGATGGTGGGATTTTTTTACTTTTATTTTGTTATATATATTTTTCTTTCTTCTTTTTTTTCGGTTCTAACCCGGTAAACGGGTACGTACAACCTCACCTAGGTAAACTGGAGACCCTACTCAGACATGGTCGATGCCGACCAACCGTGGGTTTTAACGTGTCGTGCCCGGTTCGGACGAGAATTATGGATACACTACCTAAATGAAATCGAACCGCTTCGGCTACGATTGGTTATGAGGACCCTAGGGTTGGCCCAAGAATGGGTGGATACGACTGCGCCACCTCGTGTTGGAAGAAAGACACGGGGACCGGCAACTTGCATAGATTAGCGTGTGCGGTTCCCTGAACAGTATGAAGACTGGCAACGAGGTGGCACAATCGTGGAATCACATGCGCAGGATAGTGAAGACTATCTGCGTCTGTATAAGACAATGTACGCAGAGCGGCTCCAACCCCAGGGACTTGTGGAGGTGGGTCTCAACTTTCCTCTTTTCTTCTTTTCTCCTCTCCTTTTGGTGGAAATGCTGACTCCTACGGTTTGCAGGATGCCCGTGATACCATGATAGCGGACTTGCGATCGCGCCTGGCAGAGACGGAGCAATAATTGGGCGACACTCGTGGAGCCTTGAGCGCTTCGGTAGGTGCATGCACAATGCGCACTCCTAATTAAAACCCTAGATTGAGGGTGCTCGTCAGTGATGGGAGTAGGTGGCGTCTCTTCCAGCTTATGGATGCCTGCCTCAGAACTTGATTTGCTTCACGAGCAACTTGCTCGGGCTACGCAGCGTGCCGCGGAGGCAGAAAGAATGCTCTCTATTCATGTAAGAGTTTCAGTGTTGAGTTCTCCTTGTTTATGCCTTGCCACATATCTGAGATGGTATATCTGGCAGGAAAAGGAGATACAAGAGGCACTTGCCCATGCTAGCAGCAGGAGGCTAGAATAGCAGATCTGGAGGAGGAACTGCGGCGTCGTCCTGACGACTCTTCCAGGGATGCAATGGAGTTGAGGATCACTCTCCAGTTGGAGAGGGAAGACCGGGAGAGAGAGCGGGCGGAGAAAGAGAGGGTCAGAGAAAGAGAAAGAGCCGACAGATTGGCTGAAAGGGAGGAACGAAGGGTCATGAAGGCCCAGTTGTTCGAACTCCGAACCAGCCTTGGCCTCGCTGAACAATGGCTCAGAGATGGTGAGGAACGCTACCGAAGAGCACGAGAGCGTGGCTTTCGTGTCAGTAGCTCCTTTGCTGCTCCCACGGATCAACGCCGGGGTGTGGGAATGGCAGGAGGTGTACAGAGCGGTAGAAGTACCGCTTTTCGTAGCTGGGTAGCACCCTTGAGGGCGTTTTGCCCGGAGAGTGGTGGGACAAGTAATGTAGAGAGAGAAAGTGGAACTTAATGTACAATTTCTTCTTTTGGAATAGAATAAGAGGCTTGATCTCTTTTTGGTTCTCATCTCATTCTCACTATCTTGAGTCCCTGCACACACCACTGAAACAAACAAGTCAGTAACTCTGTTCTGACTTGGCCCCTTGCTCAATAAACAGGTGTTTACTTCAACCGTCCTTGATAATGGGTCAAGGGGCCAAGCCTTTATTTAGCGAAGGCAAGGGAAAGATGCGGTGATGATAAATGTGATAGGTAAGCACACGAATGCAAGCGGTATTAAAACTGAGATGCTGCACGTAAATGCAATCATGCAAAATTGATTTGTTTTCTTTTTTATATTTGGCATTTTTTTGTTTTATCATAAAAAAGATTTTTTTTGTTTACAAATATGTACATTTTCTTTTTTTTCTTTTTTGTTATTTTTATCGTTTCAATTTTTTTGTTGCTAACGCCAGGCAAGCACCCAAATGGCACCTAACCTACGTGAGAACAGGGGTTTCTTATAACCTCCCAGGTATCCTAAGTGCACATCTAGGTTAATTTGGGCCTCTAGACCCCTCGAATGATGATCCCGCCGGCTAAGACTTACCCTGATGACAATACCGTCATGCCATGCTTAGGCTCCCAGTTGCTTCCGACCACAGGGATTCACCCAAAAGGTGTTTGAGGTAAGAGATTTGCCCGACCCGGGTCTGTTTCCTCACAACTCTAGATGGTATATGATGGAACACCCTGGAACCCCAATGACCAATCGCGCGACGCTGACCCGGAATCAGACGCCGTCGCACCCATAGGTGACGCGCTTGCATTGGCCTAAGCCCGAGGTTAAACAAGAAGACATCAAGGTGGTAAACAGGGGTCTTGACCAGCCAGAAATACGGAGACTCCTTCGCAGCGATAGCTTTTGCTTTTCAAAGTAGGCAACCAAATGTGTATATTAAAATAAGGTCGCAGACCCTGGGCAGTTTTCACCCTTCAGAAACTCCATCGAACCTTCATCTTTAGAGGGAGAAGGAAGAGTGTAGGGGATAAACCTCCTGAGAGGACCGGCAAATCCGTTAACCCGGCGAGCGAATAAGGGCCCATTAACTCTTTCCTTTCGGACAACTTCGGACCAAATCTCGAGCATTTACATTCCACGGCCCCTTTTATGGATTCATACTTTTGCTTTGAGGGGTTCCGTTTATTGCAACAGGCACGGTCACGACCAGGCTTTTCTCTTGATTTTGATTTTGTATTTCTTTTTGTGAGGGAGATATAGTCGTTTGACGTTTGTGGGCTCCCTTTTCGTATACCTGCGGGGACACTGCCCTCTTCTCGTGCTCTGATCGATGCTCGAGAAAATGGATCCTACTCTTGCCTTTGGGGTTCGAGTTTCGGTTTCTCATGCTCAGCGTTTTAAGGGCGCCGATTGTCTCATTTGGTCGAAGAGAAGAGAATAAAGATTACAGCTTCCGGAGATCTTCTGGGTGGATTCCCACCGTGGGTGATGCTACCGACTTTTTTGAATAAAATACATAAGTGAGCACATGTTAGCTTCCTTCGAGCGAGCATAGGCCGACGTGGCCGGACAGGGATCTCCACGGTTCTGGCAAACCAAGACCCGGTGCCTACCAAGCCTTAATGGGCCCTATCCTATCATGAAGGTTAGATGCAGTGACTTGACTACATGGTGACCACCAGGCATTGGCATTTTGAATTTTTCATATTTTTAGTGGTTTTCAATATTTCTTTGTTTTTGATGTTTTTTATCTTTTCATCATTTTTTTTGTCTTGTGCTAAGGGTAGTATTTCTTAAGATAAAGCCCATTTCAAGGGTGGGATAACTCGGTCCCTTCGGCGTTGACTAGCTTGTAGGCGTTGCCAGGGTATACGGCTTGAATTATAAATGGTCCTTCCCAATTGGGTTGGAGCTTAGAACGCGGCCCTCCAGGTTTGACAAAAATTCTTTTTACGACCATCTCACCGACTTTGAATTTTCTCTCAACGACTTTCTTTTGGTAAAAGCGAGCGAGTTTATTTTGATACACACGCGCGTGTTCGGCAGCGGCCAGTCGCTTCTCATCCAAGAGTTCCAACTGGGCGAGGAGTGAATTACGACGATCGTCGAGGGGAAATTCCTCGTCCAATTGTACCCTGAGAGAAGGGATCAGAGTTTCGTACGGGACTACCGCTTTCATACCATAAGTAAGGGCAAATGGAGTCTGCCCGGTGGGGGTACGGATTGAAGTGCGATAGGCCCATAGGGCTTCGATAAGTTTTTCTGGCCAGTCTGAAAACTTACTAGACTCGCAGGTTTTTTTGATGATTTTGAGCAATGTTTTATTGGTGGCCTCCGCTTGGCCATTACCTTGTGGGTAATAAGGCGATGAATGATGCAATGCAATTGCGTACCTTTTGCAGAGGTCCTGAAGGTCCTGAGAAATGAACTGTGACCCATTGTCGGTGACGATTGTGCTTGGGACGCCGAACCTGGCGAGGATGTTCTTTATGATGAACTTGCAGACTGTTGACGTCTTGATTTCCATGTAAGCTTCGGCTTCGGCCCACTTGGTGAAATATTCCGTCGCAGTAAGGATGAAAGATTTTTGTTTGGTGAGGGAATTGGGATCACCTAGGGGACCGATGATGTCGAATGCCCACATGGAGAAAGGCCATGAGGAGGATATTGGATGAAGTGAGAAAGATGGTGAATGAATTTTATTAGCGTGAAGTTGGCACTTGACACACCTACGGACATAGACGGCACAATCCTTTTCCATAGTGGGCCAGTAAAAGCCTTGCCTAATGATCTTCTTGGCGAGCATCTGACTATTCACATGGCCCCCACACACACCTGAGTGTGTCTCCTCTACACACTTCCAAACCTCGTCGTCATCAAGACATCTTAACAGAACACCGGTAAGGCTCCTCCTATAGAGTAGACCTCCCACCAATGTATATTTCTGAGCCGCTCTTCTTATAGCCTTCTTATCTTCTGTGGTGGCTTCTTCAGGGTATGACTGATCTTTGTAGTATTTGATGATTTCATAAAATCATGGTTTCTCCTCGTCAGCCAGTTCTTCCTCGACTTCTGCCAACATGATCTCCCTCTTCTCAAGGATTTCTTCCTGTAGGATCTTTCTTGCTATCCTGTCTTTGATGTTCACGTAGGAAGCGTTGTCAACTGCAGGGGCATGGCGCTTATAGATGTGAATGGACTCAAACCATCTCCCTAGAGGGAACCTTAAAGATGATGCCAATGAGGCGAGGGCATCGGCCAGAATATTCTCATGGCGAGGGACATGGACAAAGATCAGTTTGGTGAACAGTTTGGCAAAGGCAGCGGTGAGTTCTTGGTATGGCTTGAGTTTAGGATCGCGAGTGCGATATTTAGTGAGCACCTGGCGAAGAATGAGTTGACTATCACCCACGACTCGTAATTCAGTGATACGAAAGGAATGAGCGAGTTCCAGGCCAGCTAGAAGGGCTTCATACTCAGCTATATTATTGGTAACTAGAAATTTGAGCTGGTATGCCAGTGGGAATGTAAGTCCTTCAGGCGATAGGAGGGCAATGCCGATTCCTTTCCCTTGGGAATTCAGAGCTCCATCAAAATATAGCGTCCACATTGGCTCATCTGATTGGTTGACGGACATTAGTTCCTCATCTGGAAACTCTGATTGGACGGGATCGAACTTGGGAAGAGGATGGTGAGCGAGATGCTCGGCTATGGCATAGTCTTTAATCGCCTTTTGCTGGATGTAGGTGATGTCGAACTGAGAGAGAAAACTTTGTCAGCGTGCTAGCCTATCCGTAAGGACGGATTTCTTCAGAAGGAATTTGATAGGATTCATTCGAGCAATCAAGTGGACCTCATGAGCCAAGAAGTAGTGCTTTAATTTCTGCACTACCCAAACGAGGGCAGCACAGGTTTTCTCCATGACGGTGTACTTCTGCTCACAGGGATTGAGAAGTTTGGACAAGTAATAGGTTACCCGTTCCTTGCCTTCTTCATCAGCTTGTGCGAGGACGGCTCCCACGGAGTCATCCAAGACTGAGACATAAAGGATCAGAGGTTTTTCTGGTTTAGGTGGAATGAGAACGGGTGGACTAGCCAGATATTCTTTCAACCCTTCAAAAGCTTTCTGACATTTAGAATTCCAGTGGAATTCTACTCTGGCTTGGTCAACTCGTAGAGAGGTCTACACCTTTGTGAATGTTGGGACACAAACCGACGAATAAACTGCAACCTCCCGATTAAACCTCGGACTTCCCTCAAATTCTTGGGAGGCGGCATATCCCTGATAGCCTTGGCTTTGTCGGGATCTATCTCGATCCCTCTTTTACTTACAATGAACCCCAGCAATTTACCCGATGACACACCAAACACACACTTTTTCGGGTTCATTTTCAATTGGAACTCCCTTGACCTCTGCAAGACCTTAGCCAAAACTTCTGGATGTTCCATCCTGGTCCTTGATTTCACCAATAAGTCATCCACATACACTTCCAGATATATGTGCATCATGTCATGAAATATGGCCATCATCGCTCTTTGGTAAGTAGCTCCAGCATTCTTTAATCCGAACGGCATGACCACATAACAATATGTTCCCCAAGGGGTAGTGAATGACGTCTTTTCCTGGTCCTCTTCTGCCAAACGAATTTGATTATATCCTGAAAATCCATCCATGAATGAGAGGGTTTCGTAGCCTGCCGTGTTATCAATCAACACATCAATGTGAGGTAAGGGAAAATCATCTTTTGGACACGCGCGATTAAGGTCCCGGAAGTCGATACAAATCCTGACTTTCTCATCTTTCTTCATGACCGGGACAATGTTCGCCACCCATTGAGGATAAAGAACGACTCTAATGAACCTGGCTTTGTAGAGCTTATCGACCTCTTCTTTCATTTTCAAAGCCATCTGAGGGTGGAAACGCCTTAACCTTTGTTTTACCGAAATGGACCCTGGTTTTAGGGTTAAACGGTGTTCGACCAAGGTTGAATCTAGACCCGACATATCCTCGTAGCTCCATGCAAACGTGTCCTTATATTTCTTGAGAACCTCAATTAATACCTCTTCTTCAGAGGGTGGTAGGTTGTCACTTATGAGGATGATCCTAGGGTCTTTCTCAATTCCCAAGTTGACTTCTTTGGTGGATTCTTCTACGGCGGTTGACGGCTCGTCGAATCTCCTCATTCCACTAGCATATGCGTCTGCCGCATCCTCATATTCTTCACCCTCATCTTCAGTGGGGCATTCTTCATCCGTGATCTCGTACACTCCATACCCTTCATCAAATACACAGTCGCCCTCACATTCTATTTCCGGTAGCCGGATGGGATTTTCCAACAACTGGGGGATGGCAAGAAGGGCCTGGCACCTAGAGGCTAAATCCAGAAGGAATCGACGAGGGATCTGCCTACCCTTGGATTTCTTCCTAGGTACTACCCTTGGCCTATCATTCCTAGATTGACTGACAATATTTACAGAAGAAGAGGAAGACGAAGGGGATGGTGTAGAATGTACAGGAGAAGACCCCTCAGAGGAGGGGTAGAAAAGGTCGCTCATCGGACCTTGGACGGGTGGTCCGCAGGGCGGTACGCACCCGTGGGAGATGTAGGAGGTTTCCTCAACGAAGATGTGTTGTTGGGGAGTTTGAAAATTGACCTTTTTTTTTCGTTTTCATTTTTAATGACAAAGCAGTGAAAAGAGATTGGAGGAGAGAGAAAAGCGGTTATGGCTAGAGAATTGTGAGGCTCACAGAGCAGATCATAGTTGAAGACCTGGCGCGGGTTGAGAAGCCCGCGTAGGTATGTAAGCAGAGAAGGGGATCTGGGAAGATCATCAGACAATTGTCTGGCCCAGGAAGATGATATCAGCAAAGGCTGAGACGAGTGGATGGAGAAGATGGCGGCTAATGAGCCGTCGACGGCAATGTTGAGGACGGATGAAGATCCGTCGATGACAGGGTCCTTCTGGAGAGGACGAGGGTAGTTTGGAACCTTGGCAAGAGTGGTAATATTCTCTGGTATTTCGGAGATCAATGGTGGTCCTTCAAGCTGCGGAGACGAGAACATCCTTTCCAGTGCAACGGAAATGTCCCGTATGTCGAACCATTTGTTCCACTCGCATTCCGGATCTTTGATCTTGCCTCTTTTGGTGATCCTCGGATATTTTTCAGCCAAATATACAGCATGTGATCTCCCATATGCTTCTCGTGGGTAATCTCCCATCTGAACAACGGGCCCTCTGTTGAAGTGGTTTGATAGAGTCCATGTAAGGGGCTTCCAATCCGCCTTGAACGGTCCTTTGAAGCCTAGGCCAAATCTGCGGTTCGGCCTAATTTCCTTTGGCGGTTTGAGCCTACCCTGTAACTGTGCGCCCAGACCTTTACCCTGTTGGTAGCCGATGTTCCTCATAATCTCCCACCCTTTGGAGTGAAAAGGGAGATATGATGTTGCGGTTGTCCTGACCGGCTCCTTTGGTACTAGTGGAACGTGAGATGAATCACGTACGTCCAGTAGCGACAATATGGGCCGATGAGACGGCCAAACAGAGGGCAGAGAGGTGTTGATAGCATCCACTGTGTGAAGGACAGGTGTACTGACCACTTTAATAATCCTCCCATTGTAAGGAAACTTCAAGCACTGATGGTTGGTGGAAGGCACAGCGTCCATGGCTTCGATGTAAGGGCGACCCAGTATAACCTTGAATGTGGGGTCCATGTCGAGGACATGGAATTCTGTGGGAATTGACATGGGGCCTAGTTCTGCCTTCAGAATAATCATCCCCTGCGGCGGCCTTTTGCTATTGTCATAAGCCGTGACCGTGATCGAGGAAGGTCTTATTTGTTCCTCGTTGACCCCACACAACTGAAGGGTGTCCATGGAGATCACATTTATGGACGCACCCGTGTCCACAAGACACGGGTTTATGGATACCCCATTAATTTTTATTGAAATGCACAGTGCATATTTTCGAGCTTCCTTGGGAGCGAGCTCGTAGTTGTGGAACATGATGGCCGGTTGTGTGTCCGTTGGGGTCAGGACGGTAGAGATCTTTTCTACAGGGAGGTCATCATTCACCATGACCCTTTGAAGGAACTCCATTAAGGCTACCTGGTGGGATGTGGATCTTTGAAGTAGCTCCAGGATGGAGATCCGAGCAGGCGTCTTGTCCAAGTGTTTCAATAGATCATACTGTGTTCCAGGGATAGCTCTTTCTGGTTGTTCTCCATCATCCTTCTCTGGCTGAGATTGCTCAGGATTCTGACTGTTGTGGGGGAAAACCCTGTGGAAAATCCTTCCACTCCGGAGCACCATTGCCTGCGGCTTTCGTACCTCTGTGGGGGTAGCAGTGGGTTTTAACAGGGATTTGAGGGGTAGTGGTGGAGGAATGGTTGATGAAGCAGGGGTGATGACGGGAGCAGGGATTCTGATGAGGGGTTTGTTAGGTGGAGGCATGGTGGAGGTGGAGGGGATATCGTGCGGATTATGAAGGATAAGGGGTCTGGAAGGTGGAGGTGGAGACGAAGTAGAAGTGGGTAGGGCTTGAAGCGGGCAATGATTTTGAGGTGGGTGATGGGTAATGATCGGTTTTGAAGGCACTAGTGGTGATATGGTAGAGAGAGGTGCTACCCGGGCAAGGCAAGGGTGTTGCGTGATGATAGGATTGGCGGTAGAAAGAATGGAGGTACTTTCCGGGTACCACACCTGCTCTCTCCCGACTTCCGAGAAGGAGGAGATGGGGTTAACCTGATGATCGGGCTGTTGGTGCTCCGGTAATGGATTCTGGATTATGCCCATGTTGGGCTGTTGTTGTGGGGCCTGCTGAGGCTGTTGTTGTTGTTGTGGTTGCTGCTGCTGCTGCTGTTGTAACTGCTGCTGTGGCCTATGAGGAGGTCTCCTAGCCTTGAGAGCGGCGACGTATCGTCTCATTTCATCCCAATCTATTTGATGTTCATCATTCATATCGTGGATGTAATCTTTGAAATGGATGCAGTAATCTACTGTGTGTCCTGGCTGCTTGTGGTAGACGCAGTATTTGGAGGTATCAACATTCGGGGGCCACACGGGCCTTTCTCTGGGTAAGGCGAGCTGGTTTGATGCCATGAAGGCATTAAAAATGTCTGCTAAGGTTTCTGGCAATGGTGGATAGTAGGCTCTCTTGGGACCGACCGGCCTCCTTTGTTGCTGTTGGGGACCATAGTTCCCCGGAGGTGGAACTTGGTTGTACTGAAGCGGTGGTTGTTGTTGCTGAGGTTGTGGTTGTTGTTGCTGGGGTTGACGTAATGGAGGCATATTATCCTGGGGTGGATTATTTTGGGGTGGAGGACGAAGAGGGAAAGGACCTGGTTGGAGGGGAAGTCGGGGCATTTGTGGAGGCCTTGGGTTGACTGCATAGTTGGCATTATTGACCGCGCCCACTTGCTCATTTGTCACGACCCCTTCTGTGGCTCCGCCCGGGACACCAGCGCCTGTCTTTCTGACCACTTTGGGCTTCGGTGACTCAAACATGTTCATAATGGGGGAGTCTTTCGACTGGGTTTGGATGTACCGGGCCCTTTCATAGAGTTCCTCTATTGTAGTAAGTTTATTCATGACCAGGACGTGTCTGAACTGTGGGGTTGCATTAGACACAATCATCTTTACTTGTTCGGGCTCGAAGAGGGTATCCCTTATTCTTTCCGCCAGAGACCTCCATCTATCAGCATAGCGAACAAAATCTTCGTCGGGCTTCATCTTTTCGGCCACTAGGTCAGTAATGGAGAGTGAGGGACCGACCCTATCCCTATATTTCTGCAAGAACCTTCTCTGGACTATTTCAAAATTCTCGGCCTCGCGGGGCTCCAAGGAATAGAACCACTCAAGCGCGGGACCATCCAATGATCTTCGAAAGAGGTATGCCAGGGACCTCTGATCGTTTTGCCAATAGGAGGACTCATACATGAAATCCTTGAGGTGAATGAAGGGGTTTTCGGTACCATTGTATCTGCGGTACGTGGGCATTTCGGAGGGAGGAAGATGAATGACAGGAAGGATTGGCAAAGCAACCTCCGGGGTGGCTTTCACGTCCACCATTCTTCTCAGATTTTGAAACTGCTCGTCCATGCGATTGAACCTATTGAGGAGCGATTGGGCGAGCTCCTCTGGAGGTGAAGGTGGCACTTGCCACTGGGGAAGAAACTGTCTCCCGAAGACTTGAGGGGGAAACCCCGAATGAGAGGGAGCTGTCGGACCGCCGATAGTTGGCCCGCCTGAAGCGGTATGTGGGGAACAACGGGAGTTTGAGATTGTGACGGGAACTGGAACGAGGGTGGTTGTTGGCTCGCTTGTCCTTGAAGCGAGGGAGACTGGATGGCTTGCGCCAATGAAGGAGATGGAATGGCCTGCACAGACTCTTGGAGAGGTGCGATGACCGGAGTTGATTCCTGGGGCGTGGGGGAAACAGATTTCCCCTTCAGAATGGCCTGGAAGGCCCGGAGCTGTTCAGAGGTAAGCTCCGTGTTGGCGAGGACGCCCAGTAAGGAAGAGATATCCTGTGGTGGGGACGTGTCCCCGGCAATAACCTGCACCTCATGCGAGGGCTCATGAGAAGGACCCGAGTCCATAACATAGACTCGCAGGTCGGCTGACAAATCACGACTAGGGTGGTTCTCCTCAAAAGACTCGTGAGCCATGCTCACCGTTTTCCCAGAACGCAAAAACATACACTAGCAAGCAGGTAGCAGAGATTATCAAACAAGTGGATGCCTTTACGCCCCTTTTTGTGTTTTGATTTTGATGATTTTTTTGTGCTTTTAGCGAGATCCGAAGTTCACACAAAATAGGGACCCTAGTTTATTTTTGTTTCACCGCCGTGTCAGCTAGGGTCTCTCGTCTCACCACGAATGGGATGACTAACTCCGAGGAACTTCAATGGTACAACCAGCCCAGTGAACGAAGAGGAGATTCTTCGATGTCGGGGACTTACGGAGGTCCCAGTGGAGGAGATTCTAGTCCGTTGAGAGGAATTCTCAAACGGAGAGTCCTTCCTTCACCGGGAAAGGGTGATCCTTAGAAAAGAGTAAAAAAAAGGAAAGAAAAGGGGATAAATGCATGAAATGCGGTGCTGGATAAAAGATATGTAACACACAGATGGAGCAGAGATAAGCACACAAATATAACAGATGTATAGCAGTGATATAACAAGAATATAACAACAATAAACAGATAGAGGAAGATATAGCCGTTCTACTTTCCAAGACAACACAGACTTAAAAAATGACAAAAGAGGGGACTAAGGGGCGTGCACGTGGTGCACGAAGGGGATGACACAGCGCACGCGGGCGCAATAAGAAGGGGGACACACGAGGGTGCCAAGTGGAGGGAGCACACGTGGGTGCCGAGTGGAGGGGCACACGTGAGTGCCGAGATAACGCAGACCTCGAAGTAATCATAAAGGACCGGGGGAGTGCACGTGGTGCACGAGGGAAATGATGTAGCGCACGTGGGCGCAATAGGGAGGGGCACACGCGGGTGCCGAAAGAAGGGAGGCACACGTGGGTGCCGAGAGTTTAAAGGTAACCCAAAAAGGTAAAAAGGAGTCCCACCGTGATCGCCAATCTGTGGAAGCCGAGGAGGAATCCACTTAAAAGGAGAAAGAAGAAAGCGAACTACAGGCTACAAACTCGCAGTAACTAAAAAGCTAATAAGGGACATGAAACGTGCCAATAGAGAAGAGAGCATACGTAGGATGCTAAAGGGATGTGATCGCCAGAGGGGTTACCTCAATGAAAAGAAATGATCGCGTGTACCTAGTACAAGGCACGGAAACTGTGAATCATCGAGTGCGGGAAATGACGGGTTGCTTCTTCCTCCCCCTTCGGCCGGCCGACGGAGAGGACTTTCTTCAATTACCCTGGTTGGTGTTATCTTTTAAAACCCCTCTCGGACACGAGTAGGAGGAAAATGCTTATGATGAATGGCGATTATGCCAACGTAAGAACGGGGAAAAACTCCATCATAAAAAAAGGGGGGTGGAAGATACGATATGATGAATGCAAGATAACTAGGGAAGAAGAGAGGAGAACGGCTTATTGGATGGTCGATGGCGAGGCTCGGTGGAGCTTCGGCAGCACAAGGACGACGTGGGAGCACGACGGGCGAAGACGGCCTTTCTCCTGCGAGCGCGGGCACGCGGGAATCCGGCAGAACTTCCCCCCTACAAAACACCCGCGGGTTAGAAATAGAATTCGGCAGCCTATCGGCTCTCTTTTTTTCGACCCTTGGACTGAGGAGGGTAGGCCTCTATTTATAGAGCTCTGGAGGATGGAGGCGTCCAGGGGCCTGGACGCCTCCATCACTTGGATCTTTTTTAAACGACAATCCGACCGGCTGACGGATAGTCAGTGGCCAGGGGCACCCGTGACCTGGATGATGGAGGCGTCCAGGGGCCTGGACGCCTCCATGACATTGGATTCCTCTCAAACTACAAGCCAGCCAACGGATAGTCGGGGATCAGGGGTGCCCATGAGCTGAAAGATGGAGGCGTCCAGGGGCCTGGACGCCCCCATAATTTGGATTCTTTTCAAACGACAGGCCGAGCAACGGTCGGGCAGTGGTCAGGGACGCCCGTGAGCAGTTTGATGGAGGCGTCCAGGGGCCTGGACGCCTCCATAACTTGGATTTTCTTCAAACGACAGACTGAGCAACGGTCAGTCGATGGCCGGGAGTCGCCCGTGAGCAGGTTGATGGAGGCGTCCAGGCAGGTTGATGGAGGCGTCCAGGGGCCTGGACGCCTCCATGATTTTTCAATTTTTCTATTATTTTTTATATATATGAATTTATAGAGGCGTCCAGTCTCCTGGACAACTCCAAGATTTTTCACGGAAAAATTCAAAAAAATGTAAAAAAAATCAAAAAAATAAGAAATCACCAGAGTAATTAAAAATGTGAAGGCCGCCTTGGGGTATCATAGTGTAATATGAGATTTACTCAATGTAATGTCAAGAACGGTGTGTCTACAGTGTCTTTGTATCCTTTTCACTTGAGCTTCGTCCGCATCTCTGATTCTTTTTTTCTTGGTCTTCCAGGTGGTCGTTTTGCTTTCGGAGGCAATATCGCATGTTCTAGTGTGAGTCTTTGCCACACGCTTCTATCCGGAATGGGAGCAATATGAAGGGAATAAGCTGCTCTATACTTGTCAGTCCTATAGTATGTATCTACATATTCATCCCAATCCACTCCCCTGCACGTGGTAAGGAAAGAGGCCACATGCACACATGGTAGACCAGTCAGTTGCCACCTCCGATAAGAACAAATTCTATCTTTAATGTTCACTACTGCCCTTTCATTTGGACTGCTCACCTCACCAAAGAAAGGTGTGGACTTCTGGACTATAAACCCCCCTAAACCTCTGCTTATTTCCACAATATGAGTCCTGGCTTTTGGCACTAGGAAATTCTTCCATTTTCCTGATTTCCTTCTCCTAGCCGCCATTGTCTTCATTATTTATTGCCAGATGGAGTCAATGCAATTCAAAATCACCTTATATCTAGCATGCCCAATGAATGCATTAAAAGACTCGAAAAGATTGTTAGTGAGATAATGGCACTTATCCTGCCTTCCAAACATATATCTGCTCCATTTCTCCCCCTTAATAGTAGCTGAGTTTAGGTAGTTATACGCATCAACACTTACTTCCTTTATTTGTCGCATGTACTCCTCAAAGCCTTGCTGTGTAAAGTATCTTGCTGCATTCCAGACTAACACTTCTAGAAACTTTCTTGAAATTTTCTTTTTGAAATTTTTGTATAAATGTCTTACACATGTTCTGTGCTCACAATTTGGATAATACAACTTGATAGTCTCTTCAAGACCTTTCTGTCTATCTGAAATTAGAACAAGGCCATGCCTATCATCTCCAATGGATTCTCTTAAGTTATTCAGAAACCAACTCCAACTAGACTCACTCTCAGACTCTACAATAGCAAAAGCAATTGGGAAGAGACCATCATTCCCATCTAAAGCAGTTGCATTCAAAATAGCTCCAAGAAATATATTCTTAATATGGCACCCATCTAACCCAATTAATGGTCTACAACCATTAACAAATCCAAATGTGCAAGCCTTGAAGGTAACAAAAAATCTGAGAAATCTATGTTCATCATCAGTGACAAACTGAACTCTACTTCCGGGGTTCTTAGTAAGAAGGTCCTCTGCTAAATCTTGGACCCGGCCATATAGTTCTTCCTATGAATCATGAATCTGTCTCAATGCCAGCTCTTTTCCTCTCCAAAGCCTG
Source organism: Amorphophallus konjac (assembly GCA_022559845.1). Classification (NCBI taxonomy): domain Eukaryota; kingdom Viridiplantae; phylum Streptophyta; class Magnoliopsida; order Alismatales; family Araceae; genus Amorphophallus; species Amorphophallus konjac. The sequence continues at coordinate 236,244,331 of CM040117.1, forward strand.
TGGTATGGTAGGTTAATATGGTACTTGTCCTTCAGTCTTCTGTGCAACTCTCCAGGGGCAATGTCCCCTTCAACCCTTAACCATGCCTTCACCTTGGCTGCCACCCATTTTTGTGTGGCCATCTTGTTCCCGGCCATGTTATTCCCGGGACATGTATGCTCCCCCCTTATTGTTTTGATTTCAAAAGTTACCCCATCGGGCAACCTAGATGCATGCAATCTCCATTGGCACTTGCTATGGCCACATTCTAGTATAAGTCTTGTTAGATCACTCCTGTAAGTCCTCAAATAGCATTCAATCTTCACACAGTATTGCTGAATTGTTAACTTAAGCACTTCTCTATTCTGAAATCTGGCACCCACCTCTATGTTAGGGCACTCATCATTACTTTCTAATATCTCAATGCCATATTCCATGCCTTCATGTACATAGAAAGAATCACCATCTTCATCACTTGATGGGAGACTATGGTAGCTATTCTCAGATTCTACTTCAAAATCAGAGTCTGAATCATCATCCTCATCATCTTTCTGTCTGTTGCTTTCATCCTGGCTCTCAGCCTCTTCCTGCCTGCATGTTTGTTGATTGGGGACACTAGTTCTTTACCCCACATCACCCATGTCACTCTGTTCTGTAGGCTTTTCAACAGTTACAGACTGTGCAACTTGTGTGTTTAATTCATCCCCAACTGACAGGTACTCTCTGATATCATAGGGAGAATCAGTAGCATCTAAGTCTATAAAGTCAGCTTCTTTTTCAACCTCAGGTTGTTTCTCCTTTATTTTTCTTGTAGCAGGTAGCTTCCTTGCATTCTTTCCAGGGTCACCTTGTGACTGTGTATGAATAGACATAGACTCTATTGTGATGACAATCTCTATAGTCCCTTTCGGCTCACAATGATCAAACATCATGAGAACATCTACATCAGTCACAATGTTCTTGTACTTCTTAGGTCTACATTTGAGGACCCTCCACATGATATTCACTATATCATCTTTCTCCCACTTTATCAATGTGCAGACAAGTTCTAACAAATCATTAAGATTAGCATAATCCCTATATATCATAAAAGTTTTTTGCTTCATCAGACGGTGACATAGTGTAGAAGGATCATCCTTATCAGTCTTCCAATATCCCCCATACTTGATGAGCAAAGTGTAGAGATCTGTCTCTTCATCCATCCTAATATGACAGAAGAGAAATATAATACGACAAAAAACACACATGCACAGACAAATTTTCCTAATTAACAAGAACACATTTAAAAGCACCGGTGTCCAAGATTATGCAAACATATACAAGAAGATAAATTACTAGTGAACCCCACTACCCTGCACATTTAAAAATAGGCATCTGACAATGCATCCAACATTTATTTTCATCACCCCATACTGTGCCCCACATGTGTAGAATCATGAGCTGTATAAACTAGACATTAAGAAACTAACCTGACCCACAATCTTCACCTCTCTGTCTATCTGAAAAGGGTCCTCTGGATTTCACCCTCCCACTCAAATCGGATGGCGCTGGATGCCTTTTAAATGCACAACCTTCCCTCCAGACCTAAACCCACAAAAAATCTTTTTTAGTGCTCTATGTCATTATAAAAACTCCTCCTTTCGCCTTTTACCTGGCAGATAGGAGAGGTGTCGGGGGATTGGGATTGGGATTAGGGATCAGGAAGTTTTACCTGGCAGATAGTTTATCAGGAACTTTTAAATGCACACCCTTCACCTCCTGTCGCCTTTTAAATGTAGAAAAGAACTTCTTCCCCGAGCCGGACGACGCTCCAAGGCCAACGACAGTGTCCTTCTCTTTTACCTAGGGGTTTTTCAGGTAGATTGGGATTGGAGATGGGAGCGGGTTGAAGGTGGGAGGCAGGGACAAAGATTCGCGAATCGCAATGTCTTTCTCTTTTACCTAGGGTTTTCAGGTGGTGGATTGGGGACGGGGACGGAAGCAGGTTGAAGGTGGGAGGGAGGGAGAAAGAACTGCAAAGAGTGCCACGGTTCGGTCTTTGACCAGGGTTAGTATGGACAATTCCTAAGCCTAGTCAACGTTAACCGTAGTTAAATCCACGGCTGGTCACGCGCGGTTACTCCGATGATGCTTGCGTATAATTAGAATTTATATAGTGATATGTATGATAATTCGTTTCTAAGAGTGGTTTTTTTACAATTTCACATATAACAATGATTTTCATGCAAAAAACCCAAGAAGATATAATAGAAAGGAAAATAACAAGGAGATTTAATTATATAGAATTCCTACTCCAAGTTCTAATGCTAAACTTGTCGCGTTAATACTTCGTGAAACTGTTAGAAAGTCACATATTAAGACATGTTAAATAATATCTTACACTAAACTCCTCTTATTATCATTGTCATAGCAAGAATTCCATAATAATTGTCATTTGTCGAGCCTTCCAGTATTTTCATCCAACCTTGGCACTTGTCACCGTCACTTAATATTTCACCATAGTGTTTATTTGTCCTAAAAATATAACATATTTAACTTCTAGATATCTCATAATTCATCGTCTAAATTTTTTATCATCTAAAGTATCGTCTAAGTTTTGCACTTCGTCTACCGTTCATTGTCTAATTTTTTTATTACATATCTTTTACCCATTTCACCTATTTTAGTTTCGCCTAACCTTTTGCAATTTATTGCATATCTAAGTTTTTGAAATTTGATGTGTACCATAATTAGGGATCTGAGTCCCAATTTCAATTTCAGAGTTGCAGAGGGTACACCTAGCCCGAGAGCAGAACAGCATTGAAAACATATTAATATTTAACTTCTTAGATATCTCATAATTCATCGTCTAATTTTTTTATCATCTAAAGTATCGTCTAAGTTTTGCACTTCGTCTACTCTTCGTTACCTAATTTTTTTATTGCATATCTTTTACCCGTTTCACCTATTTTAGTTTCACCTAACTTGCATCGTCTATTTTACTTTCGTCTAAATCCGTAATGTTCATCATCTAACTTTACTATCACGTAAATCACCATCTATCGTCTATTTTTCAAACTTAGCCGCTATATCATTTACTTTTAAATTGGACGATCTAATATCCATATTTACTTCATCTAACTTTTCATTGTCTATCTTCTTCCATCTAACATTTCCAACTTAAATGATCTATCATCTATCTTCTTCCGTCTAATCTTTCTAATTTAGGTGATCTATTGCCTAACTCCTTTCGTCTATCTCATTAGAACAGTCTATCGTTTAACTCTTTTCATCTATCTGACTTCGACGATTTATTATCTAACGTCTTTCGTCTATTTGACATGGCCTATCTATCCTACAACTATTCGATAATCCAAATCTCCATCTTCTAAGTCTTTCATCTATCTATGCTTTGTTTAACTTATATCGTCTACTTAACTAGCACCGTCTATCTTTCTTATATCTAACTTTATCGTCTATTTTTCTTTCATCTATTTTACTTCACCTACTTTCATCCGTATCACTTATCTTTCATCCATTTTCATTGTCTAAACACCCTGAATATCCCTATTTTTCTATTCATCATCTAAGATGTTTATTTTAATTTAGTATACTGATCTGCCGGGTTCCCTTTCAAGAATTATTATTACATATTTTAGACATCTTAACATCTGGGATGTTACAATGGTGGTCAAGCGAACAACCATCCCCATGGTTGTATCTCTTGCTGTCACCTTCAACGAGGAGGTTTGCCAACTCGACGTAAGCAATGCCTTTCTTCTATTTTCTGACTGAGGATATATGAACGAAGCAGTCCACTAATTTTGTTCATCCACTATTTTCTCACTATGTTAGTAAACTAAATAGAGATATTCAGAGCTGGAAGTTTACCTCTAGAATTCTGGATGATAGTTTTAGCTAATAAACAAAAAGTGATAGAAAGGAGTATATATTTTGAGGATAGATAGAGCACAATGTTGTCCTAAAAACATGATCTTTTAAACTCTAGGCAGCAATATTCAGTGGCCAAACATAGAAAATGGAAAAATGAGAGCAATTAATTAACCAGCTTATAAGTTAAAGAAAACGAAAGAGGTTATTGATATAATAATATCAAGCATGAAAATTGAGTAAGAATGTCAACCTTTCATGCAAAACAAATCCCATATGTATACTTCATGTTTGTTCAAAAGAACAATAATGGTCCTGATTTACAAGGCATCCAACCTAAAAACACTTGTCAATGGAAGCAATGTATTGTACTTTGGCTAGATGATGTCCAAATATCTCAAGTTCATGGAAAGAGACTTCTCAACATTGACACTCAGTGAGTGGGGCCGATGAGTCTAGGGCATTGTACTCCTCTAGACAAGGGAGTCGACGACATTAGAGAGGAAAACCGCAACGACTGTGGCATGGTAGGTGGCTTAGAGGCTGCAACGTCGGAGTTGATGCAAACAAAGGTGTCAGAGCGATGGGCCCACAAACAGTGCTATCAGAATCGGATCAGATTGGTCGGTCGAATCGGTTCGACCGTGAACTGGTCTACGAATCGGTCCGATTGAGTCCAATCCGATCTAATGTTAAAGAACAGGACGAACCGCGGATCGACCGGTGAACCGATTCGACCCAATTCATCTTTCAAAAAAAATATTTAAATATTTAAAATGATATGTACGTGTGAACAAAAGTATATTATTATTATTGATTTGTTATTATTTATCATTTTATTTTAGATATATTTGAAGTTTAAATATTTAAAGGAGTATACATGCCAATTATGAGGAGTGAACACTAATGAAATATTATAAAATTTTAAGGTCAATTTATTTAACCATGTTATTGTTATTTTTTTACTTATATAGTTAGTAGTTACATAATCAGGACTGTATATACGAGATGAATATTTTTGGTGTCCCCAAAAGGTATTGTCCATGTCACGTCGGAGGGCGGCTAGGGTTTTGTCCTTGTAAAAGGATCCTCTTGGGCTAAGAGGTAAAGACCTTCTTTATAAGCACTCGGTTGCTTTCTCAACATCCGATGTCGGACACTTTGTAGATACGAGATGAACCTTTTTGGTACCCCAAAGAGGTATTATCCCCGCCACGTCGGAGGACGGCTAGGGTTTTATCCTTGTAAAAGGGTCCTTTTGGGTTAAGAGGTAAAGACCTTTTTTATAAGTACTCGGTTACTTTCTCAACATCCGATGTAAGATTAATCCTGTGACCCTACGTCCACTACAAAGACTAATAATTATACATGTATGTTTATTTATTTTGATTATTATATATTATTTCTTATTGTATTAAGTTATAAAATCTGGCCGGATCATATATCAATATTACAATGATATCACGATTCAAACCGATTCGATTGAACGGTCTAATCGATTCGAATCGAACCAACTCATTGTCTGATTCAAACACTGATTCGGTTCTGATAACATTACCTACAAGTCGATCATGACGAGGAGGAAGACGAGATTGTAGAGCATGGAGGTGATAGTGAAGATCCGGTCGACGAGGACAGTGGGGGTAGAGGTAAGAGAAGTAGTCGACGATTGTGCGTACCACCACGATACTATTCAAGTGGACAAATAGTAAAATGGAGGCAGAGCATTCTCTCTTCGCACCTTTATTTTACTATTCCTCGGGGAGATAATCAATTGCAAAAACAAAACCAAAAGAGTTGCGACAAGTCGGCACAACATAATTCATGTTGTATTGTACCGTCAGGGAATTGGGTCGACCCGACCCGACAGCAAGACCAACAATGGTTTAAATGTCGAAATGATGAACCTACCTTTAAGTTAAGTTTTAAAGGAGTTTAATGAGATCACTTAGTCTTGAAGGGTTTTTTTTATATTTTGCAACTATCAATACTTTGGATTTTTTTTATATATAAGTATATAACCCAACAAACTATCATACTTATATATGCCCATAATTTCCACATGTTAAAATATCCTTAACATCATCAAAAAAAAGTTGCTCGGGATCATCAAACCATTGTCAACTGACTCAACTCTAACTGTTTCAAAAAAATTTAACATTTTTACATATATACCCTTAAATTCACTAGAGTTTTATATATACTTCTAATTTCATCGATATTTATGAAGTCTTCCTGACATATTCGATTAGAGATTTAAGATAATTTTGACATAGGGATATAACTATAACATTTTTGAATATGATAAGGGTACTTATGATAATATATCAAAATTAAGAGGATGTGTATAAATATGATAGTTTATACTTTATGGGGGTATATGAAAAATCCTAACAATTATGTAATCCTATTTTAGAATCAACTTTTTGCATATATATCTCTACGAAGTATGAACTACATATTTGTGTATATCTTTGATTCTAACATATTTTCATAAATACTCTTCACATGTTCAAAAACATTGCAGTTATAACTTATAAACTTTCGTTAAAATGACGTTAATTCAAACCATAGATGAAGCTTTAATAAGTAGGCTATAACCGCGACATCAAGGAAATTAACGGCAATATGTGAAAATCAAGAATATATATGAATATAATAGTTTATAGGGATATATATGTAAAATAACTTTCAAAATTATTCCTTCAAAATAGATAAGGACTAGAATGGTATTAATGCAATTAATTAGATATATTTATGGGTATTTTTGACGATTCATGTGATTTAGAGGTATATATGCAAAAATGGAAGACTACATGTGCAACATGGTTTGCCGACCCGGTGCGTCTCGCACCGACTCGCACGACCCGACCCGACCCAGGCCGGGGTCGGGTCGATCGGGCCGTGGGTCGTGGCCGGGACGCACTGGACCGCATAGTCCCGTGCGTCTCGCCGCGTACCGGAGCGGGTCGAGGCGGGCCCGGTCTGGTTCGTGCGGGACGGCGCGTACGTGCCGGGTCGCCCATATAGCGGGCCGGGTGCGGGCGGGTCTGGCATCCGCAGCGGTGGAAGGCGGTGGCCGACGGTGTGGGCGGTGCAGAGCAGCGGCGGACGGCGGCGGACGGCACCGGACGGCAGCAACGACCGGCGATCAGAGGTAGGTGCCCTAAATTTTTATTTTAGGGTGAGGAGGGGGGTGGGGGAGGGTGAGGGTGGGCGTCTGCGGCCGTCGGGGGCACCGTGAGAGGGGGAGGGGGGCGTCTGCGGCCGTCGGAGGGGGGAGGGGTGACGTCTGCGGGCGGCTGGCGTCGGAGGGGGGAGGGGGGGCGTGCGGCGGGCGTCTGCGGGCGGCACCGTCGGAGGGGGGAGGGGGGCGTCTGCGGGCGTCGGGGAGGGGGGGCGTGCGGCGGGCGTCTGCGGGCGGCACCGTCGGAGGGGGGAGGGGGGCGTCTGCGGGCGTCGGGGAGGGGGGACGTCTGCGGGCGGCGCGCGTCGCGGGCACGGAGGGGGGAGGGGGGGCGTGCGGCGGGCGTCTACGGGCGACACCGTCGGAGGGGGGAGGGGGGCGTCTGCGGGCGTCGGGGAGGGGGAGGGGGGGTGTCGGGGGGGGGGCGTCGGGGGCCGGCCACCGTCAGAGGGGGGAGGGGGGGCCGTCTCCACCGTGAGGGGGGGAGGGTGAGATGGGGAGGGGGGGGGCGTCTGCATCGCCGCCCCCAGCCGCCCCCAGCTCCGGTGGGGGGCGGGGAGGGTGGGGGGGGGGGGTTGTTTAATTTTTTTTATTTTTTAATTAAAAAATATAAGAAAATATATTATTATATTATTTATTATTATTATGAATGTATTATTTAATTCATGTTATATAAATAAGATAATTTTTGTTTAATTTATGTTGTATAAATATCATTTTAATTATGTATTATTTAATTCATTTTGTAGAATTAATATAAATAATATTTAATTCATGTTGTAGTAATAAATTTATTTTTTGATGTGTAATTCAATTCATGTTTAAATATTAGATTTAATGTAAATGTAATATTAAATATTAAATTTAGTATTACATTTGGAAAAATATTGATATTAATATCAGTATTAGGTGTAGATGTAAAATATTTTTAAATGCATAATGTATATTAGTTAATTGAATTACATAATGTAATTTAATTTAATGTAAATATAAATTTAGTGTTGAATATTTTATAAATAATTATAAAGTTAATGTATATGTACAATGTAAATTATTTAGAGATGTTTATAATCTATATGTGTCATGTAATTTAATTAGAGATGTAATTTTAAATATCTAATTAGTGATAAATAATTTTAAATTTAATGTATATGTATTAATTATAAATATTAACCTTATTTGTATGTTATAGAAATAATGATATTATTTTGAACTAAATTATATGAAGATGTATTAAATATTGAATTTAGTCTTGCATGATACGTAAATAATAAAATTCTGTTCATTGTTAGTTGTAGATGGGAAATAATATAATTTCATATTTTGAATTTCTTAATTTTAGGAGATAACACTCTATGGCTCTTAAGGAACGAACAAATGATATTGGGTGGTCACACGGAGTTTTGTTGGATGGCAACCGTAGGTGTTGGCGTTGTAACTATTGTAAAATAGAACACCGGGGAGGAGGGGTGTCTCGATTGAAGAAGCATTTGGCAGGAGGAGCCGGGGCAGGATACTCTGAGGTTGCTGGGTGTACCCATGTGCCTAGAGATGTGAAACTTACAATGGCTAGGCACCTGCGGGAGAAGAGAGCTGAGATGCAAGAAAAGGAAAAAAAGAAGAAAAGGGATCAAGCGGCAGTGAGCGGGCACCCAAGTGGCAGCAACGAGGAGGAATGTGCATGGACACCCAGTGACGAAGACGAACAAGCACGTACTGAGCAGACTGATGTGTATGTCACTGTGAACGATCCATACGAAGCCCAGTTTCGTGAGGCAGTATGTAACGACCCGAGAATCCGATTACCGGGAAGGCCCGATAACCCGAGACTCGCACCGCCACCCACGAGCCCGAAGACTCGGAAGGGTTAAAAGGATGGTGTGGAAACTACACAAGCATCACAAATAATTGCAGAAATTAAACAGTTATGATATTAAGCAGGAAAAGAATTAACATTTTACATGGTCCACAATAAAATAACAACAACAGCAACAGTAGTCCACGACTAGTACAGTGACAAGAAAGAAAAGTACAGCTACACGGGGCATCCCCCGGCTCTGACCTCTGGCACTACCTCTGGGCACCCGCACCACGCTTCCGCTGCGCTCCAGACACGCTCCCCGAAGGTGGCGCCTCACCTGAAACACGGTGAAAACACGCAGGGAATGAGTCTCGGAACAAGACTCAGTAGGGATCACTCGAACCCTACCTCGAAAAACGAGAAACCACTACTCTAGCGGTAGAAAGGTACCTCGGAAAGGAAAACCCTGTACTCTACAGAACTAGACCCTAACGGCACGCAAACCGACACACGTGCCACGGTACGAGAAGACCGAAACTCAACGGTCGAATCGTCAAAACCCGAAGGTCGGAAACACACGACTGACAGTCTGACACTCCGTACTCAACAGGAGTACCACCCACTAGAAGCACAGCCGGTAGCGTCCCCTGACGTCTTACACCGCACCGCAGGTGAACCGCCTGACATGGTAGGTCCTACCCGAGGCGCAAACACCGTACAAGTAACTACAACAAGTGACTAGCTGGGGTCACGCCCGTCGACGTGGGTCCAACCGCCCCCAACCACGTGTGCACACACAGACCGCGCGTCCCTGGTCTGGCCCTCTGACCGGTTTTCCCCTCAGCCGGACTCTGGCTGCAAGACGTGGGGCCCAACGGTAACCGGTCCACAAACCGTCTCTAAAGGTCAGCCCGTACACCACTCCCTGGTGCGACTAGCACACGCGTACTAGTAGGCTACGACTAGTGGAGGGTCACAGAAGGAGTAGACTCTCAAGTCTCGGAAAACAACGGTGCAACTGCAGGTACGAGGAACGCTCCTTGTACCAACACCGACGCACGGTGACCAGCTGCCAACAACATCTCCCGGTACACTCTGTACGACGAGAGACACACCGACGCAACCCGTACCCTTGAACGGTCCACACTGGGCCGCTCAGGGATGTGCGGTCACACAGGGACCGCACAAGGATTAGAACGGTCATATCAGGACCGTTCCACCCAGGGTCCAAACGACGGATAAACGGCCAACACAGGACCGTTCAAACAGATGTGCGGCCAACTCTTGACCGCACGTGGGTGAGGAACGGTCACCTACTGGCCGCTCGTCTCCCAACGGTAAAAAGCCTGGACGGTTAGTCCTTAGCCGCACTTGGGGAAGGGCGGCTACGGCTTAGCCGTTCAGGTGTTGTGCGGTCAGGGCCAGACCGCACATCCAACCATAGCGCTAGGGGATGTACGGCCAGCACCTGGCCGTGCAAGGGGTTATGCGGTCAGCTCCTGGCCGCACATCCCAGAGCACTGCACAACGGTCACAACCAACGGTCAAAACCCTTGGGGTTGGGCGGTAGCTGTGGGGCCGCACATTAGGATATGCGGTCCCACGATGGACCGCTCAAGCCCACTGCGCGCCAAGCCTCACCCAAAGCGCGCCGAGCCGATGAACGGTCCGAACGGAACCGCATAGGGGTTGTGCGGCCACTGGTTCGACCGCACATCGCTCACCGGCGAGAAAATGGCGAACCTCACCGGAATCGCCCAAACGGCCTCAAAACAAACCCCACGGAGGGGGAAATGGCGAGAGAAGAACCCCCAAGCCCCCTAGCATGCTCCTACGCCCTTAAACCGTGAAATCGGGGCTCAAAACGATGGATCGGACGAACTCACCCCGCGGCATGATCGACCCTTCCCGGCTCAAAATAAACCCCTCTCGACCTCGTCTCGAGCTGAAACTCACGGGGACGGAAGACATGAGGCTAAGGAACGTCACCCTACCTCCGGTCCGCGACGAAACGCTCCGATCCGAGCTCGAAGTCGCGAAGAACGCCGCTAGAATCTCGCCTCTCCACGCCTCCCACGCTCGCCGTATGCCCGCACGATCGCCACCACGTCACCCACGTCCTCGCGCCGTCGCACCGCCGCCGTCTGCAGCCGGAACGGGGGTCGGCACGGTCGAACGGGAGAGAAGGAGGGAGAGAGCCGGCCACGGTCGCGTGAGGGAGAGAGAGGAAGAAGAAGAAAAGAGAAAAGAAGAAAAAGAAAAGAAAAGAAAATGGGGATATATAGAAAATCCGATTTTTCGGAAAAATACCGAAAATTAGAAAAATACATTTCTGGAATCCTCGGAACGCACCGATCGCAACGGTACCACTCGTGCCTCGGGGAACTGCCCGGTTCGCCCGCAGCGAGCGTCCGAAGAAAAAGCCGAAACACACACCGGAAATCGGAAAACACGCGCGGAAAAAGCCGCGGAACGCCTCCGGGCCTCCGAAACGACTCCGGATCGCGCCGATCCGAACACGAAAGATGTCCGAAACGGAATTTCAGACACAACGGAGCCGGACGCTCCGAAAACTAGATCCGGGACCCATGAAGAAGGATCCGAAAGGTCCGGGATATTACAGCCCTCCCCCCTTAAGGAATTTCGTCCTCGAAATTGAGAACAACCCAAGGGGAAAGAAGAGGAAGACTCACTCAAACAGATACGGGAACTGCTGACGCATCTCGTCCTCACGTTCCCACGAAGCCTCACCACCAGAGTGTCGTTGCCACACGACCTTGACCAAGGGAATAACCTTGTTCCGCAGGCGCTGCTCTCGCCTATCCTCCACGCGGATCGGAAACTCTGGGAGAGAAAGATCTGGAGTCACCTCAGGCCAAACGGAAAACTCGAGCACATGAGAGTCATCGGGCATATATTTCCGCAACATAGAGACGTGGAACACGTCATGCACCGACGCCAACTCAGAGGGTAACTGCAACCGGTAAGCAACCTCACCGATGCGCTCCACAATCGCGAAAGGACCAACATAGCGGGGACTCAGCTTCCCACGCCGTCCAAACCGCATCACCCCCTTCATCGGAGAAACTCTCAAGAACACATGATCGCCCACGGCGAACTCGAGGGGCTGCCGCCTACGGTCAGCATAGCTCTTCTGCCGACTCTGGGCCGCCAACATGTTCTGACGAACCAGGTGCACAACATCCACACATTGCTGCACCAATTCCGGTCCCGTCAAAACACGCTCACCCACCTCAAACCAATCAAGTGGAGTCCGACAAGGACGCCCATACAATGCCTCATAAGGAGCCATGCCTATGCTCGAATGAAAGCTGTTGTTATAGGCAAACTCCACTAACGGTAGGTGATGAATCCAACTCCCCTGCCACTCCAGGCAGCAGGATCTCAGCATGTCCTCCAGGGTCTGAATGGTCCTCTCAGACTGACCATCTGACTGCGGATGATACGCCGAGCTAAATGCCAACTCCGTGCCAAGAGCTCGCTGGAAACTCCTCCAGAATCCAGAAGTGAAGCGCGGATCCCGATCCGACACGATCGAAATGGGAACCCCATGCAACGGCACGATCCGCTCCACATAAAGACGAGCCAACTTAGGCACGCTCCAGCTGACTTTGACCGGTAGCAACCGCGTCACCTTCGTCAGCCGATCCACCAGCAACCAAATACTGTCCTGCCCAGTCGGGGTTCTGGGCAACCCCACCACAAAATCCGTGGTCACATGGTCCCACTTCCAAGCAGGAACATCCAAGGGCTGGAGAGTACCGCCTGGTCGCTGATGCTCTGCCTTCACTTGCTGACAGATCAGGCACCTGGCCACAAATTCGGCAACATCTCTCTTCATGCCAGGCCACCAGAACTGCCTCCGCAAGTTCCGATACATCTTCGTCGCACCCGGGTGCACAGTGTACCTGCTCCCATGAGCCTCGCGTAACACCGCACGACGAACCTGCTCCTCCGCTGGGACGTACAGCCTGCCACGAAACCTCGCAGCACCGTCCTCGCCGAGCTCCACATCAGCCATCGCAAGAATCCGGGGCAACTCAGGGTCCGCATGCTGAGCCTCTGTCACCTGACGACGGATAGCAGGAGTGACAGTCAGACTCGCAAGCACTGCCAACCCTGGCTTCTGGGGAATCTTGAGCCTGAAAGATACTTCGGGCACCTGTTCCCAGAGCCTCCACTTCCTCAGCATCAAGGTACTCATCACGACCTTCCTACTCAAGGCATCGGCGACGACATTCATCCTGCCCGGCTGATAAGACAGGGTGAAGTCATAGTCCTTCATGAACTCCATCCAACGCCTCTGTCTGAGGTTCAGATCTCTCTGCGAGAACACATACCTCAAACTCTGATGGTCAGTGAACACCTCGAACTTCTCACCGTACAGATAATGCCTCCAGATCTTCAGCGCGAAGATCACTGCCGCCAACTCAAGGTCATGGGTAGGGTAGTTCTCCTCATGGGGCTTTAGCTGCCGAGATGCATAAGCCACCACTCTACCATGCTGCATCAGAACAGCACCCAATCCGACGCCGGAAGCATCTGTACACACCACAAAACCTCCCGATCCAGAAGGCAAAACCAACACCGGAGCCGAGGTGAGCAATCTCTTCAGTTCCCTAAAGCTCTGCTCACACTCCTCGGACCAGACGAAAGGCACATCCTTCCGCGTGAGCCTCGTCATCGGGGTCGCAATGCGGGAAAAATCCTGGATAAACCGGCGATAATAACCCGCAAGCCCCAAGAAACTCCGGATCTCCGTCACCGACCTCGGCCTCGGCCATTGCATCACAGCCTCGACCTTGGCGGGATCCACGGAAATGCCATCACCAGAAATCACGTGCCCCAGAAAGTGCACCTCGCTGAGCCAAAACTCGCACTTGCTGAGCTTCGCATACAACTGGTGATCTCGCAACGTCTGCAGCACCACACCCAAATGGTACGCATGCTCCTCAGCAGACCGCGAATAAACAAGGATGTCATCCACGAAAATGACCACGAACTGGTCCAAATACGGGTGGAACACCCTCTGCATCAAGTCCATGAAGGCTGCTGGGGCATTGGTGAGCCCAAACGGCATCACCAGAAACTCATAATGCCCGTACCTCGTACTGAACGCAGTCTTCTCCACATCGGACTCGCGAATTCTCAGCTGATAGTAACCGGACCGCAAATCAATCCGCGAGAACACTCGCGCGGACTGCAGCTGGTCGAACAAGTCATCAATCCGCGGCAACGGATACTTGTTCTTAATGGTCACGTCATTCAGCTGCCGATAGTCAATGCACAACCGCAGACTACCGTCCTTCTTCTTCACGAACAACACGGGCGCACCCCAAGGGGAAAAGCTCGGACGAATGTACCCCTTGGCCAACAGCTCCTGCAACTGCGCCCTCAACTCCCTCAACTCAGCGGGGGCCATACGGTAGGGAGCCTTCGCCAAAGGTCCCGTACCAGGTACAACCTCGATCACGAAATCGATCTCCCGCTGGGGAGGTAATCCAGGCAACTCCTCAGGAAAAACATCGGGAAACTCGCACACCACCGCAATGTCCTCGACATTCGGCTCCATCCGGTCAGACACAACCACTGACGCGAGAAAACCCTGACAACCTGAATCAAGCGATCGACGGGCTCGAATAGCAGAGATAAGAAATCGAGAAGAGGCGGAACGGATACCTTGGAAATAGAAGGTCCTCTTGCTCGGATGTTGGAAGTAGACCCTCTTCATTCCACAATCCACCACCGCTCTATGAGTCTCGAGCCAATCCATGCCTAGAATCACGTCGTAATCCCGAAGCTGCAACGCATACAACCTGCCTGGCATACTCCGCCCATCGATCCACACCGGAACCTGGTCGAAGCAATACGGAGTGACCATAAAGTCACCCGAAGGCAACTCCACAGCCAAATCACAGGACAACTGGGTCACCGGCTCCTCGACGTTCGACGCGAAATCCTCCGAAATGAACGAATGAGACGCGCCAGAATCAAATAAAACCCGAGCCGCACAACCCAAAATCTGAACGGTACCTTCCACGAGCTGCGACGCCATTGCCTCTGCCCTGGTCAAGTGCGTGATCTGGCCACGAGCTCTCTGCCTGCCTCCCACACTAGCTGACCTGGGTAGCGGCGGATACTGTCCCTGCTGCTGCTGCTGGGAAACCTGCTGCTGCGGCGGCCTCTGAGGACAGTCGCGCGCCATGTGCCCTGGCTGGTCACACCGAAAACAGATGATCGGCGCCGTGCACTGCCTGCCTGGGTGGGTCTCACTACACCGTGGACAAGATCCTCGCGATCCACCCACCGATCCCTGGACTTCTTCTTGCCGAACCCTCTCTTGAAGAACTTTTTGACCTTCGTGCCAAAGGACGCAGATCCTGTCACCGAAGCTGCCGATGCCGGTACTCCTGAACCACCCGACGCAGACTGAAAGAAACCCTGCTGCTGAGTAGCCGACTGCTGGCTGCGACCTGACACAGACTGCCCCTGGCTGATCGGTCCTCGAGTCCTCTGCATATCCATCTCCAAGGAAATCGCAACACGAGACGCCGTCTCGAGATCAGTGGCCCCATTCGCGATCAGATGGTGTCTCAGCTCCAACCTCAAGCCCTGCACAAACTGCGTCGTCCTCACCCTCTCATGCTCCATGATATGAGGTGCGTACCGACCCAGCTCGACAAATCGGGCCCTGTACTGCAACACGGACATGTCACCCTGCACCAGCTCCAGAAACTCCCGCATCCGCTGCGTAGCAACAATATCTGGACAGTACGTACGCTCGAAAGCACTGACGAAGTCATCCCACTCGATCTGCTCAAGCGGACGAAGCTGAAAGGACGTCTTCCACTCGGAAGACCACCACCTCCGAGCCGTACCCTGCAACTGGTTGTAGGCCAACACCACTCTGTCCTCGACAGCACTCTTTGCAGAACTGAACACCCGCTCCATCTCATCAAGCCAATCACGAGCCGCATCAGGGTCTGCCTGGCCGCTAAAGTAAGGTGGATGAAACTGCATGAAATCCCTCACTGCTCGGCCTGGCCCACCCCTGACTGACGAGCCCTCACCGGCCTCTCCGCCGAACTGCTGAGCCATGAGATGGTACATGCCACGGAGAAAACCCTCGGCCCCCGGAGCCCTCGCAGCATCCGCGGCCTCGGTAGCTCCCGGAACTCTGCTATGCTCCTCCTGGTCCCTCTGGACCCCCTGCTGGATCTCCTGGCCTCCAGCCGACTGCCCCTGCTGAGAGCGAGAACTCCTCCTCGGCGCCATCCTCGCTCCTTAAGCACAAGACAGAAAACACAGAAACGGAAGGTCAGAATAAAACACGCGGTGCCCCATGCCAGCGTCACATGTACATCATCGTTGTGGACTAGTGGACCAATACAATTACCTATGATTCTCATGTAATTCCACAACCGCGCTCTGATACCAGCTGTAACGACCCGAGAATCCGATTACCGGGAAGGCCCGATAACCCGAGACTCGCACCGCCACCCACGAGCCCGAAGACTCGGAAGGGTTAAAAGGATGGTGTGGAAACTACACAAGCATCACAAATAATTGCAGAAATTAAACAGTTATGATATTAAGCAGGAAAAGAATTAACATTTTACATGGTCCACAATAAAATAACAACAACAGCAACAGTAGTCCACGACTAGTACAGTGACAAGAAAGAAAAGTACAGCTACACGGGGCATCCCCCGGCTCTGACCTCTGGCACTACCTCTGGGCACCCGCACCACGCTTCCGCTGCGCTCCAGACACGCTCCCCGAAGGTGGCGCCTCACCTGAAACACGGTGAAAACACGCAGGGAATGAGTCTCGGAACAAGACTCAGTAGGGATCACTCGAACCCTACCTCGAAAAACGAGAAACCACTACTCTAGCGGTAGAAAGGTACCTCGGAAAGGAAAACCCTGTACTCTACAGAACTAGACCCTAACGGCACGCAAACCGACACACGTGCCACGGTACGAGAAGACCGAAACTCAACGGTCGAATCGTCAAAACCCGAAGGTCGGAAACACACGACTGACAGTCTGACACTCCGTACTCAACAGGAGTACCACCCACTAGAAGCACAGCCGGTAGCGTCCCCTGACGTCTTACACCGCACCGCAGGTGAACCGCCTGACATGGTAGGTCCTACCCGAGGCGCAAACACCGTACAAGTAACTACAACAAGTGACTAGCTGGGGTCACGCCCGTCGACGTGGGTCCAACCGCCCCCAACCACGTGTGCACACACAGACCGCGCGTCCCTGGTCTGGCCCTCTGACCGGTTTTCCCCTCAGCCGGACTCTGGCTGCAAGACGTGGGGCCCAACGGTAACCGGTCCACAAACCGTCTCTAAAGGTCAGCCCGTACACCACTCCCTGGTGCGACTAGCACACGCGTACTAGTAGGCTACGACTAGTGGAGGGTCACAGAAGGAGTAGACTCTCAAGTCTCGGAAAACAACGGTGCAACTGCAGGTACGAGGAACGCTCCTTGTACCAACACCGACGCACGGTGACCAGCTGCCAACAACATCTCCCGGTACACTCTGTACGACGAGAGACACACCGACGCAACCCGTACCCTTGAACGGTCCACACTGGGCCGCTCAGGGATGTGCGGTCACACAGGGACCGCACAAGGATTAGAACGGTCATATCAGGACCGTTCCACCCAGGGTCCAAACGACGGATAAACGGCCAACACAGGACCGTTCAAACAGATGTGCGGCCAACTCTTGACCGCACGTGGGTGAGGAACGGTCACCTACTGGCCGCTCGTCTCCCAACGGTAAAAAGCCTGGACGGTTAGTCCTTAGCCGCACTTGGGGAAGGGCGGCTACGGCTTAGCCGTTCAGGTGTTGTGCGGTCAGGGCCAGACCGCACATCCAACCATAGCGCTAGGGGATGTACGGCCAGCACCTGGCCGTGCAAGGGGTTATGCGGTCAGCTCCTGGCCGCACATCCCAGAGCACTGCACAACGGTCACAACCAACGGTCAAAACCCTTGGGGTTGGGCGGTAGCTGTGGGGCCGCACATTAGGATATGCGGTCCCACGATGGACCGCTCAAGCCCACTGCGCGCCAAGCCTCACCCAAAGCGCGCCGAGCCGATGAACGGTCCGAACGGAACCGCATAGGGGTTGTGCGGCCACTGGTTCGACCGCACATCGCTCACCGGCGAGAAAATGGCGAACCTCACCGGAATCGCCCAAACGGCCTCAAAACAAACCCCACGGAGGGGGAAATGGCGAGAGAAGAACCCCCAAGCCCCCTAGCATGCTCCTACGCCCTTAAACCGTGAAATCGGGGCTCAAAACGATGGATCGGACGAACTCACCCCGCGGCATGATCGACCCTTCCCGGCTCAAAATAAACCCCTCTCGACCTCGTCTCGAGCTGAAACTCACGGGGACGGAAGACATGAGGCTAAGGAACGTCACCCTACCTCCGGTCCGCGACGAAACGCTCCGATCCGAGCTCGAAGTCGCGAAGAACGCCGCTAGAATCTCGCCTCTCCACGCCTCCCACGCTCGCCGTATGCCCGCACGATCGCCACCACGTCACCCACGTCCTCGCGCCGTCGCACCGCCGCCGTCTGCAGCCGGAACGGGGGTCGGCACGGTCGAACGGGAGAGAAGGAGGGAGAGAGCCGGCCACGGTCGCGTGAGGGAGAGAGAGGAAGAAGAAGAAAAGAGAAAAGAAGAAAAAGAAAAGAAAAGAAAATGGGGATATATAGAAAATCCGATTTTTCGGAAAAATACCGAAAATTAGAAAAATACATTTCCGGAATCCTCGGAACGCACCGATCGCAACGGTACCACTCGTGCCTCGGGGAACTGCCCGGTTCGCCCGCAGCGAGCGTCCGAAGAAAAAGCCGAAACACACACCGGAAATCGGAAAACACGCGCGGAAAAAGCCGCGGAACGCCTCCGGGCCTCCGAAACGACTCCGGATCGCGCCGATCCGAACACGAAAGATGTCCGAAACGGAATTTCGGACACAACGGAGCCGGACGCTCCGAAAACTAGATCCGGGACCCATGAAGAAGGATCCGAAAGGTCCGGGATATTACACAGTACGTCAGAGCAGGGAAGAGTCAAGACATCCTGAGGAGACTGTAGTCCGTAGTCGCGAGGCGGCGAGGACCGGAGCATCAGGGAGTGGTGGTTCATCTACGACTCGACAATCACGAGACATAAGGAGTTTATTGACTGGTGACTCGGGGACACAAAGAAAAAGGACACAATCGATCAACATTGAAGATGTGGAGCCCGGTGCACTATCCCGAGAGCATGGTAAGCAAACGAGGATGGACGATGCGTATGGCCAGAAGGGACCTAAATGGAAACTTGGTCAAGCTGTTGCAAAATGGTGGCACCACGCGGGTCTGCCTTTCAATGCAGCCAATAGCCCTTACTACAAGCCAATGTTTCAGGAAGCACAGGTCCTTGGGCTACACGTGCAGCCACCTACAGCGAGAGAATTGGCTGGCGTATACCTTGATGAACAAGTTGCTGAGATCAAGAGTTACATTGACTCATTCAAGCAGAAATGGACAAAGTACGGAGTCACACTGATGTGTGATGGATGGTCAGGTACCACAAAATCTAGCCTGATCAACTTCCTTGTTTATTGTGACAGACATGTATTCTTTCACAAATCAGTGGATGCGTCTGGTCAAATTCACAGTCACCAATATATTTTGTTATTGATGGAGCAAGTGGTGACTGAGATTGGGGAGGAGTATATTGTACAAGTGGTGACTGATAATGGGTCGAACTATAAGAAGGCTGGGGAGGAGCTAATGAAGAAAAAACGGCACATTTTCTGGACCCCTTGTACAACACATTGTGTAGATCTGATGCTGAAGGAGATTGGGCAACTTCGTATGGTAAAATCTGTGGTCGAGGTGGCACAAAAAATCACGAAATATATCTTCAACCACACACTTGTATTAGCATGGATGAGGGAGCACTGTGGCGGTGAACTGTTGAGGCCTGGCATCACACGATTTGCCACCAACTACATCGCATTGCAGAGCCTATTGAAGCACAAAGATGGGTTGAAGCAAATGTTTAGAGGTGAGACCTGGCTGAGTTCCTCTTTTGCTGCTTCACGTGAAGGGGCGGAGGTCGAGGGGATTGTCAACACCTCGAATTTTTGGGATAGAGTGAAGGTATTAGTGTCATTGATAGAGCCACTGTATGAGGTTCTACGATGCGTGGATGGGGATAGAGTACCAACCATGGGGTTGGTGTACAGCAAAATAGAAGCAGCCAAGCGGAAGATCCTTACAACGTCCAAAAAATATGGACCCACCATTCTAGAGATTGTGGAGGACAGATGGGACAGACAAATGAGCCGCGATCTTCACATGGCAGGTAAACACTTACATTCTCGTCCAATTAATGAGCTGTGATTTTCAGTTGATACTAATATGTAATTCATTGTCTTACGATTGCAGCGTACTATCTACATCCGGCCTTCCAATATACTCGGGCCCTTGCTTATGACGATACGTTGATAGAATCGGTCAACATTGTGGTAGACCGATTGTCTTTCACCCCAACAGATGCTGCTGATGCGTTGAATGAGGTATAATTGGATATTTTAACATTGACAATATTAAATGAAATATACACTTCATATTTTTTGATAATGCAGATGAAAACATTTAGAGAGGGAATTGGTTCATTTGCGACACCTAATGCCATGACCAGTCGTGATAGACTCGACCCAGGTAATGTGTCTTCACAATGTACCTTCTATATCTCGAGAAGTAATTTTTACATCTAATTATTATATTGTACGTTATCTGTCTTAAACGCAGCTGAGTGGTGGCTAAATTACAGCACAAGTGCACCCGTATTAAGGAAGATCGCAATGAGAGTTCTATCGCAAACATCCTCGTCGAGTGGCTGTGAGCGAAATTGGTCGACGTTCTCCTTCTTGCATACTAAGCTGAGGAATAGGCTAACACACCGCATGCTAGACAAAATGGTGTATGTTCATTACAACATGAGGCTAAATGTAATATCCCGGACCTTTCGGATCCTTCTTCGTGGGTCCCAGATCTGGTTTTCGGAGCGTTCGGCTCTGTTGTGTCCGAAATTTCGTTCCGGACATCTTTCGTGTTCGGATCGGCGCGATCCGGAGTCGTTTCGGAGGCCCGGAGGCGTTCCGTGGCTTTTTCCGTGCGTGATTCCCGACTTCCGGCGCGGGTTTCGGCTTTTCTCTTCGAACGCTCGCTGCGGGTGAACCAGGCTGTTCACACGGGCACGAGTGGTACCATTGCGATCGGTACGTTCCGATGATCGTGGGGGTGTAATTTCCTAATTTTTTGTATTTTTCGTATTTTTCGATTTTTTCTATAAAACCCTTTTTCTTTTCTCTCTCCCCCACCATCTTCTTCTTCCTCTCTTCTTCTTCCTCCTTCCTCCTCCACCGTGTCTCCCTCCCTCTCCCTCTCTTCCTCCCGGTTGGCCACGGCGAGCTCCCCTTCGGCTGCAGACGGCGGCGGGGCGACGGCGCGGTGACGTGGGCGGCGGCGAGGCGGTCGTGGGGGCGTGCGGCGAGCGTGGGAAGCTTAAGGAAGAACGAGGGTTTTCAAGCGTTCTTCGCGATTCGTGGACGATCCGGCGGAGCATTCGCTCCATTGAGGTAGGGTGACGTTCCCTAGCTCTTCGCCGTTTTTTTCCGTGGTTTGTAGGCCGCGGGGAGGCCGAGAGAGGCATGTTTGGGCATTTTTGGGGTTTTTCCATGTTTTGGGGGTGAGCCGCCCGATCTATGGTTTTAGCCCATGATTCTATGTTTTGGTGGCTTAGATGCATGCTAGGGGTCCCCAGGGGTCTTCCCCCTTGTTTTCCCCCTCTCCGGTGGAGGTACGGGGGCGTGGTTGGTGTTTTTGGGGTTTTCCCGCCGTAGCGTGCTCTGGGGCAAGCGACGGTCACTCCAGTGACCGTCACATGCTTGTAACGCCCCTAGAGGGGTGCGTTACTTCCCTGGGTGTTGGCCTTTGGGGTCGAGGGCTGTAACGGTCCTGCGACTGGCCGCCGTTTGCTAGTGACGCCCCTGGGCTGGGCCGTCACATGCTTTTCGACCGTTGGTTTTGACCGTTGGGGGTCAGGCCATGTGACGCGCCATTCTAGGTGCGCTATATGCGTGTAACGCCCTGGGGCAGGAGCGTTACTTCCTGTGTTTACCCCAGGCGTGAGGGCCATGTAACGCGCTGGTCCAGGTGCGTTACATGTGAGTAACGCGCCCGGGCAGGGCCGTTACATCCCTTTTTGAATCTGTGCCGTGGAGGGGCGTGTAACGCGCTAGGCTAAGCGCGTTACATCCGTGTAACGCGCTGGGCCTGGGCCGTTACTTCCCTTTCCCCCGTGTTGAGTGACGGTCCGCCTTAGACCGCCATTTTAAGTGACGGCCCTAGAGTGGACCGCCATTTGGCAGTGACGGTCTGAGGGTAGATCGCCACTTCCTGAGTTGCCCCATGAGGGTGGCAACCTTACTTTTCTCCGACCGTGGTCTCCGTGTGACGGGACTAGTGC
The DNA here is from genome assembly GCA_022559845.1 of Amorphophallus konjac. Taxonomy (NCBI): domain Eukaryota; kingdom Viridiplantae; phylum Streptophyta; class Magnoliopsida; order Alismatales; family Araceae; genus Amorphophallus; species Amorphophallus konjac. Next base: position 236,266,747 of record CM040117.1, read on the forward strand.
GTGGGGTGATTCCCACACGTTGTCGGGCTTGGGCGTTGTTTTCCATGACTTGAGAGTCTACTCCTTTAGCGACCCTCCACTAGTCGTAGCCCACCAGTACGCGGTGCTGGTCTCACCTGGGAGTGGTGTACGGGCACCCACCTTTCGAGACGATTTGTGGACCGGTTACCGTAGGCCCCTCGTCGTAGCCAGAGTCCGGCTGCGGGGGAAAACCGGTCAGAGGGCCAGACCTAGGACGCGTGGTCTGTGTGTGCACACGTGGTTGGGGGCGGTTGGACCCACGTCGACGGGCGTGACCCCAGCTAGTCACTTGTTGTGAGTTACTTTTCGGTGGTTGCGCCTCGGGTAGGACCTACCACGTCAGGCGGTTCACCTGCGGTGCGGTGTAAGACGTCAGGGGACGCTACCGGCTGTGCTTCTAGTGGGTGGTACTCCTGTCGAGTACGGAGTGTCAGACTGTCAGTCGTGTGTTTCCGACCTTCGGGTTTGTCGGTGACCGTTGAGCTTCGGTCTTCTCTTCGTAGCACGTGTGTCGGTTTGCGTGCCGTAGAGTCTTGCTTTGTAGAGTACAGGGCTTTCCTTTCCGAGGTACTCTCCTACCGCTAGAGTAGTGGTTTCTCGCTTTGCGAGGTAGGGTTCGAGTGATCCCTACTGAGTCTTGTTCCGAGACTCATTCCCTGCGTGTTTTCACCATGTTTCAGGTGAGACGCCACCTTCGGGGAGCGCGTCAGGAGCGCAGCGTGGTGCGGGTGCCCAGAGGTAGTGCCAGAGGTCTGAGCCGGGGGATGCCCCGTGTAGCTGTACTTTTCTTTCTTGTCACTGTACTAGTCGTGGACTGTTGTCGTGGTTATTTTATTTTGTGGACCATGTAAATTGTTATCTTATTTCCTGCTTAATATCATAACTGTTTAATTTCTGCAATTACTTGTGATAACTATGTAGTTTCTACACCATCCTTTTAATCCTTCCGAGTCTTCGGACTCGTGGGTGGCGGTGCGAGTCTCGGGTTATCGGGCCTTCCCGGTAATCGGATTCTCGGGTCGTTACAGCTGGTATCAGAGCGCGGTTGTGGAATTACATGGGAATCATAGGTAATTGTAGTGGTCCACTAGTCCATGGCGATGATGTACAGGTGACGCTGGCCTTGGGCACCGCGTGTTTTATTCTGACATTGCCGTTTCCGTGTTTTCTGTTTTGTGCTTCAGGAGCGAGGATGGCGTCGAGGAGGAGTTCTCGCTCTCAGCAGGGGCAGTCGGCTGGAGGTCAGGAGATCCAGCAGGGGGTCCAGAGGGACCAGGAGGAGCATAGCAGAGTTCCGGGAGCTACCGAGGCCGCGGATGCTGCGAGAGCTCCGGGGGCCGAGGATTTCTTCCGTGGCATGTACCATCTCATGTCTCAGCAGTTTGGCGGAGAGGCTGCTGAGGGCTCGTCAGTCAGGGGTGGGCCGGGCCGAGCAGTGAGGGACTTCATGCAGTTCCATCCACCTTACTTTAGCGGCCAGGCAGACCCTGATGCGGCTCGTGATTGGCTCGATGAGATGGAGCGGGTGTTCAGTTCTGCGACAAGTACTGCCGATGATAGAGTGGTGTTGGCCTACAACCAGTTGCAGGGTACGGCTCGGAGGTGGTGGTCTTCCGAGTGGAAGACGTCCTTTCAGCTTCGTCCACTTGAGCAGGTCGAGTGGGGTGACTTTGTCAGTGCTTTCGAGCGTACGTACTGTCCAGACGTCGTTGCTACGCAGCGGATGCGGGAGTTTCTGGAGCTGGTGCAGGGTGACATGTCCGTGTTGCAGTACATGGCCCGATTTGTCGAGCTGGGTCGGTACACACCTCATGTCATGGAGCATGAGAGGGTGAGGACCACGCAGTTTGTACAGGGCTTGAGGCTGGAGCTGAGGCACCATTTGATCGCGAATGGGGCCACTGATCTAGAGACGGCGTCTCGTGTTGCGATTTCCTTGGAGATGGATATGCAGAGGACTCGAGGACCGATCAGCCAGGGGCAGTCCGTGTCAGGTCGCAGCCAGCAGTCGGCTACCCAGCAGCAGGATTTCTTCCAGCATGCGTCGGGTGGTTCAGGAGTACCGACATCGGCAGCTTCAATGACAGGATCTGCGTCTTTTAGCTCGAAGGTCATGAAGTTCTTGAAGAAGGGTTTTCGTAAGAAGCCCAAGGATCAGGGACAAGCTTCATCGGGCAGTGTGCAGCAGCCGATTCCTTTGCAGCGTCAGGGATCAGGGGGTGGATCACGAGGACCTTGTCCACGGTGTGGTGGGACCCACCCAGGCAGGCAGTGCACGGCGCCGATTATCTGTTTTCGGTGTGACCAGCCAGGGCACATGGCGCGTGACTGTCCACAGAGACCGCCGCAGCAGCAGTTTCCCCAGCAGCAGAGGCAGCAGCAGCAGCAGTAGGGACAGTATCCGCCGCTACCCAGGTCAGCCAGCGTGGGAGGCAGGCAGAGGGCTCGAGGCCAGATCACGCACTTGACCAGGGCAGAGGCAGTGGCGTCGCAGCTCGTGGAAGGTACCGTTCAGATTTTGGGTTGTGCGGCTCAGGTTTTGTTTGATTCTGGCGCGTCTCATTCGTTTATTTCGGAGGATTTCGCGTCGAGCGTCGAGGAGCCGGTGACCCAGTTGTCTTGTGATTTGGCGGTGGAGTTGCCTTCGGGTGACTTTATGGTCACTCCGTATTGCTTCGACCAGGTTCCGGTGTGGATCGATGGCCGGAGTATGCCAGGCAGATTGTATGCGTTGCAGCTTCGGGATTACGATGTGATTCTAGGCATGGATTGGCTCGAGACTCATGGAGCGGTGGTGGATTGTGGGATGAAGAGGGTCTACTTCCAGCATCCGAGTAAGAGGACCTTCTATTTCCAAGGTATCCGTTCCGCCTCTTCTCGATTTCTTATCTCTGCTATTCGAGCCCGTCGGTTGCTTGATTCAGGTTGTCAGGGTTTTCTCGCGTCAGTGGTTGTGTCTGACCGGATGGAGCCGGATGTCGAGGACATCGCGGTGGTGTGCGAGTTTCCCGATGTTTTTCCTGAGGAGTTGCCTGGATTACCTCCCCAGCGGGAGATCGATTTTGTGATCGAGGTTGTACCTGGTGCGGGACCTTTGGCGAAGGCTCCCTACCGTATGGCCCCCGCTGAACTGAGGGAGTTGAGGGCGCAGTTGCAGGAGCTGCTGGCCAAGGGGTACATTCGTCCGAGTTTTTCCCCTTGGGGTGCGCCCGTGTTGTTTGTGAAGAAGAAGGACGGTAGTCTGCGGCTGTGCATTGACTATCGACAGCTGAATGAAGTGACCGTTAAGAACAAGTATCCGTTGCCGCGGATCGATGACTTGTTCGACCAGCTTCAGTCTGCGCGAGTGTTCTCGCGGATTGATTTGCGGTCAGGTTACTATCAGCTGAGGATTCGCGAGTCCGATGTGGAGAAGACTGCATTCAGTTCGAGGTACGGGCATTATGAGTTTCTGGTGATGCCGTTTGGGCTCACCAATGCCCCAGCTACCTTTATGGACTTGATGCAGAGGGTGTTTCATCCGTATTTGGACCAGTTTGTGGTCATTTTCGTGGATGACATCCTTGTTTATTCGCGGTCTGCTGAGGAGCACGCGTACCATTTGAGTGTGGTACTGCAGACGTTGCGAGATCACCAGTTGTATGCGAAGCTCAGCAAGTGCGAGTTTTGGCTCAGCGAGGTGCACTTTCTGGGGCACGTGATTTCTGGTGATGGCATTTCCGTGGATCCCGCCAAGGTCGAGGCTGTGATGCAATGGCCGAGGCCGAGGTCGGTGACGGAGATCCGGAGTTTCTTGGGGCTTGCGGGTTATTATCGTCGGTTTATCTAGGATTTTTCCCGCATTGCGACCCCGATGACTAGGCTCACGCGGAAGGATATACCTTTCGTTTGGTCCGAGGAGTGTGAGCAGAGCTTCAGGGAGCTGAAGAGATTGCTCACCTCGGCTCCGGTGTTGGTTTTGCCTTCTGGATCGGGAGGTTTCGTGGTGTGTACAGATGCTTCCGGCGTTGGACTGGGTGCTGTTCTGATGCAGCATGGTAGAGTGGTGGCTTATGCATCTCGGCAGCTAAAGCCTCACGAGGAGAACTACCCTACCCATGACCTTGAGTTGGCGGCTGTGATCTTCGCGCTGAAGATCTGGAGGCATTATCTGTACGGTGAGAAGTTCGAGGTGTTCACTGACCATCAGAGCTTGAGGTACGTGTTCTCGCAGAAGGACCTGAACCTCAGGCAAAGGCGTTGGATGGAGTTCATGAAGGACTATGACTTCACCCTGTCTTATCAGCCAGGCAGGATGAATGTCGTCGCCGATGCCTTGAGTCGAAAGGTTGCGGTCAGTGCCTTGATGTTGAGGAGGTGGAGGCTCTGGGAACAAGTGCCCGAGGTATCTTTCAGGCTCAAGATTCCCCAGGAGCCAGGGTTGGCTGTGCTTGCGAGTCTGACTGTCACTCCTGCTATCCGTCGTCAGGTGACAGAGGCTCAACATGCGGACCCTGAGTTGCCCCGAATTTTGGCTATGGCTGACGTAGAGCTCGGCGAGGACGGTGCTGCGAGGTTTCGTGGCAGGTTGTACGTCCCAGCTGAGGAGCAGGTTCGTCGTGCGGTGTTACGCGAGGCTCATGGGAGCAGGTACACTGTACACCCGGGTGCGACGAAGATGTATCAGAACTTGCGGAGGCAGTTCTGGTGGCCTGGCATGAAGAGAGATGTCGCAGAATTTATGGCCAGGTGCCTGATCTGTCAGCAGGTGAAGGCGGAGCATCAGCGACCAGGCGGTACTCTCCAGCCCTTGGATGTTCCTGCTTGGAAGTGGGACCATGTTACCACGGATTTTGTGGTGGGGTTGCCAAGAACCCCGAGTGGGCAGGACAGTATTTGGTTGCTGGTGGATCGGCTGACGAAGGTGACTCGGTTGCTACCGGTCAAGGTCAGCTGGAGCGTGCCTAAGTTGGCTCGTCTTTATGTGGAGCGATCGTTCCGTTGCATGGGGTTCCTCGATCGTGTCGATCGATCCGCGCTTCACTTCTGGATTCTGGAGGAGTTTCCAGCGAGCTCTTGGCACGGAGTTGACATTTAGCTCGGCATATCATCCTCAGTCAGATGGTCAGTCTGAGAGGACCATTCAGACTTTGGAGGACATGTTGAGATCCTGCTGCCTGGAGTGGCAGGGGAGTTGGATACATCACCTACCGTTGGTGGAGTTTGCCTATAACAACAGCTATCATTCGAGCATCAGCATGGCTCCTTATGAGGCATTGTACGGGCGTCCTTGTCGGACTCCACTCGATTGGTTTGAGGTGGGTGAGCGTGTTTTGACGGGACCGGAATTGGTGCAGCAATGTGTGGATGTTGTGCACCTGGTTCGTCAGAACATGTTGGCGGCCCAGAGTCGGCAGAAGAGCTATGCTGACCGTAGGAGGTAGCCCCTCGAGTTCGCCGTGGGCGATCATGTGTTCTTGAGAGTTTCTCCGATGAAGGGGGTGATGCGTTTTGGACGGCGTGGGAAGCTGAGTCCCCGCTATATTGGTCCTTTCGCGATTGTGGAGCGCATCGGTGAGGTTGCTTACCGGTTGTAGTTGCCTCCTGAGTTGGCGTCGGTGCATGACGTGTTCCACGTCTCGATGTTGCGGAAGTATATGCCCGATGACTCTCATGTGCTCGAGTTTTCCGTTTGGCCTGAGGTGACTCCAGATCTTTCTCTCCCAGAGTTTCTGATCCGCGTGGAGGATAGGCGAGAGCAGTGCCTGCGGAACAAGGTCATTCCCTTGGTAAAGGTCATGTGGCAGCGACACTCTGGTGGTGAGGCTTCTTGCGAATGTAAGGACGAGATGCGCCAGCAGTTCCCGTATCTGTTTGAGTGAGTCTTCCTCTTCTTTCTCCTCTGGTTGTTCTCAATTTCGAGGACGAAATTCCTTAAGGGGGGAGGGCTGTAATATCCCAGACCTTTCGGATCCTTCTTCGTGGGTCCCGGATCTAGTTTTCGGAGCGTTCGGCTCTGTTGTGTCCGAAATTTCGTTCCGGACATCTTTCGTGTTCGGATTGGCGCGATCCGGAGTCGTTTCGGAGGCCCGGAGGTGTTCCGTGGCTTTTTCCGTGCGTGATTCCCGACTTCCGGCGCGGGTTTCGGCTTTTCTCTTCGGACGCTCGCTGCGGGTGAACCGGGCTGTTCACACGGGCACGAGTGGTACCATTGCGATCGGTACGTTCCGAGGATCGTGGGGGTGTAATTTCCGAATTTTTGGTATTTTCCGCATTTTTCGGGTTTTTCTATAAAACCCTTTTTCTTTTCTCTCTCCCCCACCATCTTCTTCTTCCTCTCTTCTTCTTCCTCCTTCCTCCTCCACCGTGTCTCCCTCCCTCTCCCTCTCTTCCTCCCGGTTGGCCACGGCGAGCTCCCCTCCGGCTGCAGACGGTGGCGGGGCGACGGCGCGGTGACGTGGGCGGCGGCGAGGCGGTCGTGGGGGCGTGCGGCGAGCGTGGGAAGCTTAAGGAAGAACGAGGGTTTTCAAGCGTTCTTCGCGATTCGTGGACGATCCGGCGGAGCATTCGCTCCATTGAGGTAGGGTGACGTTCCCTAGCTCTTCGCCGTTCTTTTCCGTGGTTTGTAGGCCGCGGGGTGGCCGAGAGAGGCATGTTTGGGCATTTTTTGGGTTTTTCCATGTTTTGGGGGTGAGCCGCCCGATCTATGGTTTTAACCCATGATTCTATGTTTTGGTGGGTTAGATGCATGCTAGGAGTCCCCAGGGGTCTTCCCCCTTGTTTTCCCCTTCTCCGGTGGAGGTACGGGGGCGTGGTTGGTGTTTTTGGGGTTTTCCCGCCGTAGCGTGCTCAGGGGCAAGCGACGGTCACTCCAGTGACCGTCACATGCTTGTAACGCCCCTAGAGGGGTGCGTTACTTCCCTGGGTGTTGGCCTTTGCGGTCGAGGGCTGTAACGGTCCTACGACTGGCCGCCGTTTGCTAGTGACGCCCCTGGGCTGGGCCGTCACATGCTTTTCGACCGTTGGTTTTGACCGTTGGGGGTCAGGCCATGTGACGCGCCATTCTAGGTGCGTTATATGCGTGTAACGCCCTGGGGCAGGAGCGTTACTTCCTGTGTTTACCCCAGGCGTGAGGGCCATGTAACGCGCTGGTCCAGGTGCGTTACATGTGAGTAACGCGCCCGGGCAGGGCCGTTACATCCCTTTTTGAATCTGTGCCGTGGAGGGGCGTGTAACGCGCTAGGCTAAGCGCGTTACATCCGTGTAACGCGCTGGGCCTGAGCCGTTACTTCCCTTTCCCCCGTGTTGAGTGACGGTCCGCCTTAGACCGCCATTTTAAGTGACGGCCCTAGAGTGGACCGCCATTTGGCAGTGACGGTCTGAGGGTAGACCGCCACTTCCTGAGTTGCCCCATGAGGGTGGCAACCTTACTTTTCTCCGACCGTGGTCTCCGTGTGACGGGACTAGTGCGTGGGGTGATTCCCACACGTTGTCGGGCTTGGGCGTTGTTTTCCGTGACTTGAGAGTCTACTCCTTTAGCGACCCTCCACTAGTCGTAGCCCACCAGTACGCGGTGCTGGTCTCACCTGGGAGTGGTGTACGGGCACCCACCTTTCGAGACGGTTTGTGGACCGGTTACCGTAGGCCCCTCGTCGTAGCCAGAGTCCGGCTGCGGGGGAAAACCGGTCAGAGGGCCAGACCTAGGACGCGTGGTCTGTGTGTGCACACGTGGTTGGGGGCGGTTGGACCCATGTCGACGGGCGTGACCCCAGCTAGTCACTTGTTGTGAGTTACTTTTCGGTGGTTGCACCTCGGGTAGGACCTACCACGTCAGGCGGTTCACCTGCGGTGCGGTGTAAGACGTCAGGGGACGCTACCGGCTGTGCTTCTAGTGGGTGGTACTCCTGTCGAGTACGGAGTGTCAGACTGTCAGTCGTGTGTTTCCGACCTTCGGGTTTATCGGTGACCGTTGAGCTTCGGTCTTCTCTTCGTAGCACGTGTGTCGGTTTGCGTGCCGTAGAGTCTTGCTTTGTAGAGTACAGGGCTTTCCTTTCCGAGATACTCTCCTACCGCTAGAGTAGTGGTTTCTCGCTTTGCGAGGTAGGGTTCGAGTGATCCCTACTGAGTCTTGTTCCGAGACTCATTCCCTGCGTGTTTTCACCGTGTTTCAGGTGAGACGCCACCTTCGGGGAGCGCGTCAGGAGCGCAGCGTGGTGCGGGTGCCCAGAGGTAGTGCCAGAGGTCTGAGCCGGGGGATGCCCCGTGTAGCTGTACTTTTCTTTCTTGTCACTGTACTAGTCGTGGACTGTTGTCGTGGTTATTTTATTTTGTGGACCATGTAAATTGTTATCTTATTTCCTGCTTAATATCATAACTGTTTAATTTCTGCAATTACTTGTGATAACTATGTAGTTTCCACACCATCCTTTTAACCCTTCCGAGTCTTCGGACTCGTGGGTGGCGGTGCGAGTCTCGGGTTATCGGGCCTTCCCGGTAATCGGATTCTCGGGTCGTTACACTAAAGGTCCGGCATGTACAAATGGATACAAGGAGAGGAGAGGGAGATTACGACCCAACGGATGCTGTGTACTTGCGAGACGATGATGACCCTATGGTAGCATGGGTTGCAAGAGCCACAACAGAGCGCGGTGAGGCAGAATTGGACGAGGAGGCTGAAGAACCTGGCGAGACACCACGGCCTAATACTTTTCTCGCATCGGCTGTACAAGAGGCAGTGGGGGAGGGAGATGACACCCATGTGCATTTGGGTGGTGACGAGTCAGCAACGGGACGTGATGATGAAGTTAATTTAGATGAAGACCTCGTCATTGGTGGTGGAGACACATCGTATGCGTACGATGATACAGCATGGGAGCGATTGATACAACCTCCAATTTTTGAGCGTCAAGCGCCACCTCAGGTGAATTAATACATGAAAATCGAATCGCAAATTTCATTAGATAGCGTAGTCATAGATTGATGTATGATGATGTAAGAAATATATTGCAGGTCGGTCCGACAAATGACAACATTGCGGGAGAACAGTGGTCCCGAGTTGCTGCACCGCGGCATTCAATATCTGCGGAACCAAGAAGGTTATCCACTTCAAGAGAGGCTAGGGGAAGTTCCTCATTTAGAGAGGTGAAATTATATTGTCATTTCTACATTTGTTAATATATAATTCATTGGTAATTGAATATATTCTTCTTTCAATTGTGTAGTCCTCGGTAGCATCGAAACAACCATCTCAGTCTGCTGCGCCCCGACGCTCAACATCTAAGGCTAAGGCACCCAATCAGTCTTCTCAGGTATACGTACAGACTTACACAATAGAAAGTAAATTGAAAAATTATCTAAGCAGGCTTCTGCTTCTCAGGCATCTAGAGGGACACAACATGCAGCATGTATGCCGCCCCCTGCTCCACAGAAGAAAAAATCATCATGGACCACATTATTCACCAGCAAGAAGGACAAGGGACCACCATTAAATCCGATAGATATTACAGACATGGAGACATTAGATCCCAATGCAGATGACGACACTCCCGAGCCCTCTGTTGAGCCCCGCATTAGTGGGAGTCATGACTCCGATGCTGATAGTACACCCACAGGGTCTTCATCCCATGGAGGTGGTGGTTCTCAAGGTGACCAACGGAGTCCTCGTGAGAATACTAGTGCTGGTGGTAGAGAGTACAGTAGTGGTCATAGTAGAGGTCGTGGGGGCCGTCAACATGGCGCATGGACAGAGGAGCAGCACTTCACACATGCCACGCAAGATGAGGACCACGGTGCTCCACCCGCAGGGATGAGACGGGCAGCTGATCATTGGGATCCCTACTATGGAAGTTCGGTTGCAGACAGTACAAGCTATCAAGGCATGTTGTCTGATTTTAAGAGGATGAGCACACATGACTCCCAGGGATCTGGAAGCTCGTATGGACGGCCATGGCCGCAGCAGCCGATGTATCATGGCGACTCAGATAACAGTAGTTCATTTTTCCCATCGTATCCATATCCTTATGCCACAGCTACGTCAGTAGAGGTCGTGTACGCACAAGGTTCGCAGGAGTATGAATACTACGTACGCATGTACTGGGAGAACTATTCAGGTTCAATGCGCTATGAAGACTATATGTCCTATCTGCGGACCACATTTAATGTCAGATTGTTTGGAGATGGGCACTGGCCCAGTTTGGGTCCATAGTCTTTATTAGTATATATCATTTGGTTACATTTATAACTAACTAATAATTAATTGCAGATTTCTTCATATATAGAGTTCTGTACTTGTCATTGAAATCACTAATGTAAACTTTTACATCATTTGCAGGTCATCATGGACGGACGGCGTCACCCTGCGTGGGAGCATGGATACTCTGTTGAGGGTGATGGACATGTGCACTGTAGATACTGCGAACATCGCGTCACCGGCATACACAGGTTTGCGGAGCACCTTGCGGGAGTGGGACTCGATGTTCGTGTATGCGACCGAGTTCCGGGAGATGTTCGACATTCCTTTCGGACACAGTTACAGGATAGATACGGTTCTCGTAGCACACCGAGGACATCTTCTTCTACGTCCCGGGTACCACCACCACGAGCACAGGGCGGAGCAGGATCTTCCTCCACGTCCAGAGTTCGAGCAGCACCAGCACCAGCACCAGCACCAGCACCAGTCGCACATGATAGAATTGAAGCTATAGATGTAGTGAGGACTTTTTTTACAGATTTTTATGTACCCTCCACCGCAGCACACGACCCATCATTTGTGTAGATGGTTACATATTTTCAGTCCCACCCACATGTACCTCCACCCACTAGGATAGAGTTAGATTATACGGGTGATCAGTCTCATGTATCTGATGATGAGTTTTGGGATTCGGGCTTCACTGATGATGAGGATTAGTGAGTTTTGGGATTCGGGTTACACAGATGAGGAGGATGAGTGAGTTTTGGGATTCGGGCTTCACACATGGACGAAGATTAGTGAGTTTTTGTATTTTATACTTCATGAATGAATGCCATTATTATATCACTGTTTCCTTTTACATATTTAGTAATTGAAATAAATTTTTATGTATTATATATAATATGATGTTTAATTAAGCAGTGTAATATGTAATTTATTATGTATAATGTAGCATGGATCTATTATCATAAATAAACTCTACATTCTAATATTTTTAAATATATATAACATTTAATCTTTCAAAATAAATTTATTAAAAATTTTAAAAAAATTCACAAAAAATCGCGTCGAGAGCAAAAGGGGCAGATCGGGTCACTGTGCGACCCGCCCGACCCGACCTGTCCCGCGCCGAGACCGGGTCGGCCAGATCGGGCTGATCGGCAAACCCTGATGTGCAAAAGCGGAAAAACCTAGATGTTTTTCTTAAGATTTTAGGGGTATATGATAATTTTTCCTTCCATATCTATGAAAATGCAAATATAAGAGAATACTTTGCAATTTTTCTTTAACATGGTATATAATTATATATGTAAAAAAAACTCGAACAAAATTTAGTAAACACATTGATCGGACGACCTAAACGCGCGCGCCCCAGCGAAAACATCAGATCCTCCATCCATCCGCCAGTATTCTCGGCACGGGGAACCGCGCGGGTGGCGAGGGCGATAAAACGTTTCCGACCGCGAGCTAGGGTTTTGAAAGGCCTCTGAGCTATCGGCGCCTCTCTTCCCCTACGGAGGCAGCCGCATTTCTACAGGTGCGAATCACCATATCTCTATTTCATTTCGCCATACCTTTCTCCAAGATTTTGTGTTTGATTGAAACAAATCTTGGCGCTAGAATCGTTTAATCGTGCCATTTCGTTTTTTTTTCTTTCCTTTTTTCATCCATTATGTATTGTGATTGTTTGGAATTCTCTCCACGAGCATGAGAGACAAGGAAAAGAGGCAAATCAACTGATTCTGGATGGGTAGGGCTGATCTTGATCTTAAATACGGTACCCAGCTGCCACTTTTCTTGTAGTTGTCGGTGCTTGTTGATTTAGATATGGTCGATGTGGTTTGCACACCCGCAGCGTAGGCATCTGGTGGGATCGAGGAACAATGATGTGTTGGTCTTTAAGTTAGTGTCTCTTGGCGGCTCTGGTCCCCATGCTGTTGTAGCACATAAACTCATCCCGATACTGAGTTGCTGCTGGACATTTAAACAGGAACGAGAGGTGGGTATGTTTGTGGCAGGATCTGAATGCAAACACATTTGAGTTTCTACCTTTTTCAGCTTTTAATGGTTAATGGGTATACTGGCCATAGAGTTTTCGCTTGGATATTTAGCTTAAATTTAGTTGTCATGTATATTTCTACGAACGAACTTTTTTTTTGGAAAGTGAATGAACGATGTGTTTTTGGATGATGGAAACACCCTATCGGGTTTGAATTTTTTGCGACTGTTTGATTTTGTTTTTGCATTATGTCACTCATGGTCAAGTGCTTGCTCCCTCTTTAGCATCTATTACTTTATTAACTTGGCTGTACTTTAAATTTTTCATGAGAGTTTTTTTTCCATTAGTCATATTTTCCTCTATTCACTGACTATCAGAGGCTGAATGTCATCCATTCACCTAATGAGGGAACATAGCAATATTTTGGAGCCATGATTCTCATTAACTATTGAATTCTTGGGCGTAGTCAGTGCAATCTCCCCAGTGAAAGAGAAAAGGAATCTGCTCCTCCGAACGGGTCCATTTTCACCGATACATATATTGCATGTATGTTTGTCCAAATGTTTTTACTCTTCTATAGCTCATGGTTATATATATCCAGGTCAAACTGGTATTCTGTTATCCATTGTAAACCATCAATATGTTTGAATAGTGATTGTGTAATAAAATTAATTATAAGCCTAGTATCAGTGTTAAGCTTCATGGAACGGTATTCTACTTGTGTTTCCAATAGGCCATTTTCTGATCCTACCTTTTCCTTGTTCCACACATCAATTTTGACTGTAACCTACCCCAACCTGGTCTGACATTCTTCATTGACCCTAACTCACCCCGGCCTATCCTGATACAGGTCAGGGTAGAGGCCAGAGTTTTGTTGCAAAATTGGGTGGGTAGGGATTCATGTAAAATGACTTCTCATTGTACTTCATTCTTCTTCAAACCCATCGCTACCTCTAATTTTATTTATGTTTAGCCGATGCATTCTAACCCTTATGGATTCATAGGTAAAAGATGGTGAAGCATAACAATGTTGTGCCTAATGCGCACTTCAAGAAGCATTGGCAGAACTATGTGAAGACCTGGTTTAATCAACCTGCTCGGAAGACACGGAGACGCATAGGTGAAACATATCCTCAAAGTTCATCAATGAGAAATTTTCATTGAAAGATTATGTGGTTTTGTGCACTAACTGCTAATTGAATCTTTCACTTGAAGTAAGTAATTTTGAATGAAATATTCATAGGATCATAATATCAATTTTTGTTCAGCTCGTCAGAAGAAAGCCGTCAAAATATTCCCCCGGCCAACTGCAGGCCCCCTCCGTCCATTTGTACAGTGCCCAACACTAAAGTACAACATGAAAACTAGGGCAGGCAGAGGGTTCTCCCTGGAAGAACTTAAGGTTTAATTTTTCATAGTCCTAGCACCTTCTTTCCTTCAATCATGTTAGTGCTACTTGGAGACAACTTTGTGCTTGTTGGCAAGTGCTTTCTCTAATTGGATATCCATTGAGTGATATAGTCGGCTGGTATTCCTAAGAAGTGGGCCTCTACTGTCGGAATTGCTGTTGATCACCGCCGGAAGAATCGTTCTCTTGAGGGCCTTCAGGCGAATGTTCAAAGGTTGAAAGAATACAAAGCCAGGCTCGTTATTTTCCCAAGACGGTCCGGTAAATTCAAGGTCAGTGGCAAGTTTTTTTTCATTGTCCGTTTCACTGGAGAATGTTTGAATGTTAGGTCATTGAATGCTTTTTATCAACACTGTCAATCAAAGGTCGCCGGATTTGTATTTTGTGAAAAGACATTATTTTTGGTTATTGTATTCTGCAAGTGGCATCTAGGTTGAGCCAAGAGACCTTTAGGTGGAGCCAATTGTATCTCAATTTTGAGTCTACAAGTGTCTGGATCCTGTTTCCATGATTTTGCCATAATTATGTAGCAGGTTCATGATCCTTTGAGAGCAGTATCTAATGTATCCTCTGATTGCTGTGCAGAATGGCGATTCCGGCGCCGAGGACCTCACCACGGTGACCCAGGTCCAAGGGGAATACATGCCCATCAGACGTGAGAAGCCGGAAGTCAATCTTGTGAAGATTACCGAAGATATGAAGGCATTCAAAGCTTATTCCAAGCTTCGTCTGGAGAGAACGAACAAACGCCACTTAGGAGCCAGATTGAAGAAGGCTGCCGAAGCAGAAAAGGAAGAGAAAAAGGCCTAGAAATCAAGCGTTCCGGGGATCTTTAAGGGAGCTTTAAAATTTTTGCTACTTTTGTTTAGTAGTAGACTTACACTTGAGATATTTGTCTTTCTGGAACTTCTTACCTGATTGTTAGACGGATTTGGCTTTTGAGATTCTGTGAAGAGTTTCCTTTGAACCGGTAACCAAAGCGATTTTTTTTTTTGCAAAGTTAGCATTTCTCAGATTTAAGCATTGGGTCATGCGTAAATAGATAATTATAGAAAGCTTTGTATAAAACTTTATTTGTGTAAAAAAATACTTCTCAAAATTTTAATCTCAAGAATAGCCGCCTTCTTAGAAGAAGTCGCAATTGGCATTTCCGATGTCAAGGGAACAACATACATTAGAGCCCCCGAACCAGACCATCAGCAGCCTTAGTACTCAAAAATTCCTCAGGAATCAACGGAAACCCTTACACGCCAAGGAGGAGTCATATAGGGTAGGTGGATTTTAATGTTGTAAAACAATTCTTCTTATCAAGAAAATGGCATCAAGATATGTCATACTAGGGATGTAATGTAATGCACCACACTTGGGTCAATAAATCCCCGCGTTGTACACAATATCGTACCATCCTTTGCATAATACACTAACATTACACTAAGAATATGATAGTAAATGTTATCATGGATTCATAAGATAATGAAATGATATGATGTCATTCGCTTCACTGTATTATTTGTCACTCTTATCTCGACAATCCAATCACGGTATTAAGTAACCTGAGTAATTTCAATTCAGTGCTCCCAAGTCTAACATTACACTAAGAATACTAACTTTAAGATGTTTTTTTTCTATTAAAGAGTGACATCATGATATGTTTTCTCTATAGTTTTAACATTGACGAATACCACAACACCAAACTTTTTCCTATTTTTTTGCCACATTCTTTTTTTGTGATTCGATTTAAAAACTAAACGATACAAAATTGAACTTGACTTTAACACTTTCAGATTTGAAAGTATCAGATTTTTAAATTCATTCGTCTCAAAAATCTAATCTCATTGAGAGTAAGAAAAAAAGAATAAGATATGACACTACTGTGACGTTATTATTTTTGGGGTAACGGAAATTGTTTGCACCCTTTGTTGTTATCGAGGTCGTAACATATGTTTTAGGTTGTTATGCAGAAACTGAACCAATTAAGGCAGGACAGAATAAAAAAGGGCAGGTTCTCTGGAAGCCAGCAGAATTCGATATGGGACAAAAAGGCGATCCCACCACCACGGCGCGGCGGTGGGAGCCGCTGCCGCGCGTTCGTTGGCTAGCGCTCTTCGTTTGGATCAGAAACGATCTTTTTACCCCTCTCACCAGCCGCGCGCCTCCTGTTGCTTTGTGATTAGAAATCCGCCCCCTGGCCTCCAAGCCCCCCCCCAAACAGCCACACCAAGCCATTCTCCTCTTCCCCAACACCTTCTCACCCCCGCCGCCCCCCCCAACCCACCAGCCCCCCGGCCGCGCTCCTCTCCGTCAAAGCTGCTTTCTTTTGGGGGTGATTGCGGGAGGTGGGCGAGTTGCGGAAGCTTCGGCATGGGATCGAATTCGGTCGAGGACTACAGTTGGATCGACGACGTCGGGGGAGGAGGGTCGGAAGGGGAGCTGCGGTGGGCCCTCGATGGTTTCTGCGACCTCCCCTCTGCCCCTGGGTAGGGAAGCTGTAATGGGCTCGCTTTGTTATTTGTTTGGTGGTGGATATTTACATTGTTGGGTGCATGAACTGTACTCGGTCCGACTCGAGTTGACTCGGACGTGTAGTACCGTATCTGAAAAAATTCGATACGATGAGGATCACCCCTAAGATCGGCTGAGTTGAGCCGAGTCAGTTGAGACTCGGATGTACCAGATCAGAGAAGATTCTATCCGATACGGGCACCGAGTCAGCGAACCTTGAGTGTGCCCTGGTGGTGTACATGTCATTGGTCATCATCCGATCATTATTATAATTTTCAATTGATTCGTGTTGTTTTTTTGGTTTTCTTTCACCCCGGGATCCGTGACCTGATGGATCAAGTCACCTGCATTCTGTGACAGGGTGGCGACTGAGGAGCCGTATGGAAATGTTGGTGGTCCAGAAGGGATAGGTTCTAGAAAGAGGTAGTTTCTTATGCAAAAAGGAGCAAATTGTGTTCGCGTCACTAGACGTTTAGAGCGATAGGTGATATTAAACTTGTAGTCTGTTTACTATTTGTTTTCCAGATCTATGTGCGGGTTCTACATTGTTTATTTTGGTGATATGAACTTGTTGGCTACAATGATAAGTATGCATCATCCCTAGGCGCATTGTGTCGTGTTATAAAGTTTATGAAGTGTTCTGTGCAGTTGTCTCCTCTTCCTAACGGGATTAAGATAATTAAAAGTGGAATATAAAAATATGAGCCTTTCAGGAGAATACTTTCTCATGGATCCGTCTGCAGTGCCTGTTTATCATCGATACTTTGTGATTCCTTAAAATATGAACATTTCAACAGTGGTTTTTTTCCTGAATCTTTTTCTTTTGAAAGGTAGGTTTTTCCTGAATTACTTTGCAGCATTGATTACTCTGGGATATTTTTATTGTATGAGTTAATTGAATAACCAGACAATTTCCATTTGCTTCTGCTACATGTTTTGGTAACCCAAGTACACCTTCGCCATTCTTTATAATGGCCGGAGTAACAACCAATGGTTATCTTTGATATAGTTGCCTTGATTTCGTCCTCGCTAAGCATTCCTTCCCATAGATGCTGCATGTTCTCTTAAATGCATCACTTTTGGGTTAAGAAGCTCCCGCCACAAGGAGAAAGAAAAAGCTCTTTTCTTTCTGTTGTTGGTGACTGGGAGCTGATCTATCTCTACGATCATGTTTGTGAGTTTATTCTTTTCTAATTAGGGAAGCCATTAGATGTATAACTTTGAGAGTAGCAGTATGCCTATTCATTAGTGAAATCAGTTATAAATGCAGCTCTTAGTGTTATTAAAAGCTAGTTAACGTTGCCTTACCATTTAGTATGCTCATAATGTAGGGTTTTGCACGCTTTCTCCCCCTATATGTTCGTGGCAATGTAGGATCATTTGCTCGCTATCTAATACAAATTTATCTTTTCTATTTTGTCTTTCCTAACTACACTTTTGTTATGCATCAGCGTTGCCTTTTGACATTCTTATTGAGCTTACATTTTTAAATGGTTGTTACTTCACATTGATATTCTCGCTTCATCATTGGGGTGATATATCACGGATCTCAGATGATCATGCATTCTTTGTAACCTTCTTTCTTTCATAGAATATATGGTACCATCTACTTTAAAAAAAAAAAATCTGAGACGTTTCTTGAGACCAAATTTCCTAACCAATTTGGACAACATCAATTGACCAGCGTGTACTATTTGGATTAAGATGTTTGATGACTAATGGATCTAAGTAGATGGATGCCACTGATGGTTTGCAGAGCAAGAAATGAATCAAGCTTGGAGCCTAAATCAAAAGCATGTCGTGAGAAAATGAGGAGAGATAGGTTGAATGACAGGCAAGTTCTATCCTCTATTTGCTTCCTTTACTGCATACAGATGTTGACAGATGCTCATTTCCTTATCTTATACTTGGGTTTGTCTTGCCATTTGGTTATGCTAAATCTGATATCTTTCTTTTCATCTTTTTAGGTTCATAGAATTGAGTTCTGTACTTGATCCTGAGAGGCATCCTAAGTCTGATAAAGCCAGTATTTTGAGTGATGCAGCTCGTGCTTTGGTACAATTAAGAAGTGAAGCACAAAAATGTAAGGAAGAAAATGAAAAACTTCAGGACGCAATCAAGGATCTCAAGGTATCTGACTCTTCCTATACTACTATGCTGTCTCATTCTTACTCACTCGTGTCTTGTCCTTTTAAGGATATAAAATTACTAGGACTAGTAGTAATAATACTAATAATAAATGGTTATCTAAGAATGATCTTTACTACTGCTTATGTTTCTGTTTATTGACTGAAATAATAATTTAAAAAACATATTCAAAAAGGCAGCTTCTAATCAGGAACAAAATGAGATCCTTTATTGCACTGCAGTTCCTTAAAATTATCACTGCAGTTTCTATATAGAGTTATACTTACTGCACACTATGGTGTAGGGCAATGTCTTAGGTGGGCTTGCACCGAGGCCTCCCAGTGGGCCATGTGGTGTGATGGGATAGCAGGCGAGACCTTGGTGACAGACCCATGTGATTTGTCAAAAACTCAGTCCCATTTGATGGTCTGAAAAATAGAGGATTCGGTTGACAAATAGATGATAGGACGGATAAGTAGGTGATAGGATTGAAAAATAGAGGCTCAAATGAAATGTATTTTCAAATGAAAAATATGGGTTTGGATCATTTAAATCTCTATTTTTCAGTCGGATGCTCTATTTCTCAACATTATCCTCTATTTTTGAGACCTACAAATGGCACTGAGTTTCTGACAGATCACGCGGGTCTGTCGCTAAGGTCTCGCCTGCTGTCGCGTCGCGCCACATGACCCCATGGAAGGCAGGGGTGCAGGCCATTTAAGGCACAAGTATTACTCTTCTGGATGTAATAAAATTTATCTGTTCACTTGACTCCAGGTGCATTCATTTTCGTATGGCAGGCGGAGAAGAACGAACTCCGGGATGAGAAGATGAAGCTGAAGGCAGACAGAGAGAGATTGGAGCAGCAGATCAAAGCCATGGGCTTGCCACCAACCGGGTTTCTGCCACATCCGGCTTCTCTTCATGCCGCCACAGCCTCTGCCACATTTACCTCCCAGAATCAGGCTTCAGCGAAGACTGCTTCATTCCCACAATATCCGGGAGTTGCAATGTGGCATTGGTTGCCTCCTACAGTGCTAGACACCAGTCAGGATACAAAACTATGGTCTCCCAATGCCTAGGCAACAAAATTGCTAACCAAGAGCTTGCTATCTTCGTAGTCTATGTTTGTTACTTGGCCGGACAGGTGGCTTTTTAATCTCCAGCCACTTTGTGGTGTAATGCCATGGTTATTTTTTCTCCCATGGTCGTCTACCGACTGATGAAAGAAACTAGTGCATCCTTTTGTTACTGTCACCATGGGGGTCCTTCTCAATTGCTATATATGTATCCTTTGTACCTGAGATGTTCTGGAAAAACTAGCTCCATCTGTTGGACGAACAGACTATCAATAGAAAGTTTTGAAGTCTCCAAAGAGTTAATGAAATTAGTGTGTACAATATGCATGCATTGCTCGTGTAAAAACACACATGATGCTTTATGTTTTCGAGTGTGCGCAGTCACTTGCTGACCCATCAATGGCTTGAAAGGTGAATTCATCTAAAACCCAGATGAGGGAAGAATGAAGATGGGAAATTTCCATTTGTATGATAGGAACATGCACCCCACCCCCCACCCCCAAGTAGTGCTACACTTAAACTTTTTATTATGCTTGGCACGTCTAGTGCTCCTTCCAATTGGAAGTAGTTTTCATAGGTCTCCCAACTAGTATAGATCTTAGAAATCATTTGCGATCTTTTTAGACTTTCAACAACAAACTCTTTTGAGGGAGAAAATTCATTAATGTTAGCTCTAAAATCACTCGCGGCAATAATCCCACCAGATTTTAATAAGATTGGTTTGGGCACTGCCGCACCTTCCACCTACACCTCCTCTAGTTCCTGTCTTCATCCGAGGGCAATAAAGCCACCCTATCGTACGAGAAAAAAGGATAGAGATCCCGTGAGTAACGGCAGGCGATGGTGCCCTTGCAACCTTCCTTCTGTGAGAGATTCACTACAAGTAAGGACCGGCATGACATGTACAGCAGTCAGCAGCTTTTCTGGTGGCGAAGCAGCTCTTCAATTGGTTCTTTGATATCAGATTCAAACATTTTCCAGTCAACACAGTTCCAACATGTGAGGACTTGACATAAAACATCGTATGACCTGACACCCTGAAGGAGCCACGGGGGCTCCCACTTGCCTGCCCCGGGTGGATTATGGGAGGAGGCAGACGCAGACACAACGGTCGCTGTCTCGAAATCATCAGAAGCTCGGTGAGGGCAACTTCCGCAGTTGAAGGCCGGATTCTGGGTGGTCAAATTTCCTTTTTGCCCGTCTTCCTCTTCTCCACCGTGTTCTTCCTCACCCCCTCCATCCGCGCCAGGTCATTTCCCCCTCGCCACCCCCTTCTTCCTCAACCCCGGCGAGAGTAGCGCGCCACAACACTGCCGCAGCATTAGCGCCACGCCGCAGCGGGAGCAGCAGTGCCACGCCCTTCTTCCCACAGCCTTCTTCGTCGCCCCGGCGGCAGCAAGCCGCCACAGCACCACTGCAGCAGCAACAAGAGAAGCAACATTGCCACCGCAAGAGCAGCAGCCCGCCACCTCCACCCGCGGGACATCCGTTCGCACTGTTTACCGCTACTGTTCACATGAACGGATGACACTATTTATTCCCACAATTCCTACACACTGCTCATCCGAGAGAGAAGGGTCGCAACAGTCCTGTGTGAAAAACTCGCGGCGTGGGATTTCAAAGGGCCACAACCGGCACCAAATGGGATTTGGGATTTTTCAAAAAAATTCCTGACAAGACAGGTCACATACGACGAAGAGGGAGATTGTGCAAAATCTCGATACTCGAACCGCGTTTCCAAACGTGGCCTAATAAGCCATTAACATGCAGAGATGCACCTCCCAGGGAGATGATTTTATGAAAAGCTTCACCAGATACTTTTGTTGCTGCAGATCTCCAGACTCATTTTCTTGCCAAAAAACAGAGAAACAGAAATTATAAAAGAAATATGTTCTGTATATTCTCTCCAGTGAACGGCCCAAAGTCTATATACATAGTTCAAGAAGGTGAGTTTACACAAAGAATATATGATGTAATATCTACGCCCTTCAACAATGAAGAGAATAGAGCACATGTGAAGCTAGGAGTGCAAGTAGAGAGAATCTATGGAAATAAACATAGAATGCCACGACATAGATGAATATAAAGGAAGAAGGTACAAAAATTCCTGCCATTCACTGCACAAACTTACCCCGATGTACAAGGAAGAACGAAGAACAAAAATTCCCCAATTTCTTGAAAAGGGGAAACTGTCTGAGTGGATGGGATCTAGACTCGAAGAGGGAACATATTTGCTTAGAAAAAGAAAAGCGCTCTTGCAGCTTACAGCATATCACATCGAGGATCTGGTTATACTGACCCCAACAGGGTGTAGTTTTCTCCTTGCAAAAGGCAAGATGGTGATACAACAGAACAGTGTATTTAACGAAATAACAAAAACAGGTTACTAATACTGTACACTCAGAAGTCGATCGATTCCATCCTCTTTTCGCCTACCATGCACTGCTGCATCATCAGTAATCAAATGTCTGGACAGCAATCAACACCTAACACAACGTATTCCTCTTCCATATTGCTGAAGCAGCCGCTGCAGTCCCACGATGACCATTAAAAAGGCCACCAATTGCTTACTTATTTACGGGTCAAACTAATTTCTACATCTTTCCTTCTCTTCACAAACTGCCAATGATTCTTGTTGGCTTGCCTTCTCCACAATGACCTCATGAAATTGACGTGAGGATGTGAGACCTTCCATCCTAAGCAGGATTTGAATCCCTGGTAGCCACAGCAGTTGCTAAAATGCTACCATTCAACTACCAGCCTGAATTAGTGGTCGAGATTGGCTTCGGTCATCCTCCCGAGAGTTTGGAATTTTCCTAAGGGAACGATACTGTAGGCGAACACTCTCACCACTGTCGAGAATCTTGAGAAGATACCTGCAAATAGCATTCGATACATCATGTATAAAAGTCGCACACATTTCTTTGCTGAAAAGATAAGAAAATGCTTTGAGAAAAATTAAAAGTACCCATCACACGGTCAATCGTACATGGCTTCCCCTAATGCAGCTATATTTTGACAGAGATTATAGAGGACAAGGGCAGTCCAATACATTATTTTACTGAGGGTTTTGGAACACCTGCACATCCAATTATAGTACTTCTTTGCATGGTTATTCAACAATCCTTGGAAATAAGAATTATTGTAGTTACCTGAAATGCTAGATGGAGTAAATATTTTGTGAAAAGAGCAATAGAAAAGCAGTACAAGTACTAACCAGCCATTCAAGCATTGGGATGTGATGACAGCTTCCTTGCCCACAAACTTATCAGGAGTCCGCCTATTTCCCTGCATGATTACAATGTGTACAGTTTATCATGCCATCTAGTGCTTAGCGTGCAGAAGGTGGCTTATACAATTTCATATAACCAACCTTGATTATCACTTTTTCATTCACTGCGAATGGATACTGAACACCTTTAATTTGTCTGAGACTGTCTCCATCTGTGGTCATCTCTCCATTTTCCTGGAAATTTAAAAAAAAAAGATTGAGAAGTCCAAAATTAAAAATGCAAATACAATATAAGATTACATTCTGGGAGGCATTCAATAGTACTTGGTTTAATCTTTTCAGTGAATCCATCTGATCTGCCATTTCCTTCCTCCGTTTCCGAAGAACAGCATTATGGAAGAGCCTTCGGTCATCTTCAAGTTTCACGGCCACAGCTGCAGCTCTCAAGGCTGTCAAAATTTTCAGTATCGTTGAGCATAGGAATGGCCACAGTAAATATGTTACTATCAAGTTTTTGAAATTTGATGTGTACCATAATTAGGGATCTGAGTCCCAGTTTCAATTTCAGAGTTGCAGAGGGTACACCTAGCCTGAGAGCAGAACAGCGTTGAAAACAGATTAATATTTTCATACACAGAATCCCACTTTTGATATAAACAACAACAAAGATGACATGATGATGATGATGTAAAGGTAGCAAACATATATTATCCTTAACATCACAGTTTTGTGTTCTTGACTTTGCCACCATATCACAGGATTGTAGCCATTTTTCTACATTTTGACAGAACCTTTTACTATTTCACAGCAATAAAGTTGTCCAATTATATCTCATTAAACAATTAACTATAGCAACAACCAAAAACATATAAGCCCGCGAACCTTAGCATCACTTATTGACTAACATTGCAACAGATTCAGATCTTTCATAACATATTTACTTTTTCAATGAAAAGCTAATCAGTTAAATATGGGAGCACAGTGCAAAAACTGCACTGCCACACTTTTAATTTGTCAGCATGAGTAGCATATAAGATAGTTCCTTTGGGGGGGGAAAAATCCTTCAAGTTGATGTCCTCCTCCCCACAGAAGCACATGGGATGTTATCCAAGCACAACAATGGTGTGCATGGAAACCCTCAAGAAATAATGAAGAAAGTCAAAAGATCATGCTGATTAAGGACGAGATACAGATCTTGAAAGCGTGGGAACAAGGAGGAAAAAGAAGTGTATAGGGGCCAAAGGACCAAGAATACAACAGTCTCAACCACCCACATGAGCTCCTCTAAAAATGAAATTAATTCACAATTGTTCATTCTGTAAGAAAAGTTGCACTCTTTTGACCTCTATATCAAAATTGCACGGCTTTTATCAATAAAATATGGTCAATTTCTTTATCAAGTTTTTCACATAGGATGCATACCACACATTCATGCTTGAAGGGGGGAGGACACTTCTTCATTTTTCGGTAAGTTTTTTTTTTTTAACGGGGAGGGGGAACCGGGTATTCAACATTGGACCTCCCCCTTGCAAAGGGGGAGGGTGTCCACTCCGCCACAGGAGGACTGGGGAGGACACTTCATTGCAAAGTGGTTTACAATCCAAGATTTTGATAAGTCCTTTTTGAGTCCTTTTCTTAAACCTACATGTGATTTCAAAAATCAAAAGATAGTCAAAGGAACAGAGCAGTTTCAAGTTGCAATACCATTTCAAGAACTTTCTTTAGCATGTCACCACCAAATGAATGTCCACAGGAGACAACAACAGCATCTTCAAGAAATTGACCACTGATATCATAGTTTACCACAAGTGAACAAAAAAAGTTAGAAGCAGAATCATTTCAAACTTAACTCTGCAGCTTGGCAAACTATAACAGGGATGAAAATAAGAAGAAGTGGCAAAAACTAGACTGATACAACACTACAGCAGCAATCAGAAACAGGAAAACCAAATGAACTTGCTAATAAAACATTCAACTCTTATGCAGATCACCTAAACTGCTTCTAGCATAAAGTTACACAATTTGTACATGCCATCATGTTAAACAATCCTCTCTTCGACCACCAGATCACCTCAAGGAAACCGTTGAACCACAAGAAATTCAGTCCCCGAATGGTAGACAAGCAAGAGCACAGGTTGCCATGAGATTTGAAGTTGGCAACCCAAGCAACAGAATTGATATTCACTTCTTGATCTGTGATGAAATTTTACCCTGCTATCTGTCAAGGTTTCACAATCCGTTTGTTTTTAAAATAGTGAGAAGATTATCAAAATAAGAAAAAAGAAGCACAACTGAAGAAAACATGGAACAGGGACACAGTAACACAATGGCGATGCTACAGCAAGATAGCATGGGTCTTGACAAGGAGAAACTAGTGATGATAATACAACCATTGGCTTCAAGCATCCTCAATTCTCACAAGACCCACATAAATTCTACTTGCAGATCTGCAGCACTTTCAGTCCACATGCAGCATGAAGCTCTAGTGTGCTGAATATCTTTCCACCTCACTTGGTACAGATGTCGAATGCCAACCCATTCTCCAGTCTCCAAATCTCTCATCAAACAGAACATGTGATTTACATTCCAAGTCTGCTCACAACACTTGGGGAACTCCAGCAACTCCATACAACCAAGCACATTACAGCACTAATCATGAATTCCCTTATACGATCTTCAAATTCATTGATCAGTAAGTTAGAAGTTTATTTGCATTATGATGCCAAGTGAAAGGAAGTATAGGGGTTAAAAGACAGTAAGAACAGCAGAGTGGAATTAACAGAAAGTTGTGTTAAAGAAAACTGAAACTAAAAGTGAAAAAATGATGACAAAAATGTATGAGATATAAGGAAAAAAGAAAAACACAAAAAAGTGACGGCAGCTAATGCTAATTCTTACGTTGCCTAAAGAATCGTTTCATTGGTTTTAACTGTCTAAAGGAATAAAGGATTATTTTAATTGCTTTTACTGCATATAGCCCTGTTCGATCAGCATCTGCTGATATATCCATAAACAAGCCAAACAGCTGATTTTCATAAGACCGAATTCAACTCTTTTATTTTCATTGGATTTGAGTCAACTCTAAGTTTGATAGTTTCCCTATAGAAGAGCATGTTTCCATATGCCAAACTTCCACCTTTTTCGCTTTCCTTCTTCATCTAGACACTTTCAAAGTCTAGAGAAACCTGTCTGTTCCGCAATAGCATGAGTTTTAAACTGTGTGGCAAGAAGGTAATTTTCTACCTGCCAACTGGCCTCTTGTGACCTTGACAGAACCTGCCCGCTCCGAGGTTATCTTGGTCAGGTGCTTGGCATGACCTCGTAGAGGTATAGACGTTAGGCTTGCCAAATCCGACTTACTGGATCTAGCTGACCTTTGATTGCAAAGATTGCAAATGGCCCTAGTTATATACTCTGCCAAATGTGAGAAAATGTTGGCATGCTAGCTATAAATGAAACCATCATGTACAATCTAGTAACAGGTTACAAAACCATTACACAATGAAATCAGCAAAGAAAACAGCAATAGGGTTCCAGTTCCCCACCAGTTTGTTGTCACTAGGACCGCAGATCCTAAGATGGTTTAAGAACATAATGACTGACTATTAACCTATAGGTAAAAAAAACGAGATAACAGACTTGGAAGGACAAGAGAGAAGAGATCTATATCTAATAAAAAACATAGAAAAACTTGATCACATGGAAATCAAGAAAATCATAAAACACATAATCATGACAGGCAATTGGATTGGCTTCTGAATCAGTCTGGTGAGATCACACTGTTTTGAAATCAGTCATTTCAACAGACCACCAACAAATCTTGAATCAGGAAGATAATAAGAGGGAAAAAGGGTGGCAAGATGGAAGTTGAGACGAGTGGAGAAAATGGGGAGAGAAAAAGGGTAAAGAGAGAAGGAAGAAGGATGAGGAGCGAATAGGAGAATAAGAAGGTAATAAGAGGAGAAAGGTGCAGGGAGTGAAGGTTCCAAGAGAGAAGGAAAAAGGAAAGGGAAAAAAAGGGGAAGGTAGAATGAGAATGAAACGTAAGGGGGATGAGGAGAAGATAAGAAAAAAGAATTTGAGAAAGAAGATGGAGAAAGGGAGAGATGAGTAAAGCTGAATGAAAAGCAAACAGAAAGGGGCAAATGAGTTAATCTCCCTTCATTATTGCAGAAGTAGCAGTATCGGAAGACAAAGTATCAAGAACGCACTACCACAGTTGCAGAAATAGTCAGAAGGGACAGTGATAGAGATGGGAGGCAGCTAGGCAGAGCAAAAGGGCACAAAATGTTAAGATATCAGATATACTAAAAGGCACACTCTTGGACATCACAGCATGGTTCGCCGACTCGTACTGTACCGGTGCGAGTCAGGTGTGCCGGATCGTACCTGGCGAATGCCGGGTCGGCAGGTCAGCAGCCCAGGCACGGGTCACAGCAGAGGCGACGGAGGTGGCGGCGAAGGGAGGAGGGGGAGGCCACGGCGGAGGCGGCGAAGGAGGAGAGGGAGGGAGGTCAGGGAGGCTGCAGCGTAGAAGGAGGAGGCTGATGGAGGAGGGGGAGGCCGCGGCTGTGAGGTTCCTCATTTTTACTATTCATGCGAGAAAGCACAACTGGGCACTGTTCATTCCTCATTTTACCAATCATCAGAGAAAGCACTATACTATTCATTTCTCATTTTACTATTCATCCGAGAGAAAAACAGTTCGTTCCTCATGCAAGTGCAAAGAAAATAAGAAAAGAAGGCCAAGTCATGCAGAGTCGGCCGCAGCACAGTCCGTACCGTACCGCACCATCGAGGAACTGGCTCAACCTGGCCTGGCAGCACGGTGAACCACGTATCACAGAAGAGTTGGTGCAATGGTAAGGTTCCAGGTGGCTTCTCAACACAGTGATACATTTGAAGGGATTTCAGAAAAAAAAATTGAAAGTGAAGGGATTTGAAAAAATGGATTGGTAAGTGTTGATTACTGGTAATCCATTTGGGTTCTTTGAGAGCTCTCGTTTGACATTCTACAAAAATTTACATGAAATTTTATTAATGAATTTGTTAAGCTGCGCTTGCTGTTGTACGTAAGGTGAGGATCAGGCTGGACATCGGTGATAAAAAGATTTGGAGATGGGAGTCGAACGGAAATTTTTCAGTCAGGCTAGCCACTAGCATTTTGTTACAGAGGACTTAAGGTGCAGTGGAACAGGAAAGTTTGGAAGAAAAAACTACCCGTAAAAGTAAGCCTATTCATGCAAGTTGGAGGGCAAGAAATGATACAAGAGAATTCACCATAAGCACGAGGAAGCTTGATCTATGTGCCTCCCAGCTTTGCTGCAGGCAGTATGGAAGGAACAAGAGGATTTTCAGAGAATTTAAACAACCTAGAAAGCAATAAAGAACTACATTGTTTCATCAATGAGTGGCACTTCTGCAGACACAGCCCTAGTCCTGGGGAGTCATATATTCTGAGAACATTGTACAGGAAGAGTTTTATTTGATAAGGGGAGCTGAGGTTTTGTGGGGTTGTTTCGGTTTTTCGGCTTGCCTCTATCATCTTGGTAAAACTTTACCATTTGATTCCATCTTTTCCCATTATTGTGGGCCTTTTCGTTGCCTTTTAAATGAAATGTGGCCTGCATTCACCTTCCCAAAATACGATGTAAGGTTGCTCCATTATCACTGTGCACTGGAAGTAGCTTCCCTGAGGGGAAAAGGAAAAGAGGGGCATTTGACCTCCAACAGAACCCACATTGGAGTGAACATCATGGCACAGACTGCCCCTTTTTACTAAAAGGTACAAAATGTAGTAATTTAGAAAATCCTTCAATTCTTTTCTTTGCAATTTAGTGATTAAATTGTTAGATCGGGCCAAGCATAGTCACATTGGCTAATTTTAGATTGAGCTGTCCAACTACTGACAAAGTTGGACTAATTTCTTTGCTAAAAACAACAAGACCAGACTCCCAATTAAAACTTGGGTTAGACTTAGAAAGGTCGTCCCAATTTAAACAGCAGACACAGATCCAGGTGTGTAAATTTTCATAGTCCGTGAAGCTAATGCAAAACCTAATGGGATGTTTGGTTACTACATCAAACATCTCCATCAACACCAGTTTGGATATTGATCGAATAACGGAGCCATATGCTTTAATGTGCCTACTGGACAGGTTCCCAGAGCTTTAACAAGGATTAGTCATCTTGAACTTCAATATCCCATTTCACTTGTGCATTAGTACCAAAGTATGCAAACTGTACAGAAATTTGATGCCAGTTTTTTATGAGAAAAATAAGCACAAATTGTCATCCAATTAAGTCATAATCATCTATCAAATAATCAGAAGAAAAACTAACTGAAATTGAAAGCCAGCCACCAGGAGAAGAACATTCATAAGAAAGGAAATGGACATAAAGAAGATGGAACTCACGATAGAGAATCTGACAACACACTTCTCAGTGATGGTTCCCCTATCAAATTAGGATGTGCTTCCTGTAGTTCCAAAATGACATTAGGCTATCACTTGAACTGCTAGAAAGAAGAGAGTCAAGATAATAAATCATGTATATGATTTCTTTCCTGCGTACATAACCACATATAAACAAAGACAATGACAAGGATATTTTAAAAAGTCATAAAAGCATGTCTTACATTTTGTTTAGAGATCCTAAATTGGCATACTCCTCAGGCATTTAAAAGTATTGTATTCATAGGACACTGGATTAAAATATAAAACACAAAGAAAAAAGTATGGATATCTCTCTTTCTCCTGTTAAGTTCATTTTAACAAAATGGAAAGTGCCTCCAATCCCTCAAATGCCCCTTGGGCATTGTATTCCCATTCTCTCCACTTTCTTCCCACCATTTTGACTGGAGTGCAGATGCTCCTCCGAGTGGCATGTCTAGCCTATTCAGTGCAGAGGCAAGACAAATTTGAAGACTCCTGCTTCGCAACAGTGACCTTGAATTATAATATTAGGGGGAAATTTGAATAGCAAGCTACTATTAGAAACTACCGTCAACACTGCATGAAGCCATGGACTCTACAGTCAGTCTACACTCGAGGAATTTGGTGAATGTCCTAGGACCCAACATTAACACTAGTTTCTACTTGTTTCTCTTTGCTAAATTGAGAAATATCATAGTTCAGATTCTTTACACCAATATGTGGTAGAAACTCATATAAGCATGACATTGTCCGCGTACAAGATCAATGATTGAGCAATAAGTCGATTAGATGTTAGGGCATTTCAAATATTTTTTGACAATTGAATCCTATTGGAAATGGATTTAAGATCAAACATGCGACCAGAAAATCAAATATTAGAGCTTATTAGATTGGGTCATCCAACTCAAAACCTTAAAGTGTTGAGTGGAGAGGACTCCACTATTATAAGCACATCTTATTTTAGCCCGTTTATAATACGAGACTATTCTAACATGCCCTCTCACATGCAGGTCGATTTAAACTCCGTCGGGTGGACCATGACAAACACGAGATGCGCGGCCCAAATTATAACCATGAGCTCTGATACCATGTAGATTGAGAAAACGGCAAGAGAGAGAAGTTCTGGAAAGAAAGAACTCAGGAGAGAGGGCACTCCAGTTTCTGGGGATCACAAACATATCCTTAACACTTGTTAATCCCTCTTTCATCTTTGCAAGTTATTCCCTTCTGGAAGTTCATTCTTTCTAACATCAAGTTCGTGGATAGCATCCACAAATTGTTGTGATGAAGGGGAATTAAGACGTCTACCAGCCTTGACATTAGAGGCTCACCATGATGAATACCTTTCATATATCCAAATCTCGTACCTAACATTTACGAAGCAACTACATAGTGATCAAAAGGGGTCCCCGTAGCCTCAGCTTCAGCCTTTAATGCGTCCATTTTTTCATATGTTTTCTCTACCTCACGAGTGGCCCATCCATGTCCTCGATAGTGAGTGCTTTGAAAGAATTGAATCTGATATAATTCTTTCATTTCCTCACGGGCTCGAAGATATGACCTCTGCCCAGTACTATGTAGAATAATTTGCTTGAAGATATTTTCGACATTTGTCTTGAAACGTTCCTTCCATTTCTCATTATTAAATATGTTATCACATAACTATTCCCAATCATCTTGGGAAATCAATATTTAAGGATATATCTGTGCTACTTCAAGTGTAGCATAGGATTTAAAATACTTATGCATGACATTTCTATGACTACGAAATTGCACTTCTCACATAAGATGAACACAATTCTCAACCGTTTCATTCTCGATGATATTGACATCAAATTTATCCTCCACATATGGATACAAGTGCTCTAGATTCTCAATTTTTATATCTGAGAATCTCTTCACTTGCACGAGACCATAATGTCTTATTATATACCCCAAATGACTACCAAAATTCTTCGCATTTGGTCCGATTGCCTTACGCTTTCCTGCTGGGACGGTGATAGGCAATGGTTGCCCTTCATTTTGTTTGGATCTTTTTCTCAAGCTCAATGTCTGGAGTAGGTCTTTGCCCTTGTTTTCTTTGGACCTTCATCCTCATGCCATTCTAGGAATCTGAACATCTCCTTCCACAGTCGATAGAACTCAAGTGAGGTCATCCTCATGCGATTCCAGGAATCTGAACATCTCCTTCCACAGTCCACTGCCTCACAGGGAAGACATTCCTTATCCTGGAGTTGGATCCCAAAACAAGAGCAGTCATAGCCAATGTTGCTAGAGGTGAGGGTAAAGATGTCAATTGTGTTGTTGCTACGGCTCGCAAAGCTTTTAGTGAAGGGCCGTGATATTACCGATAGCTTTAACTTTACATTTATTAAACAAAAATGCATTGATCCAAATTCAAGATGTAGGTCGTCGCTTACGTGCTCCTTTGATAGACTCAATGCTTGACCCTCCAGTTGCACCTGCTACATATCATAGTTTAGTTCTTCCAACTCTGCTCCTTTTGGTGGGGCGTAAAGAAAATAAGGGCAAGGCCCCACTCGAGGCATTGAGCTTGAGAAAAAGATCCAAATAATCGAAGAATGGTCATTGTCTATCACCGTCCCAGCAAGAAAACGTACGACAATTGGACCAAATGTAAAGAACTTTGGTAGTCATTTGGGTATATAATAAAGTATTATGGTCCCGTGCGAGTGAAGGGATTTTTAGATATAAAAATTAAGAATTTAGAGCACTTGTACCCATATGTGGAGAATAAATTTGATGTCAATATCATGAAGAATGAAACAGTTAAGAATTGTGTTCATTCTATATGGGGAGCACAATTTCGCAGTCATAGAAATGTCATGCATAAGTATTTTAAATCCTATGCTACACTTGGGACAACATCGGTACATCCTTATAGACAGATTTCCCAAGATTGAAAATGATTATGTGATAACATATTTAGTAATAAGAAATGGAAGGAACATTCCAAGACATGTCAAAAATATTTCCAAGCAAACTATTCAGCATACTATTGGGCAGAGGTCATTTCTTCGAGCCCACGAGGAAATGAAAGAATTAGATCAAATTCAATTCTTTCAAAGTACTCATTATCAAGAAGGACACGGATGGGCCA
The DNA here is from genome assembly GCA_022559845.1 of Amorphophallus konjac. NCBI lineage: Eukaryota > Viridiplantae > Streptophyta > Magnoliopsida > Alismatales > Araceae > Amorphophallus > Amorphophallus konjac. The sequence goes on from CM040117.1 coordinate 236,298,838, forward strand.
CTCGTGAGGCAAAGAAAATATATGAGAAAAATGATTGCATTAATGGCTGAAACTGAGACTATGTAGTTGCTTCACAAGTGTTAGGTACGAGATCTAGATATATGAAAGGCATGGGTCATGGTGAGTCTTGAATGTCAAGCAAGGCTGGTAGACATCTTAATTGCTCTTCATCACAACAATTTGTGGATGCCATTCAAGAACTTGAAAATAGAAAGAAAGAACTTGTAGAAGCAAGGGAAGATCTTGCAAACACAAAGGAGAAGTTAGCAAATGTCAAGGATATGTTCGTGATCCACAGAAACTGAAGCGCCCTCTCTCCTAAGTTCTTTCTCTCCAAAACTTCTCTTTCTCGCAGCTTTCTCAATCTACATGATATTAGACATCGTGGTTATAATCTGGGCCGTGCATCTCGTATTTGTCATGGTCTACGTGGTAGAGTCTAAATCGGCCTCCACGTGAGAGGGCGTGTTAAAATAGTCTCATATTGAAAATAGGCTAAAATGAGATGTTCTTATAATAGTGGAGCCCTCTCCACTCAACACTTTAAGATTTTGAGTTTGACAGCCCAATCCAATAAGCTCTAATATTTGATTTTCTAGTTGCAGGTTTGATCTTAAATCCATTTCTAATAGGATTCATGTCAGAAAATGTTTGAAAAGCATTGAAATGTCTTATCACTTGGGCCATGTTTAAAAACTTCCTCTCTCGCAGCTTTCTCAATCTACAAAATGAAACCCAAAAAAATGATAATTTGAAAGGAATAAAGGTTCTGACTTCTGAGGATAACAGAGAGACCAACAATTAGCAGCAAAAAGAGACTCAAATGTAATCTACTGTTTCATGCTACAATTTGATGTCTAACTTGCTTCCATCTAACCCCTCAAAGACTGGTATAGTTAACTAGACCTCCGGTACAAGATGTGTTTGAGTGAATATCCCAAACATAAAAGCATGCTACTGACCACAGGAATGATGTGCGCAAAAACCCATAAACAGGACCCCTGTTATAGCCTCCAAACTTAGCTATAACAATACAATCTAGAACTTCTTATGTTGCAGACAATCAGACAATCTATCAATAAGCATCTATTACCAAAGACCAAACCCATGCCATTATAAAGAAGCAGAAAAAATTTCTGGCAATTGAAGATTTGTTATACAGGGTGCACACTGACATGTTTAAATTCGTTTAAACAAATAATCTTTTAAAATGTGGTCATCTGCATATGAATAAAAACCAATGGCTTTCCAGTGAATCACATAGCAAAGGAATACATGCCTCCTCTTTAATTATCCTACCTTGTTACAACAAAGAAAAAGATGTGCAAAATCATGCCCACTGACTGCTACTTCCCCATGTGGAAAAAAAATCTGGAAATGTGGGGTCGACGGGAGGAGGAAGTGATCTTGGAGTGCGTCTCTGAGACACTGGCCAGATGGGGACCACCCCCCCCAAACACTTTTTTTGGTTGGGCTGTGCTGGGTTGTGGAAGGAAAGAGAGGTGAAGGCCACTGCAGAGGGTGAGAACCAGACGCGGACTTTAAAATAGTTTATACATTTGATTCTATATATTTTTATTATTAGTGCCCTTCTTCTTAATTCAGCTACAGTTGACTTTGACATTGACACAGTTAATAGCTTTAGTATCTTAAATAAAGAAGTTAGAAACTACTGATAATATATTTTCCTTTTACAATTGTGGGATAATATATTTTCTTCAGAACAATAGAATATATCTAGAACAATAATTTCTTGGTTATCAACTTATCATTATGTAACAGGTATAAAGAAAAGACATGTATATTATCTACTAATCATTATGTAACAGGTATAAAGAGAAGACACAAATAATATATTTTCCTTTTACAATTGCGGGATAATATATTTTCTTTAGAACAATGTTGAACCCCACAATTTTCATGATTATTTTTCTGACATTTTCAAAACAAAGAAATCATGAGATGGCGTAAAGCAGTAGAAAACCGTGGCCACTATACGTGGATTTTAAACGCCCTCGGAATCCCATCGGGCGGAATTATTACACAAACATTACGTGTTCTAATACACAGTAATTCTATCAAACACTTGGTGGGCGGCATCAAGCCACGTACCCACGCACCAAAATCAACAAAAAATGACAACTCCCGACTTCCGTGGAGTGTTCCCAAATGCGCCGCAACGTGATCCCCACGGGCAACAAAACAGCGTCAAGCAAGACCAAGGAAAATTAAAAGAAAACTCCACGTGTCGCCACCTTGGAGAGAGGAGCAGAAAGCATTAAAAAAACCAGAAAAGGACAAGTCAAAGAGGGTTTTATAGCCATTTTGGACCTGGAAACCAGGAGGGACCACCTCCTCCCTCTTTTCCTCTCTCTCTTTGCGCAAGGAAGACCCGGAGGGACCTCCTCCGGGTGTTACAAACCGGAGGAAGCCCCACCGGGTTCCCACCGACCAGGAGGAAGCACCTCCAGGTTCTGCAGACCCGGAGGGAGCCCCTCCGGGTATGGCGAACTCGGAGGGAGTCCCCCCCCCCCGGTTCCTAAACCCGGAGGGTACCTCCCCCGGTACCCCCCCCCCCCCGTGCTCTCTCTATTCTCTCTCGACAGCCAAAAAAAAAGAAGTAGACAATGAGAGGACCCGGAGTTGTCTTTTCCACCCCCAAACCCAGAGGTATTCCCTCTGGATTCTCACTCCCAAAACCTATAAATAGGAGGGGATTTCACACAGCTCAAACTTGGGAGCACTTGAAGCAACAAAGCTTGGGGAGCTTGGAGCGTAGACTTGAGCTTGGGCGGCCATCTCTTAAGACCTTGAAGACTTCGAGAAAATTTTGTTTGTGTAAAACCCTCAATTAAAGGGTATGATTACGTAATTACCCCAACTTGAGGAAATTACTTTATATTTTCAATCAAATGTATGAAAACCATGGAAAAACCATGTTAATTCCAAAAATGATCAAAGTTCTAGAAATTTGTTGTCAAATCAGGGGAAAACCCCATAGTTTGCACAAATTCCAATTCTGTCCTCATACTTTGTAAAATTGTAAAAGTGTCCATGATATTATACAAAGATCTCAGATATTTAGAAGTTCTTCAAGAATTGTTTAAGTTTGAAGAAATGTTATTAAGAGTTATGAAAAACCATGGTTGTGTTCAAGGAATTCAAAAATTACAATTCTAGCCCAAAACTTTACAAAATTGTGTAAATGTCCAAGGGAATTATTAGAAAATCTTGGAATTTCGGAAATGACATGAAAAGCTTCTTGCTGTTCACACAAACCTTTGCTGTTCACACAAATCCTTGCATAAGAGAAAATTGCAAATAAACCCTTATTTAAGGTAAAATTGTAAATATACCCCCATTCAGGGGCAAATTACAAAATTGTCATATGCCAATGGAAATTAAGCATCCACTCTTACCTCCAAGGGGAAATACCAATCACTGCAAATATGTCCTTCCCGGACATATATAAATCCGACGGTCCGATTGCGATCATGCGGCGATCCAACAGTCCGATCGTGATAAAATTTAAATCTAACAGTTTGATCTAGATTAAATGCAAATCTAATGGCTACATCTTGACCCAAAAATAAATCTGGTGGTCCGATTAAGTCCGATTTAAATCCAACATGTGATTTAAATTAAAATCTTCAATATCACAGCGGATATTGTAGAGGTCTAAAGGTCTTTGGCAGTTAATAAAAGGTGTTCGGATTTTACGCCGATATAAATAAACACCGACTACGATCGGTGAGGAAAAGTCTAGTACACGAACCCTAAATCGTCTGATAAACATAAAGCACAAAAATAATCATGCGCATGCTAATGAAAAAGCTAAACAAATGTGCATCTTTGTTCAACAAATGAACACTTAAATCTTCTTCTCTTTTCTTTTTTTAAATTTTTTCCCATTTGTGAAACAAACAATTAAAATATATCTACAACAATAATTTCTTTGCTATCTACATATCATTATATAACAGGTATAAGGAGAAGACGCACATAATTCTCAGGATGGTTGCAAACTGCATCTTCCTCGGCCGAAAGATCATCCATGAATTGGCTCACAGTTATTGGCACAAAACTTTGTGGTATCACATGACCTGCTGCAGCTATTGGAGAGCAGTCCAGTATAGCATTGCTTTGTGGCATAAGCTTAAATGCCAGGGATGCCCTATAAGTTCAAAAGTCGGTCAAAGGCATCAGGTGAAAATCATTTGCCAAGGACAACATTAATAAAAATTATTTGTTGACTGTGTCAAATCAAGATCATGAAAATGAATAACACTTGAGTAAAGTGGTATGCTTAAAAGCATGGATGTTGAAAAGGCAGACCTTCCGCCAATAGTGATTCCTGAACAATAGTCGAGTATTGCCCTATATGTGGCTGCAGGACGAAGACCAGCAGTAGCATGACTGAGAGCTCTGCCAGTAAGCAATAAAAGATCCCCAGACCTAGAAGCCCCGTCTGCTAGGTACCAACGACCATTTGGGTCACACACCTATCCATGAAATGACTGACAAAATGATTTGAGGATCAAGGTAAGAGAAATTGGAAAATCCATGACAACCACAATATGGGAGAGCCAATTTCCTGTTTGGAAAATGTTTCAAAAAGTGAAAAAAAACTACACCGACAAGTGAACTGATTCTGAACTCTGAACCTACTTGAAATGAATAAAATTATAATTCAAAGGTAAGACCAAAGTACCTGGATGCCAGGATTGTCAGAAGCAATCAATGTTAACAACCCCTTCTCAACCTCATTACTTCCAGTCTTCCCAACCCCCATTCCCACCTTGCCATTCAACAGAGAATTGTGAGAAAAGGTTGCAACCAGTACAGATGATGAGACCTCATTTAGAGGCAATGGGTAATCGTCAAGCAGGTGGTTGAAAACACTGCCCAAAAAGAATTTGTTAAAACAAAACAACCATAACCGTCAAGATCAAAGCAGCCATCAACAGAAACATTACCTAATAAAATTTAAAAAAAAACAGAAACATTACTCGCTGCGCAGGCGTAGATGCCTTGCTACTGCACATAGAGCAGCGCGAGCTGCCTTTCCCAAGCATTTGAAAGCATCACTCATACATGGAGGTGATAGGTCTCCATCTTCAAGAGCCCTGAAGCACAAACCACATAATTAGTCCTTTGGCCATGTTGTCAGTAAAATATCTAGGAAGTGCATTTTGAGATCAAATGCTGTCCTTTTTGACCTGGAAGGTGGAGATCAAAGATGGTCATTGCGCAGAAGCAGATGAAGATGAAATCAGTAAAAAAAAAGATTGTGCAAAAAGATCCAAAATTTAACACATATAATGGGTTAAAAGGCCACTAAGTTGTCGGCCTGTGAACTTTCCAGGTTGACCTCCAGTGCAAACTTACAACAACGCATATCCCTCCATCCAACTAATTTGTAGATGATCACTTAAGAAAGTCGATTTACTGCAAAAGCAAAATAAGTAACACTCCACTCGGATACGAGTACCATCAAAGCAAGGTAGAATCCCCATTATAGCCAAACGCCTGCTTTTAAAATGGTTTATATATCAGAAGACCAATATAGCATATTCTTTCCCTCTGCTTAGCCTTGATGGACATAAGAAGCCCCAAACCCAAGATTTTAGATGCAGCACGCTCCTTCGTAAAGAAATTGTTCTTGAGGGTGACATTAAAGTTAGAAAGCTTCAATGAAAATGACCATTAGCCCGATGGCAATATGCCATACTGTGGATGTGTCAGAGTTTTTCCATGGGTAAACATTAAAAATAACAGGCAATTTCTTTCACTTTATTCAGGCCTGAGTTTTAGAGCAGTCTAGAAAAAAGTCGAAGGGGTGAAAAGGTACAAATTTTATGTAATGTGGATGATGTCCAATCGTCCATTTTGGGTTGTTCGGGTGGTCAGTGTGCAGCACAACATCTTGGTGTGACCCATTTGCTTTTGGAAAGAATTTTTGGGAGCATGCGTATATTATACTAATACATTCCCTTATTTTCTTATTCAATAAATGATTGGTACTTTCCACTTTGAAACGTATATAGATATAGGTAGATCCGTAGATGTAGATATGTTAAACCCATACCATAATTAAAAAAACTCCCATTGAGCACCCATTCAACGGGTACAACGGAGAAAAGCCTAACCCTTCTAGTCAATTCAAGCAATCTCTCTAGCTACGAACGCAAATTTCGTTAAGCTGAAGCTCAACTGGAAGCCGAACCCTACCTCCCGGCACGATAGATGTAAACGCCTCGGTTCGACTTCCTCCAAGTGTCCGCCGCGCCTCCAGCGCCACTGCACTGCGCCTTGGCCTTAAAGTACATCCTCGCCGACTCCAACGCGCACCGTATCACCGTCGCGTCCTCGCTGGCGAGCTCAATCACCACCGCATTGTGCCTCGTCAGCGACCCGGACATCGCCTCCACAGCCCTAACGTACGCCCCGCACGGAGCCCCCTCGTAGGGGGCAATATCCGCCAGCCGCACCCGTGCAATCGGGGCCGCCACCGCCGCGTGCTCCCCGGCCACCGGGCGTGCCGTCGCGATCGGCTCCGCGCCGATCGCGTGGTAATGATCCGACGACGGGCGGGCCGCGGAGGACGACGGCGGCGGGTGCGGGAGGAGGCCCAGGGAGAGCGGGGAGGGGACTAGGTGGGGCTGGAGTATGTGGGAGCTCGCGGGCGCCCCCTGCGGGGGGGGCGCCGGCGACGGAGCGGAGGCGGGAGAGGGCGTCTCCATGCCGGTGCCGTTCATCAATCATCTTGCGGCGGGGCCGGGGGGTTGCGTTGTGGGGGGGGCGCTAGGGTTTTGGGGGGAGGCGGCGGCGGGCATGGCGGTCTGCGGGCATCTTCCACCTGTGCGATGGGTTTGAGATTCGAATCCGTGAGAGTTCGTGATGGGATCGTGCAGGCCCTCTTCTGCTTGCTTGCTGTGTCAGTGGGGTTGAGCTGGTCGTCTTCTTCTTTTGCTGCCGCTGCTGCTGCTGCTGCCGCCGCCCGGTGTGGGTACGAGTAGGGTTTTCGGTTGGTCCCTGGGACTGCGAGTGCCAGAAGCCAAACCAAAAAAAATGTGGGTCGGACTCGGGACCGCTGCGAGGACGGGAATGCCCTCAAACTGTAATAATGCGTCTCCATCTAACGGCCTGCGGCCCGTACCCGGCCGGGGCCGGCACGTGACATCCGTGCGGCGGTGGCCAATGGGGGGAGGGACCGTGTCAGGGAGGTTGGTGTTGGTGACACTTGGCCGGGCTGCGGACGGGTATCTGTTTGAGCCGGAGAGGATCCGGGAATGAAGGGAAGGAAAATTGGAAGCCGATGACGTCCGCTCTTTATATTATTTTATGTACGATTTTATTCTATATGAACTTAAGATTTTTATAAAATAAAAAGTTATATGGGAAACGTTTAGGCTGCGTTTGTCAACCCCAAGCCCGTCTTTGGTTTAGCATTAGTCCTGAGTTAATTTGAAATTAACTCAGAGTTAATCTATTTTATGATTTGATAAGAATTTTAATTTAATCGGATTGAATTAAGAGTTAATTCAAAGATAACTCTAAATTTTGAAATCCACCGAGAGAGGTGAGTTAGGTCATGACTTTCACATTTAAAACCCCCATCCAACCTCTCTCTCTCTCTCTCTATCTTCTTTATTTAATGCTCCATCTTTCTCTCTCACCCATAATTAATTCTCTCTCATCCTCTCTCTCTCTCATATTTATTTATGTTTGACATTCAATTATTATAACTTTCATTATTGTTAAATTTTTAGTTAGTAATATAAATACTATTTTTATCAAAAAAATTATTATTATTATAGTATATTTATCATATATAATCTATTAAAATATTTATAAAAGTTAAAAATAAAGATATTAAAATAAATAGTAATTTTAAAAATATCTGTAACTTTTAAATATTAATTAGTGAAATAAATTATTTTCATAGTATATTTAATTTATAGAATATATTAAAAAATTAAAAATTAAAGTATAATAAAAAATTTTAAGCTGAATAGTAACCTAAACACATAATTAATGCCATTTTTGACTTTTAAATTTTAATTAGTGAGATCACTAATGTTATTTATCAAAATAATATTTTTAGGATATATTCAATTGATAGAATATATTTAAAATATTTAAAAATTAAGATAAAATAAATTTTTTTAGATGACCAGTAATCCAAACAAATAATTAATGTCACTTTTATTTTTAAATTTTAATTAGTGAGATTATTGATGTTATCTATAAAAAATTAGTTTCATGATATATTCAATTTATAGAATATATTAAAAAATTAAAAACATAAAGTAAAATAAATTTTTTTAAGATGAACCGTGAGTAAAACCCGTAATTAATGGCATTTCTATCTTTTGAATTTTGATTAGTGATATTAATCATGTTATTTATAAAAAATATTTCCACTGTATATTTAATTTATAAAATATATTTAAAAATATTTAAAATTAAAGTAAAATATTTTTTAAGATGAACAATAATCAAAATATGTCATTAATGTCATTTTTGTGTCTGAAATTTTAATTAGTGAAATTAATTGTGTTATTTATCAAAAATATTAATGATGTTATTTATTAAAAATATTTTTATGATATATTTAATTTGTAGTATATATTTAAAATTTTTAAAATAGAATAAAATAAAATTTTTAAGGGTGAATAGTAATCTAAACTCGTAATTAATGTGTGTGAGAGATAGTGACGTGAGAGAGAGGAGAGGGTAGAGAGATAAAGAGAGAAAATGAGAGATATATTAAAAAATATACATAAATATAATATTTTGGTTGTCAAGATTGTCGAGTTAACCTAGTACTTGTCAAATCACACTGGATTAAAAATATGTTAGCCCACCTCCTTACTCTCGGATTAACTTCCCTCGTATCAAAATAAAAATGAGTTAACTTCGGACTATTTTAAACAAGTTGAGTTAGCCCACTCTTAACCTAACTCCCTACCAAATTAAATTTTGGGACTATAACTTTTATATAAAAGTAGTTAGTGAGAGAAAAAATTAGTTGAGACGTGTTTTAAAAGATTTTAGAAAGTGAAAATATTTTCTCTCTATTCTTTGTATGACCTAAAAGTTTACTTTAATGATTTCATGTGACCATAGTAGATTTAATGTAGTAACCCAATATAAATAAATAAATAAATATTTAAATTAATTTAAATAATTATAATATTAATTTAATGATAGAATTATATTATTAATATATAAATAAATTTGATAAATATATTTTTTAAAATAAATTGAAATTAAATAGTTTAAATTTAAAAAAATATAGGAGACCTAATTAAATTTTCAAGAATTGATTATGATTAACAATTGGGCTATTAGACAACCCTTAATGGACTGAATTTAGAGTTAATGGGCTAAATATGGTGAAATTCGTAGCACATTTTAAACACGAATTTTCTATGACTAAATTAGTCCAAATTCTAAGAGATTTGCTCAAATTTTAAACCTACATCGTAGCCCACCAAAAATCTTGGCTTTTACCCACATTTTCCAACCCTATGAAAGCTAGGTTAGTGGAAAAGTTTAACAATTTGGCCATGACCATTGAATTCGGAGGTGGAGAAGTTTGATTTTTAGGGAAAAGAATCTGGACTATTTTTACCAGATTTTTCCTATAAATATGCCCCTCTTCACCCACTCTGCCTTTACCACGTTGGGGAAGAATTTGGTGGCGATTTGGGAGTGAGATTTGAAGGAGAAAGGGATCTCTTGGACGTTCATCCCGTTTTTCTTCTTCCTCTTTGATTCGATCTAAAGTATGTATTCTCTCGGACTAAACTCAAATTGATACATGAATTAGATGTAGATGCACGTCTACTTTGATTCTATACCATTTTTCTCAAATTTTATTGAGTATTAAACATGCTAGAGGCATTTTATTGAAGATGTATCATCATTTTCGTCGGAACGGACTATGTTCTTGAACGCGGTCGCTCCAAGAACCGTGACCAGAACGCGATTGCTCGACAAACCTCGTTCATACATAGAGTTTTCCTGCCCTCCAGCGTTTCAAAAAAAAAAGACAGGTCGCAATCATGGGGCGACCGTGACTTGAAGGTCGTGGTTCCTAGAGGAAAAAATTATATTATAAAATTATAAATAATCTTATATTTTATTTTTATTTATTATATTTTTATTATATTTTATTTTAATTGGCCTTCTCCGTCTGAAAAAAAAAATCAGATCGTGGTTCCCCATGGGATTGTGTCCTTCTCGGGTAATATATATATATATATATATATATATATATATATATATATATATATATATATATATTTCATATCATATTGCGGTCCCCCAGGGACCGTGACCTTTCATACTGAAGTGCCGGTTCATCCGATTTTCAAAGAAAAAAAGAGCGAATCACCGTCACGTTGTTTCCAGAAGTCCCTGTGGGTAACACAGGCCATGGGTATGTACATACAACTTGACATGAGTTTTTATTCGAGATTCTTAAGCATCGGAAGTTCCGTCTAGGATCACGGTGTCTTTCTAGATCGTGTTTCGAATGCGCGATCTTCGTGACGACCGTGTTATTTCTGAACCAATAGATCGTCGAGCATGCTAGATCTGTTAATTTAAGTCCCAAGCTATGTTATGTTGCGTGTCATTTAACTCTACTAATGATTGAGTTAAATATGTGGAAGATAAATAATTCTATTCTATGTGTTATGACACGACCACTCCGACGGATTGAGTGACGCCCCAAGATCTCGATCCGCACAACAAAAAGAAGGGAGAAAGAAGATGAAGGAACAATCACACAAGGTAGGAACACAAGGATTTACGTGGTTCGGAGGTTACCCCTTTACGTCCACGGGCGACGGCGACAGCGGAAACATCACTAGATGTGGAGAATAATACAAGAAGCCTCACACCCCAACCCAGAGGAATAAATCCTCACTCACAAAACTCCCTCAAGTTCTCACCCCAACCCTCTTAGCTCTATCTCTCTAAGGAGCTCTTGGGCTCTCACCTTGGGATGCTAAACATGGAGGACAAGGTCCCCTTTTATAGTGACCAAAAATACCTTACCTCCATCTGTTGCATTGGAATTTAATTCTTTGGAATGGCTTGTGGAGATGAGACACTCCACGTTACAATCCTTCTCCTGGCTCGTCTTCACATGCCGCATCCAGTGACAAACTTCAGCACGATCACCGTTTCCGTGGATGCCCCCATCGGGGCCACCTCACGTGCTCTGCAAGGCAATCAAGCCCAGGAAACGCTTGAACTTCTCTGAAGGAATAGGCTTCGTCAACATGTCTGCAGAGTTCTCTGTTGTAGAAATCTTCTGAATAACTACTGTACCCTAAAAGATAACATCACGAACAAAGTGATACCTGACATCGATGTGCTTGGTCCTCTCATGGTACATCTGATTTTTGGTCAGATGTATAGCACTCTGACTATCACAGTACACCGGAGTCATCTCCTCTACATGACCTAGATCGTCAACCAAACCTCTCAGCCACAAGGCTTCTTTCACTCCCTCTACCGCTGCCATATACTCTACCTCTGTAGTAGACAAAGCTACAGTAGACTGTAAAACAACCTTCCAACTAATAGCACAGCCTGAGAAAGTAAAGACATAACCTGTCAGGGATCTCCTCTTATCCAGATCACCAGCGTAATCTGAATCGACGTAGCCAACCAGCTGACTAGCATCACTACTTCCTTTCTGAAATACTAGGCTCACATCTGAAGCACCTATGAGGTAACGAAGAATCCACTTCACAGCCTCCCAGTGGACCTTCCCAGGATTTCTCATATATCTGCTAACAACACTAACAGCATGAGAAATATCAGGTCGAGTACATACCATGGCATACATAATGCTACCAACTACACTCGCATATGGAAGTTTAGACATTAGTTCCATCTCTTTCTCTGTCTTTGGTGAATCATCAGCAGACAATCTGAAGTGGGTTGCCAATGGAGTGCTCACAGCTTTGTACTCTTTCATGCCATACCACTCCAGCACCTTATCCACGTACCTTTTCTGTGACAAGTGCAACCTTCCAGTGCCAAGGTCTCTGTGAATCTCCATGCCTAAAATCTTCTTTGCTGCTGCAAGATCTTTCATCTCGAATTCACCATTCAATTGAGACCTTAAGTGGTTAATTTCTGACATGTTCTTGGCAGCTATCAACATGGCATCTACGTACAACAATAAGTAAATAAATGAATCATCTGGAAGCTTTTTGTGAAACACACAACTATCATAATCACTTCTGGTGTAACTATGACTCAGCATAAAAGTATCAAACCTCTTGTACCACTGTCTAGGTGATTGATTTAAGCCATATAAAGACTTCTTTAATAGGCACACATGATCTTCTTTACCAGAAATCACGAACCCTTCTGACTGGTGCATGTAGATTTCCTCCTCTAACTCACCGTGTAAGAATGCTGTCTTAACATCCAGTTGCTCCAGCTCTAAATCAAGTAAAGCAACTATGGCAAGTAACACACGAATCGAGGTATATTTTACGACAAGAGAAAATACCTCATTGAAGTCAATACCTTCTTGCTGTGTGAAACCCTTTGCCACTAGACGTGCCTTGAATCTAGCATCTTGCATACCAGAGATTCCTTCTTTCTTCTTGAAGACCCATTTGCACCCCACAATCTTTTGACCAGGTGGTACTTTCACTAGCTTCCATGTGTTGTTCTTCTGTACAGACTCAATTTCCTCTTGCATGGCCAACTGCCATTTAGAGAACTCTTCTGATGCAATTGACTCTCTATAAGAACATGGCTCTTCCCCCTCAACATCATCTGCAACAGATAAAGCAAAGGCTACCATGTCAGCATGACTATACCTGCTGGGTGGTCTGATCACCCTTCGCTCTTTGTCAGTTGCAATGCTGCACTGCCTTTGAGGGGATTGCCGTTGTGTTGTACTACTCTTTGGCACATCAACTGTCACATTTGGGACTCGCACGGTCTCCTCTTGTACTGCACTTTCTGTTGAGAGCTTCACCTCCAGCTCTCCCTGTTTGTGACGCGGCGGCGACGTGGGAATGGATCGACGGCACTCCGATATCACGAACAGGACGAGAACGGATAACTGCTATCTCACACAGCTCGGCCTCACGCCGGACGGTCTCACATCGGGCGACACACTCAAATCTCACAAATGGAGAGAAGAGGGAAGGAAGGAATAAGGCAAACACCTTAGGCTCAATCTTTTTCTCATTCATATCATGTCTCGTAACAAGCATTGGCCTCCTATTTATAGGAAAGGCCCATTACATTCATACATTCCTTATTTTCCTTATTTACATATCTATCCTAGCCTAATAAAACAAAGGCCACCAACCCACTATTGACTTAGGGGTTTTAATCAAATAAAATATAAAAATTACACACATGTCATTTTGACTTAGACTAACCTAATAAGACAAAAGAAAAAAATACATGTAGGGATACATGTATACATACACACAAATACATATACTCAATACGCAATATACTACGTAGGCCACGTCTTTAGGAAGGATCTCCGAGCCATAAGCTCGGTGTCGGGGCAGTGCGGCGTCGGCTCAGAGTAGTGGGCCCAGTAGTGGACCCGGTGTCTCCACCAACCCTCCCGGGACGGTTGGAACTCGACTCCGTCGAGTAAGGGGGGGCACTGCTATGGTAGTGCTCCAGCAGATCTGGATCGAGGCGCTGGAGATCTTCCCGGCTGATCCAGGAATCATCAAAAGGTGGACGGTCCCGCCAGCGAACAAGGTAGCGCTGGTACACCATGCTCCGTGTAGTGGTCACCTGCTCATCCAGTATCCTCTCAATGTGCTCGCGCGGTACTCTCGAGGCTGTGGGACGCACAGTGGTGGGCTCACTCTCAATGGGAGGAGAAGGCTCGAAAGGGTCACTAGGAATCGCTGTGGGTTCCTTGTAGGCCACTAGGTCTGCCACATTCAAAGTCGAGCTAATCCCATATTCGAGAGGTAAGTCCACAACATACGCATTGGATCCAATCTTCCGCAAAATTAGGATGGTCCATCACTACGGGCTTGCAACTTCTTAAAGGCTCCCGAAGGGAGTCGTTCGGGTCGAACCCGTACCATAACCATGTCACCTTATTGAAATTCATGGTGACGCCTATGCGAATCAGCCAATTTTTTATAAGTCTTATTACTGAGGTTGATTTGCTTGCTAATTGACTCATGCAGACCTTTGACATGCTGTGCAAACTCCTCAGCTGACTTAGATATCCTAGACTCGAGGAGAAGGGGAATGAGATCCACATGTTTCCTGTGGACCGATTGACTCATACCTATGGACTCATACCTATGTACCGATTGACCGAACTGTTGTATGCAAATTCGGCTCTAGGCAAAAGAAGATCCCAAGTGCCAGAATGTTCCCCTACAAGACACCTCAACAGATTCTCTAAACTCCTATTAACGGCCTCAGTCTGCCCATCAGTTTGTGGGTGATAGGCAGTGGAAAACTTCAGTTTGGTGCCAACTAGGTGCCAAAGTGTCTTCCAAAAATAGCTAGTGAACCGGACATCTCGATCATACACGATGATTTAGGGGAGACCATGCAAACGTACGACTTCATCAAAGAATAAATGTGCTACTCTAGATGCATCAGATGTTTTGGAACATGCAATTAAGTGGGCCATCTTAGAGAACCTATCAACGACAACAAAGATCGAATCATGCTTGTGAGCAGTGCGTGGTAACCCAAGGATAAAATCCATGCTCACATCAACCCATGGTCGATCAGGAACGGGGAGAGGAGTGTAGAGACCAGTGTTCTGTTTGACATGCTTGGCCATCGTGCATGTCTTACACTGGACTACAATCTTAGCCACATCTCTCTTTAGGCCAGGCCAATAGAAGTGCTCCTCCACAGAATTGATGGTCTTGTTGCGGTCAAAGTGACCAGTAAGACCTCCAACATGCATTTCCCAAATCAGGAAGTCCCGAACAGAAGTCCTCGGGACACAGAGTTGCTGCCCTCGAAATAAAAAATCATCCTGGATTAGATAGTCATAAAAGGCTATCGAGGGTCTAGCATACAGAGCAGAGTAGACAGGGCCAAAATCAGGACACTCTCCATAGAGTTCCTTCATGCGGTCAAATCTCGTGACCTCTACCCGAACAGTGGAAAGAAGGGAGACCCTTCGACTCAAGGCGTCGGCCACCTTATTATCCTTTCCAGCCTTATGTCTTAGGACAAATGTGAAAGACTGGAGAAATTCTACCCACCGACCATGCCTAAGGTTTAAACCCTTCTGAGAGCTAAGGAATTTCAAAGCCTCGTGGTCCGAGTATAAGATGAACTCTTGTGATAAGAGATAGTGTCTCCAGTGTTTGAGAGGTTGGACCGCGGCATAAAACTCCTTATCATAGGTGGAGTATCGAAGCTTTGCATCAGAAAGCTTCTCGCTGAAATAAGCCACATGGTGGCTTTCCTAGCTAAGCACTCCACCTATTACTACACCAGATGCATCACAAGAAACCTCAAAGACTTTGGAAAAGTCTGGTGGGCGGAGGACAGGGGCTTTGGTCATAAGCTCATTTATGGTAAGAAAAGCCTGGGAGACGGCTTTAGTCCACTCAAAATTCTCCTTACAGATGCAATCTGTAATGGGTGCCATAATGGTGCTAGAACCCTAAATGAAGCGTCTGTAGAAGGTGGCTAGCCCGTGGAAACTATGAACGTCATGGACATTCTGGGGCTCCGGCCAGTCTACTATAGCTCGAAACTTTGATGGGTCCACAGACACTCCTTGACTAGAAACCACAAATCCAAGGAAAGTGACCCGATCTGTCATGAATTCACATTTCTTGAGATTGGCGAACAGGGTTTCTCTCCTCAAATTCTCGCAGACTTCCCTCAAATGATGGATGTGGTCTTGAGGGTTGTGGCTATAGATGAGAATGTCGTCAAAGTAGACGACAATAAAGCGACCAATGAGGGGTCGAATGATTTTCATCATAAGCCGCATGAATGTGCTGGGGGCATTAGATAGCCCAAACGGCATGACGAGCCACTCATACAGACCTTCTTTGGTTTTGAAGGCTATTTTTCACTCGTCCCCTGGTCGAATCCGGACCTGGTGGTAGTCACTTTTCAAGTCAATCTTGAAAAAGATAGTGGCTCCACTCATCATGTCAAGCATGACATCAAGACGGGGAATGGGAAACATATACTTGACAGTGATCTTATTGATGGCGCGGCTGTCAACACACATCCGCCAGGTGCCATCCTTCTTGGGTGTGAGCAAGGCAGGGACCGCATGTAACACCCGAATCCGTTCGAAACTTAAAAATAACTAAGCACTTTACTTCTGAAATCCATACAGATTACAGATTCTCTAAATCAAACCCCAATGCCTTGAACTGTATAGAAAATACGGGTTTAACGGATGTTAGTATACAAATTCAATAGACATCTTCTTTATTAATACGTAACTTCTCATAGGAATATCAGAATAAGTCAATATTGGACTCGTTGGAAAGATAACTGAAAAATCTACAAGTTTCATGTTGAACATTTTTTCAAATTTTGATGTTTGGAAGGACAAAAATGAGATAGAGTGAGCTAGTTCTTAAAAATCATATTATTAAGAGTTTTTTTTAAAAAATAAAAAAATAAAAAAAATCATGAGTCAATTAGCAAGCAAATCAACCTCAGTAATAAGACTTATAAAAAATTGGCTGATTCACATAGGCGTCACCATGACATGCTGTGCAAACTCCTCAGCTGACTTAGATATCCTAGACTCGAGGGGAAGGGGAATGAGATCCACATGTTTCCTGTGGACCGATTGACTCATACCTATGGACTCATACCTATGGACCGATTGACCGAACTGTTGTATGCAAATTCGGCTCTGGGCAAAAGAAGATCCCAAGTGCCAGAATGTTCCCCTACAAGACACCTCAACAGATTCCCTAAACTCCTATTAACGACCTCAGTTTGCCCATCAGTTTGTGGGTGATAGGCAGTGAAAAACTTCAGTTTGGTGCCAACTAGGTGCCAAAGTGTCTTCCAAAAATAGCTAGTGAACCGGACATCTCGGTCATACACGATGGTTTAGGGGAGACCATGCAAACGCACGACTTCATCAAAGAATAAATGTGCTACTCTAGATGCATCAGATGTTTTGGAACATGCAATGAAGTGGACCATCTTAGAGAACCTATTAACGACAACAAAGATCGAATCATGCTTGTGAGCAGTGCGTGGTAACCCAAGGATAAAATCCATGCTCACATCAACCCATGGTCGATCAGGAACGGGGAGAGGAGTGTAGAGACTAGTGTTCTGTTTGACATGCTTGGCCATCGTGCATGTCTTACACTGGGCTATAATCTTGGCCACATCTCTCTTTAGGCCAGGCCAATAGAAGTGCTCCTCCACAGAATGGATGGTCTTGTTGCGGTCAAAGTGACCAGTAAGACCTCCAGCATGCATTTCCCAAATCAGGAAGTCCCGAACAGAAGTCCTCGGGACACAGAGTTGCTGCCCTCGAAATAAAAAATCATCATGGAGTAGATAGCCAGAAAAGGCTATCGAGGGTCCGGCAGACAGAGCAGAGTAGACAGGGCCAAAATCAGGACACTCTCCATAGAGTTCCTTCATGCGGTCAAATCCCGTGACCTCTACCCGAACAGTGAAAAGAAGGGAGACCCTTCGACTCAAGGCGTCGGCCACCTTATTATCCTTTCCAGCCTTATGCCTTAGGACAAATGTGAAAGACTGGAGAAATTCTACCCACCGACCATGCCTAAGGTTTAAACCCTTCTGAGAGCTAAGGAATTTCAAAGTCTCGTGGTCCGAGTATAAGACGAACTCTTGTGATAAGAGATAGTGTCTCCAGTGTTTGAGAGATTGGACCGCGGCATAAAACTCCTTACCATAGGTGGAGTATCGAAGCTTTGCATCAGAAAGCTTCTCGCTGAAATAAGCTACATGGTGGCTTTCCTGGCTAAGCACTCCACCTATTACTACACCAGATGCATCACAAGAAACCTCAAAGACTTAGGAAAAGTCTGGTGAGCGGAGGATAGGGGCTTTGGTCATAAGCTCATTTATGGTAAGAAAAGCCTGGGAGGCGGCTTTGGTCCACTCAAAATTCTCCTTACAGATGCAATCTGTAATGGGTGCCATAATGGTGCTAGAACCCTAAATGAAGCGTCTGTAGAAGGTGGCTAGCCCGTGGAAACTATGAACGTCAAGGACATTCTGGGGCTCCGGCCAGTCTACTATAGCTCGGAACTTTGATGGGTCCACAGACACTCCTTGACTAGAAACCACAAATCCAAGGAAAGTGACCCGGTCTGTCATGAATTCACATTTCTTGAGATTGACGAACATGGTTTCTCTCCTCAAAGTCTCGCAGACTTTCCTGAAATGATGGATGTGGTCTTGAGGGTTGTGGCTGTATATGAGAATGTCGTCAAAGTAGACGACAACAAAGCGACTAATGAGGGGTCGAAGGATTTCTATCATAAGCCGCATGAATGCGCTGGGGGCATTGGATAGTCCAAACGGCATGACGAGCCACTCATACAGACCTTCTTTGGTTCTGAAGGCTATTTTCCACTCGTCCCCTGGTCGAATCCGGACCTGGTGGTAGCCACTTTTCAAGTCAATCTTAGAAAAGATAGTGGCTCCACTCATCATGTCAAGCATGACATCAAGACGGGGAATGGGAAACCCATACTTGACAGTGATCTTATTGATGGCGGGGCTGTCAACACACATCCGCCAAGTGCCATCCTTCTTGGGTGTGAGCAAGGCAGGGACCGCATGTAACACCCGAATCCGTTCGAAACTTAAAAATAACTAAGCACTTTACTTCTGAAACCCATACAGAATACAGATTCTCTAAATCAAACCCCAATGCCTTGAACTGTATAGCAAATACGGGTTTAACGGATGTTAGTATACAAATTCAATATTCATCTTCTTTATTAATACGTAACTTCTCATAAAAATGTCAGAATAAGTCAATATTGGACTCGTTGGAAAGATAACTGAAAAATCTACAAGTTTCATGTTGAACATTTTTTTAAATTTTGATGTTTGGAAGGACAAAAATGAGATAGAGTGAGCTATTTCTTAAAAATTATATTATTAAGAGTTTTTTTTAAAAAAAATAAAAAAATAAAAAAATCCTAAAATATCTACCCCCCACGTGGCTCTCTCCCTCACTCCCCTCTTCCCCCTTTTACCACCTCCCCCTCCCTCTTATCTCCTCTCCCCTCCCCCTATATAAAGCCCCCCTCTCCCCCTCTCTTTCCCATATATCCACCCCTCTCGCCCCCTCCAACTCTTTCTCTTCTCTCTCTCTCTCTCTCTCTCTCTCTCTCTCTCTCTCTCTCTCTCTCCATCTCCCTCTCTATTTCTATTTTTATTTTCTCTTTTTTTACTCTCTATTATCTCTTTACTCTCTCTAATCTCTCTCCACTTTCTCTCTCTACTCTTTTTTTATTTTCTCTCTCTATTTTCTATCTCTAAATTCTCTCTCTACTTTTTCTCTTTAAATATCTCTATACTTCTTTCTCTACTCTCTCTTCACTTTCTCTCTCTATCTTCTCTATCTATTTTCTCTCTCTACTTTCTCTCTCTAATTTTTTCTTTTATCTCTTCTACCTTCCTTCTCTACTCTCTCTTTACTTTCTCTCTCTATTTCCTCTCTCTACTTTCTCTCTCTATTTTCTCTCTCTAAATTCTCTATCTATTTTCTCTCTCTACGTTCTCTCTCTATGTTCTCTCTCTAAATTCTCTCTCTACTTTCTCTCTAATTTTCTCTTTTATATCTCTTCTACCTTCCTTCTCTACTCTCTCTTTACTTTCTCTCTCTATTTTCTCTCTCTAAATTCTCTCTCTATTTTCTCTCTCTACTTTTCTCTTTTATATCTCTTCTACCTTCCTTCTCTACTCTCTCTTTACTTTCTCTCTCTATTTCCTCTCTCTATTTTCTCTCTCTACTTTCTCTATCTAAATTCTCTCTCTACTTTCTCTCTCTACTTTTTCTTTTTACTTTCCATTCTCATTCTCTTATTAATAAACAGAGAATAGAAGATAATACAACATCAGAATAATATAAATAATTAATAAACACCTGGACGGAGGATTTGAAACTATTTTGGACAATTTCACCCTTCTTTACGCATCTCGGATTAGGAAATTATATTTTCCTACGCCATGACTTTTACGGGAGCTCTGGTGCGATACTAAAATCTATTCGGAAGTCCGTTCTAAAGGTAGAAATGATAAATCGAGTGCATGTTATTTGTTATTTACATTTCTTTGATTTGATTTTGTTTGAAATGTAATTTAAGTCATTGATTTATTTAACCCAATGATCTATGTTTAGAATCAGTTATTTATTTAGTTACCATTCTGTAAAAATATTATTTTTCTCTATAATCTCTCTCTAATTTCTCTCTAAGTTCTCTCTAATCTCTTTCTACTTTCTCCCTCTGCTTTCTCTCTCTACTCTCCCTCTACTCTCTCTCTACTCTAATCTCCTCGAATGTTATATATATTTAGTTAATAATATTAAAATACGATCGAGTTATTTTGTAAAGTTCAATGACAAGTTTTAAGTATTAAGACGACTATGTAATAAGCATTATAATAAGAATAAAATTTTGATTAAGCATATGAACTGTGTCACTTTAAGTAGGTGTGGGGTGACAAACCGTAGTTAACTTCCGCTACGGGATTAGGCCCATTTCTGAGGACAAACGGACTTCTGAAAAATCCGGAACCCAGAATAAGAAAATTATCTGGGGAATGGTGGAGTATTAACTCCCGATCCTGCGTGGTTGATCAAGGCCGACTGGCTCTAGCGTTTAGACCTTTTGTCATTATGTCGACGTATGGATGCCTAGGTATGTGTTTGCTACTGCTTTTAGTGACGGGATGTCTGTCCAATATATGCTGCCAAATAATATGAAGTTCAGATTTGATATATGACTTTGATATGATCTGAAAATAAGTTCATCTGTATAAGCTCTGATTTAGCTAAGATATGTATTATGTCATATATATATAAGTCAAATAAGATTTGTTATACGCATCTGTTTATAAATCTGAAAATTACTTTGCTCTTTATATTTCCTTCGCATTCATAGTATATGTACAATTCAGTGAAATTGTGATTAGCTTTATATATATCATGGATTTGCACAGTTTAGTATATGATAAGCATGTGATTGGTTTTAATGCCTACTGAGTCTTTGGACTCACTTTCGTTGCCTAACCATTTCAGGAAATTGCTCAGTGTGCGTCTTGACTCCGACGGGCGGTAGGTCGGAGGATGATCCCGACTTTAGTTTGGATTCCGCCGCGTAGAATAAATAGATTTAATTTTCCTTTGAATAATGAATGTAAATATGACTTTTGAGTAAAGATATGTAGTACTCTGTATACGATGTAAATTATGAGTATTTATCTTATGGAAATGGTATGGTTATGTTTCTTTTGGAATATGTGATGGTTTGGCCTTTAGCGCCTTGCAAATATTCGGCCCACAACATTTCCGTACATCCGTTGTGACGTCTCCGGACACGATACGGGATCGCGGGAAGGGGGCGCCACAGAGAGTGGTATCAGAGCAAGTTGTGAGGCTTGAAATTATTTGCAGCCATCTGAATTTATATACCATACCATAAGATCGTAGGAATTTATTTTAAAATTTGATGTCAAAACTAGAATCATATTAATTCAGATTAGTTCTCCCTCGTAGGAGATGGCAGAGAGTGATAGGGTTGAGGTTAATACTTCTCCCGAGGAGTCTGCGCCCTCAAATGGGACATCACAAGGAGTTGTCGGGGAAACAACTCATGGCGAGCTTGCTCCCGGTGGGCAAGGCACGTTACCTATTCAGGGTGTGCTAGATTTAGGAGGGTTCACACAAGCTTTTCAAGGGTTAGTGCATGCTATGCAATTACAGGCCCAAACTCCGACAATGATGCAAGCCCAATTACAAATCAGTGTGCAAGAACAACCGAATAGGACAGCAGGCGCTACCCTGATGGAGAAATTCAGACATATGAGTCCTCCTTCTTTTAAGGGGGAGAGTCACCCGGAGATTATGGAAAATTGGGTGAGAGAAATTGAGAAGATTTTTACGGCCATTAGATGTGCAGAGCAGGATAAGGTGATATTAGCTACATTTATGCTAAAGGACCGTGCGGACGAGTGGTGGAGGTCTACACATAGAACAACTTTCAGAAATAGGGAGACGGAGATTGGCTGGAATGAATTTCTTGATGTCTTTCATGCAAAATTTCTCCCTCAGCATGTGAAGGACAGGAAAGAAGTAGAATTTTTAAATTTGACTCAAGGAGGTATGTCAGTTACCGATTATGAAGAAAAATTTACTGAATTAGAAAAATATGCCCCTCATATTTGTTCAGATAAGCTTAGAAGGGTAAAGAAATTTGTTAGAGGTTTGGGAAGTAACATTAGAAGTAGAGTTGCAATCCTTGAGCCTCAGACTATGGCAGCAGCTTTGAGGACTGCTTTTATTGCAGAAACTGAATATGAGGAATTCTTAGTGGAAAGACAAAGGGATAATGCAAAAAGGGGTAATCTTGGTTCAATTGTGAGGAAAGAGAAGAAGCCAAAGATGACTTTTCGAGAGAGAGTTCAACCAGTTAGGAGAGATAATATGCCAGCTTGTCAACAGTGCGGGATGCAACAAAGAGGTAATGAATGTTGGCGGGCTGCAGGTAAATATTTTTCATGTGGTCAGACAGGGCATATGATAAGGGATTGTCCATGTCACGCCCCGAGCCTTTAATTACAGCGGAAGACTCGCTCGAGGAGCGCGAACAGCCGACATGGTAAGCCTCTTGCACGCAAGAATCAATCAGAGCGCAAGACAATCACACAAGTAAATGCAATTGCACAAGATTTAATCAAACTTTAACTTTATTTCATAATGCTCAATATTCAAGATACAATCACTAATATTCTACTAGACTCAAGAAATTGAAAAATTACATTGACTCAATCTAGACACTTTAGCTTCCTAAGTCTTCACTCTCATCTTTATAACACTTTCACTCGCTTCCGGACCCGCTACTAGTATATCCCGAATCCGAATCCGAACTATTCCCATCTCCTGAAAAATATAAAAAAAATAGGTCATGAGCACACTTGCCCAGTAGGTATCTTCGCATCAACATGAAGGCACTATTTAAGTAATTATCATTTTAGCTCTAAAGAAATAATGTAAGACCATGCGAATCAATCATGCGATCAAATCAATAGAAACAAGATAACCATGTAAGATAGAATGATCAAGAATGAACTAGCAAGAATATAACAAGAACATGATATTGGCCTTCCATGAACAAGAATGTAACGAGATTGTACTAGCAAGCCACATATTCCTCACTTTAGCATCTTATGCTTAAGAGCAAGTGCTTCGTGAATTTCTGCGGAATATCAAGCAAGAATGTCATGTTGTGCCGTGGATCTTCACTTATTTATAGAAATAGTACTCCCAGCGCAATGCGACGCTAGTAGCATCATACCCCATGGTTTATAAAATTGTATGTTTCCGGCAATCAGCTGAGGGGACTAACATAGAGCCCTTGAACACAATCAGTGCTGGATCGCATCTTCAGTTATAAATTAAGCTACTTCCACGCAGTATAACAGTAATGTATGGCCAAGAATATAGCACTTCCAATAATTCCATGATAACTAAAATCAATGAATGAAGCTTCAATTTTGAATATATGAGATCAAGAATGATATTTAACTAAGTTATGCTTATTGAATAAATCGACAGCATAACGGTACTTTCCTTAACTTCCATTCCTTTTAGATCCATTTAAGCAATATGACAAGTTCTAGATCATCAAGGTTTGTCTAGAATCAATGGAATATCAACCCTTGGTCAAGCCTTGGGTTAACATAAACAAGCTATGTAACGGTCATTGGCTGGGCCGTTACATTATGTAACGCGCCAGTAATGGGCCGTTACAGTGATCCGAGTCCAGAAGGATAAAAATAGACCTAGAGGAATGTGACGGTCTGGCACTGGGCCGTTACATGAGCCTGACGGTCTAGTTCAAGGCCGTTACATTTCAAAAATCAAAAACCACGATAGAGTGTTCTAATTAATAGGCTTTCATTGGTACAACTAACTCGGCGCCCTAGTGGGAATCCCAGGCTCGCGGAGAATTACGGAGGCCTTAGAATAATGATTTCCTAGTCCATTGGAAGGATTATCCAATAGAGAGGTCCTCATATCCAAGATAGTGTTCCTATAGTGCAATGTGTGAACTAATGACATCATTCCGGAGTACGTGTCATGTACTTATAGAATTGACTCTATTGACAGGTAGTGACATGTATAATAAATGTGAAAACCGTGATGAAAACTCCGTCAATACAATGCTAACAAGTCATGCTTTTATAATCATGCTTTAATAGTACAAAACTATAGGTTTTAGCTTCATGAAATTAGCATAGCTTAAACATAAAAGTGATACCAAAACATGCAATACCTGTTATGAACGATCAAATAACCTTAAAACATGAGATCAGGTTATAACTTAGATAACTAGGTTTAAACAATGGTAATATTGGCAAGTTATAATCTGTCAAAGGTTGACAGTACACATGATATAACGGTCTGGAGATGGGGCGTCACAGTGAAAGTGACGGTCAGGACCCAGCCGTTACATGATTGTAACGCGTCTGTCCTAGCGCGTTAGAAACAACAGTGCAACTCAAATATCACAGAGTGTGTAACGGTCTGTCGTAGGGCCGTTACTTGGAAGCGACGGTCCTATGCTAATGCGTTACAGTATCTGTTAACAGATAACAATCATAGAAACTAAGAGATCAACTCACATCATGTCTTTTATCAAAACATGATGAGTTTCTAGTCATGTTCACGAAGTAAGGCCATCTACATACATAGGTAATCATGAATAGATGAAAAGTCATGTTTTAATTTCTTAATTTGGCTAAGAGGTGCATGGTGTGCATAGAACAAATAAAACATGAAATCAATGCTCTACCATACATGGAATTCAATCAAACCAGAGGGCTTTTAGTCCTATCCTACTGTTTTTGCCGTTCATGAGATAACCTACCTCTTACTTAGACTGTAGCTTCTGAATTTGGTTGAGAACCGTGCCCTAGATCCCTTCCTTCTCTTGTGACTTTTTCAGCAACTTCATTAGGCTCTAACTCCACGCCCTCTTGATCTAAAGATGTGAAATTCGGAGGGGAGTTAGTCTAAAGTATTATAAACAAATTATTCTAAAGAACTTACCTGCGATAATGACTCCTTACCTTGCTTCCTTATACCCAAAAAGTAAGGGTCGCACAGTTCAGAACTATGCCCTATTTATAGAGTTTAGGCTATGTTTTGAGGATTGGATCGAGTTTAGAGTCCTTATTTCATCAAATCCTAATCTCTAAGAGTCCTCATAGTTTTTACAATCCTTCCCAAGTCGATCCGTAGTGGATAGGAACATCAAGTTCCAATCTTTTCATGAGTCCCTTCACTTACGGAACTAACAGGAATGTAACGGTCGAGTGCCCATGCGTTACATGGCTG
Source organism: Amorphophallus konjac (assembly GCA_022559845.1). Lineage (NCBI taxonomy): Eukaryota > Viridiplantae > Streptophyta > Magnoliopsida > Alismatales > Araceae > Amorphophallus > Amorphophallus konjac. The sequence continues at coordinate 236,324,450 of CM040117.1, forward strand.
TGGCGGTCTTACGATAGACCGTTACAGTCATCGTAGCTTAGAGTTTCAATTTATGAAAACTCTCTTGTTAATTATCCAAATCATTATCTTATAGTATTAGTATTTATCCTTAATATCCGTGGATAGACTTAATTACCTTCTAGAATGTGGGCCTAACTTAATGGGCCCGAGTTAAAAAATCTTTTGGACTTTAATTAAGTGGTTTGGGTTAATTGATTAACACAATTTTGGCCTTATATTGATTATTTAGCCCAATTAATGTCAGAATATTATTTAAATAACTAGAAATTACTTTTATAAATTTTGGGGCTCTACAGTCCCACAAGGGCAAGACAAGATCAGCAACCACAACAGCAGCGGAGAGTTCAAGCCAGAGTATATGCACTAACAAGGGAAGACACCCGAGATGCCAATGCAGTAGCTGAAGGTATTCTTCTTATCGATGATATGCATGCAAAAGTTTTATTTGATCCGGGTGCTACACATTCCTTTATTTCTTTGAGATTTGCTGAATTATTGAAATATAAACAAATTGTGAAAACTGATGAGATGTCCATTAACACACCAACTGGGGAGATAGCTAGAACGACTTCTGTTATTCCTAGCATTGATGTGGTGATTTAAAGGAGGATTATGCCAGCATGTGTGTATCTGTTGGAAATGACTGATTTTGATGTCATCTTGAGAATGGATTGGTTAGATACAAATTTTACCCTTCTAGATTGTCATGGAAAGAAAGTAATTTTTCAAAAACCTGGGGAGCAGACATTTTACTATCAATGTCCAAGGCACCGTTCTAGTAAAACACTAGTTTCAGCACTTAAAGCTTTGAAATTACTTAGAAGTGGATGTCAAGGTTATTTGGCTAGTGTAATGGCTATTCCTTCTAATGAAAATCAGAAAACCCCCTCGGATATCGATGTGGTCAGAGAATTTTCAGATGTATTCCCCGATGAACTTCCGGGTTTACCACCACACCGAGAGGTAGAGTTCACTATTGAACACTCACGGGGTACTTTACCCATTTCCATCCCTCCCTACAGAATGGCACCAGCTGAATTGACAGAATTAAAGAAACAATTACAAGAACTGCTAGATAAGGGGTTTATTCGACCAAGTGTATCCCCTTGGGGCGCACCTGTTCTGTTTATTAGAAAGAAAGATGGGTCGCTTAGACTATGCATTGACTATAGGAAATTGACTCAAGTGACCATTAAGAATAAGTACCCTTTGCCAAGGATTGATGATTTATTTGATCAGCTACGAACTGCCACAGTATTTTCAAAGATTGATCTTAGATCTGGATACCATCAACTAAGGATAAGAGAAGAAGATATCTCAAAAACTGCTTTCAGAACACGATATGGGCATTATGAATTTTTTGTTATGCCATTTGGGTTAACTAATGAACCAGCAGCATTTATGGATTTGATGAACAGAGTTTTTCAACCATATCTGGATACATTTGTAGTGGTGTTTTTTGATGATGTGTTGATCTATTCTCCTACTGTTGAAACTCATCAAGAACATTTGAGAATTGTGTTGGAAACTTTGAGGAAACATCAACTCTATGCGAAATTCAGTAAATGTGAATTCTGGTTGGATAAGGTTCAATTCTTAGGGCATATCATTTCTGGTGATGGAGTGTCTGTTGATCCAGCTAAGGTTGACACATTTTTGCATTGGGAAAGACCGAAGAATGTCAGTGAGATTAGGAGCTTTTTGGGTCTTGCGGGTTACTATCGCAGGTTTATTGAAGGTTTTTCTTCTATTGCAGCTCCTATGACCAAATTGACTAGGAAAGGAGTTTCTTTTGAATGGTCAGATAAATGTGAAATGAGTTTTCAAGAATTAAAAATAAGGTTAACTACAGCCCCAGTGCTTACTTTACCTTGTGTGTCAGGAGGATTTGTGATATATACAGATGCCTCTAGAAAAGGATTAGGATGTGTCCTGATGCAAAATGGCAAAGTAGTAGCTTATGCATCTAGACAACTAAAGAATCATGAGATGAATTATCCAACACATGATTTAGAGTTGGCAGCAGTGGTGCATGCTTTGAAATTTTGGCGACATTATTTGTATGGTGAGCAGTTTGAAGTTTTTACAGACCATCAGAGTTTAAAATATATTTTCTCTCAGAAAGAATTAAATTTAAGGCAAAGACGGTGGATTGAATTTTTGAAGGATTATGATTTCATCTTGAATTACCACCCAGGAAAAGTAAATGTGGTAGCAGATGCACTCAGCAGGAAGAGGCTAATGGCAATACAGTTGTACCAAACTTGGAGAATGACATCTGATGTAGTGGAGTATTCTCCAGTATGCAAAGGGAAGAATTTATTTTTGGCCCAACTAACTATTCAGTCTGCAATAGTTGAGCGAATTGTGCAAGCACAACTGAATGATCAGCAATTACAAAAATTTATTGGCACACCGAGTTTTACTCAAAGTGCAGACGGTGCAATCAGATTTCAGGGAAGATTATGTGTACCTCGGAATGAAGAAATAAAGAAAGACCTATTAACTACGGCACATAAATCACTATATTCTATTCACCCAGGCAGCACAAAAATGTACAAAAACATGAAAAGACAGTTTTGGTGGATTGGCATGAAGAAAGATATAGCAGCCTTTGTCAGCAAATGTCTTACTTGTCAACAAGTAAAAGCAGAGCATCAAATACCAGCAGGACCATTACAGTTGATGGAAATTCCACAGTGGAAATGGGAACATATCACTATGGATTTTGTGATGGGATTACCAATGACTAGGAGAAAACATGATTCTATTTGGGTAATTGTTGACAGACTTACTAAGTCAGCCCATTTTCTGGCAATCACAAAAACACAATCATTAGAGGATTTAGTCAATTTGTATATTAGAGAGATTGTGAGACTTCATGGTGTGCCAGTGTCTATTATTTCAGATCGAGATGCAAGATTTACAGTACAATTTTGGAGGAGTTTACAGATAGCATTGAGAACACAATTGAAATTTAGCTCAGCATTTCACCCTCAAACAGATGGACAATCAGAAAGAACCATTCAAACATTAGAAGACATGTTGAGGGCGTGCAATTTAGATTGGAAAGGCAGTTGGGATGAACATTTGCCCTTAATTGAATTTACATATAATAACAGCCATCATGCAAGTATAGGAATGGCACCATATGAAGCGTTATATGGTAGACCGTGTAGGTCACCTATTTGTTGGGATGAGGTTGGTGAGCGGAGATTGATTGGGCCACAGATTGTACAGGATTGTGTAGAAAAGGTTGAGTTGATTAGAAAAAGATTACTTACAGCTCATAGTAGGCAGAAAAGCTATGCTGATCAAAGAAGGAGAGATCTACAATTTGCTGTCGGGGATCACGTATTTCTGAAAGTTTCGCCTACTAGGGGAGTAATGAGATTTGGCAAGAAAGGTAAACTCAGTCCAAGGTATGTTGGACCATTTGAAATCTTAAGAAGGATTGGAGAGGTGACATATCAGCTGGCTTTACCACCATCATTGTCAGCAGTTCATGATGTATTCCATATGTCTATGTTAAGAAAATACATGCCAAACTCATCACACGTTATAGATCATGAACAGTTGGAAATTCAACCGGATCTTACATATGAGGAAAAGTCAATTCGCATTCTCGATCGGAAGGAACAAGTGCTGAGAACGAAGATAATTCCATTGGTGAAGGTATTGTGAAAAAGTACCTCAACAGAATAAGCTACTTGGGAGATGGAAGATGAAATGCGGAAGAGATATCCACAGCTATTCGGTACGTATTGAGTAAATCTACAAATTTCGAGGACGAAATTTGTTTAAGGGGGAGAGATTTGCAACACCCGAATCCGTTCGAAACTTAAAAATAACTAAGCACTTTACTTCTGAAACCCATACAGATTACAGATTCTCTAAATCAAACCCCAATGCCTTGAACTGTATATAAAATACGGGTTTAACGGATGTTAGTATATAAATTCAATAGACATCTTTATTAATACGTAACTTCTCATAGGAATGTCAGAATAAGTCAATATTGAACTCGTTGGAAAGACAACTGAAAAATCTACAAGTTTCATGTTGAACACTTTTTCAAATTTTGATGTTTGGAAGGATAAAAATGAGATAGAGTGAGCTAGTTCTTAAAAATCATATAATTAAGTGTTTTTTTAAAAATAAAAAAAATAAAAAAAATCCTAAAATATCTACCCCCCACGTGGCTCCCTCCCTCACTCCCCACCTTCCCCACTTCCCACCTCCCCCACTCCCCTCTTCCCCCTCTTACCACCTCCCCCTCCCTCTTATCTCCTCTTTCCCATATATCCACCCCCCCTCCCCCTCTCTTTCCCATATATCCACCCCCCTCCCCCTCCAACTCTCTCTCTCTCTCTCTCTCTCTCTCTCTCTCTCTCTATTTTCTCTATTTTTACTCTCTATTATCTCTTTAGTCTCTCTAATCTCTCTCCACTTTCTCTCTCTACTCTTTTTTTATTTTCTCTCTCTAAATTCTCTCTCTACTTTTTCTCTTTAAATATCTCTCTATACTTCTTTCTCTACTCTCTCTTCACTTTCTCTCTCTATCTTCTCTATCTATTTTCTCTCTCTATTTTCTCTCTCTAAATTCTCTCTCTATTTTCTCTCTCTAATTTTCTCTTTTATATCTCTTCTACCTTCCTTCTCTACTCTCTCTTTACTTTCTCCCTCTACTTTCTCTCTCTAAATTCTCTATCTATTTTCTCTCTCTATTTTCTCTCTCTAATTTTCTCTTTTATATCTCTTCTACCTTCCTTCTCTACTCTCTCTTTACTTTCTCTCTCTATTTTCTCTCTCTACTTTCTCTCTCTAAATTCTCTCTCTAAATTCTCTCTCTACTTTTTCTCTTTACTTTCCACTCTCATTCTCTTATTAATAAACGGAGAATAGAAGATAATACAACATCAGAATAATATAAATAATTAATAAACACTTGGACGGAGGATTTGAAGTTATTTTGGACAATTTCACCCTTCTTTACGCATCTCAGACTGGAAAATTATATTTTCCTACGCCATGACTTTTACGGGAGCTCTGGTGCGATACTAAAATCTATTCGGAAGTCCGTTCTAAAGGTAGAAATGATAAATCGAGTGCATGTTATTTGTTATTTACATTTCTTTGATTTGATTTTATTTGAAATGTAATTTAAGTCATTGATTTATTTAACCCAGTGATCTATGTTTAGAATCAGTTATTTATTTAGTTACCATTCTGTAAAAATATTATTTTTCTCTATAATCTCTCTCTAATTTCTCTCTAAGTTCTCTCTAATCTCTTTCTACTTTCTCCCTCTGCTTTCTCTCTCTACTCTCCCTCTACTCTCTCTCTACTCTAATCTCCTCGAATGTTATATATATTTAGTTAATAATATTAAAATACGATCGAGTTATTTTGTAAAGTTCAATGACAAGTTTTAAGTATTAAGACGACTATGTAATAAGCATTATAATAAGAATAAAATTTTGATTAAGCATATGAACTGTGTCACTTTAAGTAGGTGTGGGGTGACAAACTGTAGTTAACTTCCGCTACGGGATTAGGCCCATTTCTGAGGACAAACGGACTTCTGAAAAATCCGGAACCCAGAATAAGAAAATTATCTGGGAAATGGTGGAGTATTAACTCCCGATCCTGCGTGGTTGATCAAGGCCGACTGGCTCTAGCGTTTAGACCTTTTGTCATTATGTCGACGTATGGATGCCTAGGTATGTGTTTGCTACTGCTTTTAGTGACGGGATGTCTGTCCAATATATGCTGTCAAATAATATGAAGTTCAGATTTGATATATGACTTTGATATGATCTGAAAATAAGTTCATCTGTATAAGCTCTGATTTAGCTAAGATATGTATTATGTCATATATATATATAAGTCAGATAAGATTTGTTATACGCATCTGTTTATAAATCTGAAAATTACTTTGCTCTTTATATTTCCTTCGCATTCATAGTATATGTACAATTTAGTGAAATTGTGATTAGCTTTATATATATCATGGATTTGCACAGTTTAGTATATGATAAGCATGTGATTGGTTTTAATGCCTACTGAGTCTTTGGACTCACTTTCGTTACCTAACCATTTCAGGAAATTGCCCAGTGTGCGTCTTGACTCCGACGGGCGGTAGGTCGGAGGATGATCCCGAGTTTAGTTTGGATTCCGCCGCGTAGAATAAATAGATTTAATTTTCTTTTGAATAATGAATGTAAATATGACTTTTGAGTAAAGATATGTAGTACTCTGTATACGATGTAAATTATGAGTATTTATCTTATGGAAATGGTATGGTTATGTTTCTTTTGGAATATGTGATGGTTTGGCCTTTAGCGCCTTGCAAATATTCGGCCCACAACATTTCCGTACATCCGTCGGGATCGCGGGAAGGGGGCGCCACACTGCACATGGGCTCTTGCTTACCCTGAGGAAACCTTTGTGGATAAGGTCCTCGACAATCCTTTGGAGCTCAGCATGCTCCTTGGGGTTCAACCTGTAGTGGAGAAAATTGGGTAGGGTGGATCCAGGGACAAGATCAATGGCGTGTTGAACATCACGCATGGGAGGGAGTGTTGAAGGCAAGTCTTCCGGGAAGATATCTTGGAAGTCCTGCAAGATTGCCTGGACTTTAGGTGGGATGGAGACTTGGGACTCCTGAGGGGTAATGGTGACGACAACAGCCCAAACAGGGGCACCCTCGGCAACCTCTCTATTCATCTCACGAACACCTATGAAGTTAAGGCGCCTAATCGGGTCATGGTCAACCTTAGGGATGGATATGACAGATGTAGGAGAGGAGGGAATGGGAAGCTTCCCTTTGGTGGGGGTTGGGACATTCTCCTGAATTTTGGGGGATGCAGCGGGTGTGGAGATAGGACTCTTTCCCGTGGCCACCTTTGGGGGTGTTGGGAGAAACTGAATCCTCTTCCCATTGTGGGAGAAGGAACACTCATTGGACCGACCGAATGTAGTAAAGTCTACATCGTAGATCCATGGCCGTACTAGGATGATGCTCCCGACCTTCATAGGCACTACATCGCATAGGATTTGTCCTTGGTAGGACTAGAACTAGATGGGAATGACACATGTAGTAGTGACTGGGATAGACGTGTCGTCAACCCAAGCCACGTTGTATGGCCTCGGATGAGGATGTGTAGGTAGAGCTAGACGGGATACAAAGTCTGAAGAGACTGCATTGATACATCTCCCGTTGTCAAAGATCACCTTGCAGGGTTGAGTTTTGACCATGATGTAGGTTTGGAAGATAGAGGTTCGACGCCAGTCGTCCTCCTGTGGGTGTGCGAGGATGCAGCGAACTACACATAGTCTTCCCTGATTTGAACTTTCGACAATTTCCCCCACTTGCATGTACTCGACATGCGTTCCATCATACCCTGCATCTAATTCCTCAAACTGGGCAACGAGATCAGGGCCAGGCTCATATCTCTCAAGGGTTTCTCCTTCCTGAGATGGAAGCTCCATAGACTGGGGGTCGGTGATGACCAAGGCTCGGGTGGGGCAGTTGGTGGCAATATGTCCTAAGTTATGACACCTGAAGCATCGAACTCCCGAGATAGGGTGTAATGCCCTGGATCTTGCCGGATCCTTTGTGAATCTGTTTAGATCTTTATTGGGTCTTTCGGATCTATTTCAGATTGGTTTCGTTGAGTTTCGGTTCGTTTTTGTGACTTTCGAGTTGAGTTTGACGAGACGTGTGGGTTTTTCTCACGTACTAGTTACGGAACCCTACGGTAAATTTGTTTGTCAATTCTCGAACTCATGGATGCTACAGCGACGATGTACTCTTCGAGCCGGTCGTTTCGACTATTTTTACGTATTTGTCTGAATTTATGTATTTTCGACGCATTTTTGAAATTTTCAGAAATTAGGAAAATTTCACAATTTCTTTTCTATTTCTTTTCTTTTCCTCTCTCCTTCTTCTCATTCGCCGCCGCCGTCTCTCTCTCTCCCGTTTTCTCTCCCGTTCGTCTCCTCGGCTCCGGCTGCAGACGGAGGACCTAGAGGCACGTGTTGGGGACGTGATGGAGCTAGCTGGGTGCGCGATGGAGCAAGGATCGGATCGATTCTGGCGCGATCCCGAACGATGGATTCAAAGCTGGTGAAATCGGTTCGCGAGTGGATTTCGGCGTGGTTTAATCCTTTCGGGGCACGGTTTCTTCAGTGGAGGTAGGGTGACTGATCCTTACTTCGTCCTCTCCGTTTTCCCTGCCATTGCACCACGTTCGGCTAGGAAACGGTCGAGTTTGGGCTTGGTTTGCCTAAATAGTGATTTTCGTGATTTTTAGGGTCGGCCGATAAACGGCGACTGTTTGCGGCGTAGTTAGTTTCTAACTGACCGCTGGGATGTCAGAATCTCATCCACGTTGATTTCGTGTCGTTTGGTGTTCATTCGAGGCCGGTAGAAGCCCGGGAACCTCGGTGACCCACTTTGGGTGGATTTGATGAAATCGCCCGGATCTTGAGTTTGTGAGCTTGCATGTGGGGTTTTTAGTCCCCTGATGTTGTTATTTGGCGTCTAGGTTTGTTCCCCCTACGTTTCGGCGTGAATGGGGCATGGAATGGGCCGGTTTGACCGTTCCTCTGTTTTCCGCCGTGATCGATGTAACGGTCATTCCAGTGGCCATCACTTGTATATAACGGCCCTACGACTGACCGCTACTTCGTCCGAGGTTTTTGAGCTTTCTAGGTTCTGGGTGAGTGACGGCCCTAGGGGGGCGCGTCGCTTCCGTGTAACGTGCCTAGGTCTGCGCGTTACTTCGCTTGTTGTTGCCTTGTTTTGGGGTTGAGTCGGTTGGTCTAATGCGCTTGACCCAGCGCGTTAGATGGAAGTAACGCGCCCTGCCTTGGCCGTTATTGTCCGTGTGACCGACGTTTGACCGTTGAGGCGGTTCCCCCGACGGATGGGTTCCCATCCGTTATTTTGAGTGTAACGCGCCTGCCCCTGGCCGTTGCATTCTATTTTGGTCGACTGTGGGTGGCTGTGTCGTTGGTTGTAACGCGCCTGTCCCCATGCATCGTTTGTGTGTAACGCGTCCTTCTTGGACCGTTACATGCTGTTTGGCTGAGGGTTGTGGGTGTTGTGCTGTTCGATGGTGTAACGGCCGTGCCCCTGTGCGTCGTTGTTGTATAACGCGCTTGCCCCTTGCCGTTATTTGTTGTTTTGTGCTGGGTTGAGGGTGGCTGTGCCGTTGTGAGTAACGCGTCTGCCCCTGTGCGTCGTTTGGTTCTGGCGCGTCTCCCCTGCCGCGTTGCTTGCTTGTAACGCACTTGGCCTTGTGCATTACTTGGCCTTGATTCGTGTGTTTGTGTTTTAGGTTGGTTAGGGCAGTGTGTGACGGCTGTTCTCCCGACCGTCACTTGGTGTGTAACGGCCCTGGTCTAGACCGTTATATGCCTGTAGCGGTCTAGGGGTGGTGCATTACATCCCTTGTGCTCCGATTTCTGTGACTTCGGTTTCGGCTTGTCTTGGCTTGTCCTTGTAGCCTACCCGTTGTCCCGTGGATGTCTCTCGACGTCCTATGAGGGCTAGGACTACGTTGTAAGGTAGCCAGGAGTCTTCTTGCTTGTGGTAGGATTCTCTATCCTACTCTTGTGTGTGTCTTTGGTTGGGTTCCGGTCAACCCGGGGTGACCCAGTGGTTGACAGGTGACCTTGTGTGTGGGTGTCTTGGCGGTTCTGTCCAGTTCGAGACACTGGTTCTAGATGTCTCGAGGTGTCGCTTTACCTCGGTTTGTGTGTCCAATTGTGTCTGAGGGTTTTTGGTGTTCCATTAGGTCTCCGTGTGTTGTTTTCTGTGGAGCATGGTTTTTCTGGCTTAGGATTAGACCGATTGGCAGCTTGTTCCGCTGTCTGTGACGATCTTACCTTTGAGTCGTTCGACTCGAGATCGTTACGTGGTAGGTCTAGTTGCCTGGTCCTGAGTCTGTTGGCAGCGATGGTACTGCCAATGGTGCTTGGTTGTACGTGCGACAGGGCTTTCCTTAGACTGTCTGTGCTCTAGCACTTGTGTTTTGGAGTCTGTGCCTTGTGAACCTCCACCAATCGTAGCCTGTGACGTAGGCTTTTTATACGTCACCCACTGGGAGTGGTGGACGGGCAATTTCCCGTTACACGGTTTTTAAGCTAGTTCCGTGGGCCCCGGCTGTAACGACCCGAGAATCCGATTACCGGGAAGGCCCGATAACCCGAGACTCGCACTGCCACCCACGAGCCCGAAGACTCGGAAGGGTTAAAAGGATGGTGTGGAGACTACACAAGTATCACAAATAATTGCAGAAATTAAACAGTTATAATATTACGCAGGAAATAAATTAATATTTTACATGGTCCACAATAAAATAACAACAACAGCAACAGTAGTCCACGACTAGTACAGTGATAAGAAAGAAAAGTACAGTTACACGGGGCATCCCCCGGCTCTGACCTCTGGCACTACCTCTGGTTACCCGCACCACGCTGCGCTCCTGACGCGCTCCCCGAAGGTGGCGCCTCACCTGAAACACGGTGAAAACACGCAGGGAATGAGTCTCGGAGCAAGACTCAGTAGGGATCACTCGAACCCTACCTCGTAAAACGAGAAACCACTACGCTAGCGGTAGGAAAGTACCTCGGAAAGGAAAGCCCTGTACTCTACAGAACTAGACCCTACGGCACGCAAACCGACACACGTGCCTCGGTACGAGAAGACCGAAACCAACGGTCGAACCGTAAAACTCGAAGGTCGGAAACACACGACTGACAGTCTGACACTCCGTACTCGACAGGAGTACCACCCACTAGAAGCACAGCCGATAGCGTCCCCTGACGTCTTACACCGCACCGCAGGTGAACCGCCTGACGTGGTAGGTCCTACCCGAGGCGCAGACACCGTACAAGTAACTCACAACAAGTGACTAGCTGGGGTCACGCCTGTCGACGTGCGTCCACAGTCCCCAACCACGTGTGCACACACAGACCACGCGTCCTAGGTCTGGCCCTCTGACCGGTTTTCCCCTGGCACTGGACTCTGATGTGACGAGGGGCCCGACGGTAACCAGTCTAAAACCGTCCTCAGGGTAAGCCCGTACACCACTCCCTGGTGCGATCAGCACACGCGTACTGATAGGCTACGACTAGTGGAGGGTCACAAAGGAGTAGACTCTCAAGTCAACGAAAAACGACGTCCGAACCTGACGAAGTACGGGGGCTGTCCCACGTACCGTCACCGTCGCACGGTGACCACGGTCGGGAAAGAAACGGACTCACCGCCCACGGCCAAACGCATGACCAAGGCAAACGGAACTTCCGGACACCAAAGACACGGTCACGGAACTCCACGGGGTGCCCGGGACGCACACACGGCCCAAGGGGAACACCCAACAACAGCCAGATCGCGCTAGGGATACCTAGTGCGACACGGAAGAACGCGCTAGGGCCTCCTAGCGCGACACGGGACATCGCGCTAGGGACAGCTAGCGCGACAAGGCATGTCGCGCTAGGGATGCCTAGCGCGACAAGGCTGATCGCGCTAGGACCCCATAGCGCGACAGGAACCGCCTCCTGTTCATCTTCTCCGATGAACGCGCTCGGTCGGGGCATCGCGACCTCCAAGAACGCGCTACTGGAGTATAGCGCGTTCTCAGTCCGCGGCCGAAAACGGTAGAAACGCCCAAAAATTCTAACCACGCCCCCATGCCTCCATAGGAGAGGGGGAAAACAAAGGGGAAGACCCCTGGGGACCCCTAGCATGATTCTAGGCCATCAAAACACGAAATCATGCATCAAATCCATAGATCGGGCGAGCTCTCCCCAAATCATGGAAAAACCCAAAAACGCTCAAACGATCCCCTCTCGGCCTCCCCGCGGCCTATAAATCGCGGAAAAGATCGGCATGAGGCTAAGGAACGTCACCCTACCTCAATGGAGTGAATGCTCCGCCGAATCAATCACGAATCACGAAGAACGCTTTAAGCTTCACGAACTCCCCACGCTTCCCACGCACGCCGCACGCCCACGAGCTCGCCTCGCCGCCGCCCACACGTCCGCGCCGTCACCCCGCCGCCGTCCGTAGCCGGAGAGGGGTTCGCCGCGTCCGAATGGGAGAGAGGGAGAGAGGAGGGTGTCACGGTGGGAAGAAACGGAGGAAGAGGAAGAAGAAGAAAGAGAAAGGAGAAAAGAAAAAGAAAAAGAATTAGGACTTTATAGAAAATCCGAATTTTCGAAAAAATATCGAAAAATAGAAAAATACATTTCTGGAATCCTCGGAACGCACCGATCGCAACGGTACCACTCGTGCCCGGGTGAACCGCCCGGTTCGCCTGCAGCGAGCTTCCGAAGAAAAAGCCGAAACACACACCGAGAATCGGATAACACGCGCGGAAAAGCCGCGGAACGCCTCCGGGCCTCCGAAATGACTCCGGATCGCGCCGATCCGAACACGAAAGATGTCCGAAACAAAATTTCAGACACAACGGAGCCGGACGCTCTGAAAATCAGATCCGGGACCCACGAAGAAGGATCCGAAAGGTCCGGGATATTACAGCCCTCCCCCCTTAAGGAATTTCGTCCTCGAAATTGAGAACAACCCAAGGGGAAAGAAGAGGAAGACTCACTCAAATAGATACGGGAACTGCTGACGCATCTCGTCCTCACGTTCCCACGAAGCCTCACCACCAGAGTGTCGTTGCCACACGACCTTTACCAAGGGAATGACCTTGTTCCGTAGGCGCTGCTCTCGCCTATCCTCCACGCGGATCGGAAACTCTAGGAGAGAAAGATCTGGAGTCACCTCAGGCCAAACGGAAAACTCGAGCACATGAGAGTCATCGGGCATATACTTCCGCAACATCGAGACGTGGAACACGTCATGCACCGACGCCAACTCAGAGGGTAACTGCAATCGGTAAGCAACCTCACCGATGCGCTCCACAATCGCGAAAGGACCAATATAGCGGGGACTCAGCTTCCCACGCCGTCTAAAACGCATCACCCCCTTCATCGGAGAAACTCTCAAGAACACATGATCGCCCACGGCGAACTCGAGGGGTTGCCTCCTACGGTCAGCATAGCTCTTCTGCCGACTCTAGGCCGCCAACATATTTTGACGAACCAGGTGCACAACATCCACACATTGCTGCACCAATTTCGGTCCTGTAAAATCACGCTCGCCCACCTCAAACCAATCAAGTGGAGTCCGACAAGGACACCCGTACAATGCCTCATAAGGAGCCATGCCGATGCCCGAATGATAGCTGTTGTTATAGGCAAACTCCACCAATGGTAGGTGATGAATCCAACTCCCCTGCCACTCCAGGCAGCAGGATCTCAGCATGTCCTCCAAAGTTTGAATGGTCCTCTCAGACTGACCATCTGACTGAGGATGATACGCCGAGCTAAACGCCAGCTCCGTGCCAAGAGCTCGCTGGAAACTCCTCCAGAATCCAGAAGTGAAGCACGGATCCCGATCCGACACGATCGAAATGGGAACCCCATGCAACGGCTCGATCCGCTCCACATACAACCGAGCCAACCTGGACACGCTCCAGCTGACCTTGACCGGTAATAACCGCGTCACCTTCGTCAGCCGATCCACTAGCAACCAAATACTGTCCTGCCCACTCGGGGTCCTCGGTAACCCCACCACGAAATCCGTGGTCACATGGTCCCACTTCCAAGCAGGAACATCCAAGGGCTGGAGAGTACCTCCTGGTCGCTGATGCTCCGCCTTCACCTGCTGACAGATCAGGCACCTGGCCACAAATTTGGCAACATCTCTCTTCATGCCAGGCCACCAGAACTGCCTCCGCAAGTTCCGATACATCTTCGTCGCACCCGGGTGCACAGTGTACCTGCTCCCATGAGCCTCGCGTAACACCGCACGACGAACCTGCTCCTCCGTTGGGACGTACAGCCTGCCACGAAACCTCGCAGCACCATCCTTGCCAAGTTCCAGGTCAGCCATCGCCAGAATCCGGGGTAACTCAGGGTCCGCATGCTGAGCCTCTGTCACCTGACGACGGATAGCACGAGTGACAGTCAGACTCGCAAGCACCGCCAACCCTGGTTCCTGGGGAATCTTGAGCCTGAAAGAAACTTCGGGCACTTGTTCCCAGAGCCTCCACTTCCTCAGCATCAAGGCACTGACCGCAACCTTCCGACTCAAGGCATCGGCAACGACATTCATCCTGCCCGGCTGATAAGACAGGGTGAAGTCATAATCCTTCATGAACTCCATCCAACGCCTTTGTCTGAGGTTCAGATCTCTTTGCGAGAACACATACCTCAAACTCTGATGGTCAGTGAACACCTCAAACTTCTCACCGTACAGATAATGCCTCCAGATCTTCAGCGCGAAGATCACTGCCGCCAACTCAAGGTCATGGGTAGGGTAGTTCTCCTCATGGGGCTTTAGCTGCCGAGATGCATAAGCCACCACTCTACCATGCTGCATCAGAACAGCACCCAATCCGACACCGGAAGCATCTGTACACACCACAAAACCTCCCGATCCAGAAGGTAAAACTAACACCGGAGCCGAGGTGAGCAATCTCTTCAGTTCGCTGAAGCTCTGCTCACACTCATCGGATCAAACGAAAGGCACATCCTTCCGCGTGAGCCTCGTCATCGGGGTCGCAATGCGAGAAAAATCCTAGATAAACCGGCGATAATACCCCGCAAGCCCCAAGAAGCTCCGGATCTCCGTCACCGACCTCGGCCTCGGCCACTGCATCACAGTCTCGACCTTGGCGGGATCCACGGAAATGCCATCACCAGAAATTACGTGCCCCAGAAAGTGCACCTCGCTGAGCCAAAACTCGCACTTGCTGAGCTTCGCATACAACTGGTGATCTCGCAACGTCTGCAGCACCACACCCAAATGGTACACATGCTCCTCAGCAGACTGCGAATAAATAAGGATGTCATCCACGAAGATGACCACGAACTGGTCCAAATACGGATGGAACACCCTCTGCATCAAGTCCATGAAGGCTGCTGGGGCATTGGTGAGCCCGAACGGCATCACCAAAAACTCATAATGCCCGTACCTCGTACTGAATGCAGTCTTCTCCACATCGGACTCGCGAATTCTCAGCTGATAGTAACCGGACCGCAGATCAATCCGCGAGAACACTCGCGCAGACTGCAGCTGGTCGAACAAATCATCAATCCGTGGCAACGGATACTTGTTCTTAATGGTCACTTCATTCAGCTGCCGATAGTCAATGCACAACCGCAGACTACCGTCCTTCTTCTTCACAAACAACACGGGCGCACCCCAAGGGGAAAAGCTCGGACGAACATACCCCTTAGCCAGCAGTTCCTGCAACTGCGCCCTCAACTCCCTCAACTCAGCGGGGGCCATCCGGTAGGGAGCCTTCGCCAAAGGTCCCGTACCAGGCACAACCTCGATCACGAAATCGATCTCCCGCTGGGGAGGTAATCCAGGCAACTCCTCAGGAAAAACGTCGGGGAACTCGCACACCACTGCAATGTCCTCGACATCCGGCTCCATCCGGTCAGACACAACCACAGACGCGAGAAAACCCTGACAGCCGGAATCAAGCAATCGACGGGCTCGAATAGCAGAGATAAGGAATCGAGAAGAGGCGGAACGGATACCTTGGAAATAGAAGGTCCTCTTGCTCGGATGCTGGAAGTAGACCCTCTTCATTCCACAATCCACCACCGCTCCATGGGCCTCGAGCCAATCCATGCCTAGAATCACGTCATAATCCCGAAGCTGCAACGCATACAACCTGCCTGGCATACTCCGCCCATCGATCCACACCGGAACCTGGTCGAAGCAATACGGAGTGACCATAAAGTCACCCGAAGGTAACTCCACTACCAAATCACAGGACAACTGGGTCACCGGCTCCTCGACGCTCGACGTGAAATCCTCCGAAATAAACGAATGAGACGCGCCAGAATCGAACAAAACCCGAGCCGCACAACCCAAAATCTGAACGGTACCTTCCACGAGCTGCGACGCCACTGCCTCTGCCCTGGTCATGTGCGTGATCTGGCCCCGAGCCCTCTGCCTGCCTCCCACGCTAGCTGACCTGGGTAGCGGCGGATACTGTCCCTGCTGCTGCTGCTGAGGAAACTGTTGCTGCGGCGGTCTCTGAGGACAGTCGCGCGCCATATGCCCTGGCTGGTCATACCGAAAATAGATAATCGGCGCCGTGCACTGCCTGCCTGGGTGGGTACCACCACACCGTGGACAAGGTCCTCGCGATCCACCCACTGATCCCTGACGCTGAAAAGGAATCGGCTGCTGTACACTGCCCGATGAAGCCTGCCCCTGATCCTTGGACTTCTTCTTCCGGAAATTCTTCGAGAGGAACTTCTTGACCTTCGAGCCGAAGGACGCAGATCCTGCCACCGAAGCTGTCAATGTCGGTACTCCTGAACCACCCGACGCATGCTGGAAGAAACCCTGCTGCTGGGTAGCCGACTGCTGGCTGCGACCTGACAAGGATTGCCCCTGGCTGACAGGTCCTCGAGTCCTCTGCATATCCATCTCCAAAGAAATCACAACACGAGACGCTGCCTCTAGATCAGTGGCCCCATTCGCGATCAAATGGTGCCTCAGCTCCAGCCTCAAGCCCTGCACAAACTGCGCGGTCCTCACCCTCTCATGCTCTATGATATGAGGTGCATACCGACCCAGCTCGACAAATCGGGCCCTGTACTGCAACACGGACATGTCACCCTGCACCAGCTCTAGAAACTCCCGCATCCGCTGCGTAGCAACAATGTCTGGACAGTACGTACGCTCGAAAGCACCGACAAAGTCATCCCACTCGATCTGCTCAAGTGGACGAAGCTGAAAGGACGTCTTCCACTCGGAAGACCACCACCTCCGAGCCATACCCTGCAACTGGTTGTAGGCCAACACAACTCTGCCCTCAGCGGCACTCTTCGCAGAACTGAACACCCGCTCCAACTCATCAAGCCAATCACGAGCCGCATCAGGGTCTGCCTGGCCGCTAAAGTAAGGCGGATGGAACTGCATAAAATCCCTCACCGCTCGGCCTGGCCCACCCCTGGCAAACGAGCCCTCAACAGCCTCTCCGCCAAACTGCTGAGACATGAGATGGTACATGCCACGGAAGAAATCCTCCGCCCCCGGAGCTCTCGCAGCATCCGCGGCCTTGGTAGCTCCCGGAACTCTGCTATGCTCCTCCTGGTCCCTCTGGACCCCCTGCTGGATCTCCTGACCTCCAGCCGACTGCCCCTGCTGAGAGCGAGAACTCCTCCTTGGCGCCATCCTCGCTCCTGAAGCACAAGACAGAAAACACGGAAACGGCAATGTCAGAAAAGAAAACACGCGGTGCCCAATGCCAGCGTCACCTGTACATCATCGTTGTGGACTAGTGGACCACTACAATTACCTATGATTCTCACGTAATTCCACAACCGCGCTCTGATACCAGCTGTAACGACCCGAGAATCCGATCACCGGGAAGGCCCGATAACCCGAGACTCGCACCGCCACCCACGAGCCCGAAGACTCGGAAGGGTTAAAAGGATGGTGTGGAGACTACACAAGTATCACAAATAATTGCAGAAATTAAACAGTTATAATATTACGCAGGAAATAAATTAACATTTTACATGGTCCACAATAAAATAACAACAACAGCAACAGTAGTCCACGACTAGTACAGTGACAAGAAAGAAAAGTACAGCTACACGGGGCATCCCCCGGCTCTGACCTCTGGCACTACCTCTGGGCACCCGCACAACGCTGCGCTCCTGACGCGCTCCCCGAAGGTGGCGCCTCACCTGAAACACGGTGAAAACACACAGGGAATGAGTCTCGGAGCAAGACTCAGTAGGGATCACTCGAACCCTACCTCGTAAAACGAGAAACCACTACGCTAGCGGTAGGAAAGTACCTCGGAAAGGAAAGCCATGTACTCTACAGAACTAGACCCTACGGCACGCAAACCGACACACGTGCCATGGTACGAGAAGACCGAAACCAACGGTCGAACCGTAAAACTCGAAGGTCGAAAACACACGACTGACAGTCTGACACTCCGTACTCGACAGGAGTACCACCCACTAGAAGCACAGCCGATAGCGTCCCCTGACGTCTTACACCGCACCGCAGGTGAACCGCCTGACGTGGTAGGTCCTACCCGAGGCGCAGACATCGTACAAGTAACTCACAACAAGTGACTAGCTGGGGTCACGCCTGTCGACGTGCGTCCACAGTCCCCAACCACGTGTGCACACACAGACCACGCGTCCTAGGTTTGGCCCTCTGACCGGTTTTCCCTTGGCACTGGACTCTGATGTGACGAGGGGCCCGACGGTAACTAGTCTAAAACCGTCCTCAGGGTAAGCCCGTACACCACTCCCTGGTGCGATCAGCACACGCGTACTGATAGGCTACGACTAGTGGAGGGTCACAAAGGAGTAGACTCTCAAGTCAACGAAAAACGACGTCCGAACCTGACGAAGTACGGGGGCTGTCCCACGTACCGTCACCGTCGCACGGTGACCACGGTCGGGAAAGAAACGGACTCACCGCCCACGGCCAAACGCATGACCAAGGCAAACGGAACTTCCGGACACCAAAGACACGGTCACGGAACTCCACGGGGTGCCCGGGGCGCACACACGGCCCAAGGGGAACACCCAACAACAGCCAGATCGCGCTAGGGATACCTAGCGTGACACGGAAGAACGCGCTAGGGCCTCCTAGCGCGACACGGGACATCGCGCTAGGGCCTCCTAGCGCGACACGGGACATCGCGCTAGGGCCTCCTAGCGCGACAAGGCATGTCGCGCTAGGGACGGCTAGCGCGACAAGGCATGTCGCGCTAGGGATGCCTAGCGCGACAAGGCTGATCGCGCTAGGACCCCATAGCGCGACAGGAACCGCCTCCTGTTCATCTTCTCCGATGAACGCGCTCGGTCGGGGCAGCGCGACCTCCAAGAACGTGCTACTGGAGTATAGCGCGTTCTCAGTCCGCGGCCGAAAACGGTAGAAACGCCCAAAAATTCTAACAACGCCCCCATGCCTCCATAGGAGAGGGGAAAAACAAAGGGGAAGACCCCTGGGGACCCCTAGCATGATTCTAGGCCATCAAAACATGAAATCATGCATCAAATTCATAGATCGGGCGAGCTCTCCCCAAATCATGGAAAAACCCAAAAACGCTCAAACGATCCCCTCTCGACCTCCCCGCGGCCTATAAATCGCGGAAAAGATCGGCATGGGGCTAAGGAACGTCACCCTACCTCAATGGAGCGAATGCTCCGCCGAATCAATCACGAATCACGAAGAACGCTTTAAGCTTCACGAACTCCCCACGCTTCCCACGCACGCCGCACGCCCACGAGCTCGCCTCGCCGCCGCCCACACGTCTGCACCGTTACCCCGCCGCCGTCCGTAGCCGGAGAGGGGTTCGCCGCGCCCGAATGGGAGAGAGGGAGAGAGGAGGGTGTCACGGTGGGAAGAAACGGAGGAAGAGGAAGAAGAAGAAAGAGAAAGGAGAAAAGAAAAAGAAAAAGAATTAGGGCTTTATAGAAAATCTGAATTTTCGGAAAAATACCGAAAAATAGAAAAATACATTTCCGGAATCCTCGGAAGGCACCGATCGCAACGGTACCACTCGTGCCCGGGTGAACCGCCCGGTTCGCCTGCAGCGAGCTTCCGAAGAAAAAGCCAAAACACACACCGGGAATCGGATAACACGCGCGGAAAAGCCGCGGAACGCCTCCGGGCCTCCGAAACGACTCCGGATCACGCCGATCCGAACACGAAAGATGTCCGAAACAAAATTTCGGACACAACGGAGCCGGACGCTCAGAAAACTAGATCCGGGACCCACGAAGAAGGATCCGAAAGGTCCGGGATATTACACCGGCCAACGGTAGCGTCCTACGGAGGGGAATACTAACTAGAGGCCTGGCCTAGGTAGTGGTCAGTGTGTGCACACGTGGTCAGGGACTGGGGACTTGCGCCGACGGGCGTGGCCCTGACTAGTCACTCGTAGTTGGTGCTGTAGTTTCGTGCTGTGGTACCTTGTTTCCTTGGAACTGTTGTTCATTGGACCCGGTTCTTGGTGTGTCTAGTCCCTGCGTAGACTTGACACTTGTGGCGCAGTGTAAGACGTTAGTGGACGCATCTGGCTGTTCTTCTGGGAGGAGGGTGCTCCTGTCACTTGGCTTGTGACTCTCGGCGTTTTCTTGCGCGTTGTGACCTTTGCGAGTTGCCCTCTCGTGGCTGTACTCGAGGTCAGTGTTCTGTCGTTTGCATGACGTTCTAGTCATGCATGGGGCTGTGTGCATGACGTTTTCAGTCGTGTTTTGTCTGTGCTTTCGGCATTGGCATCTGCCTTCGCCTTTGTTTTGGCTGACGGACTGGGTTACCCTACTATGTGAGTTTGGGGTTGACCGTCTGTTGCCGTTTGGAGTAGCTTAGGGTGCCGAGTTCTCCTCGGTGGCCGTGTTCCGTGTTTTACGGCCTCGCTCTTCTTTGTTGTTGAGCTCCCCTTACTCTTTGCCTGTTCCCTACTCCTGCTGACCCTGTTCTGTTTACAGCTTTGTAGTGTAGCCTTTCCTACTTGCTGCACCTGCTGTTTCTGTTGTTGCTTCCGTTGCACTGTGCGTTTTCCAGTGGGGATCCGCGTGACCCCTACTGAGTTTCTGTTTAGAGACTCACCCCTGCTTTTCAGGTGGGTTTCGCCGTCTGCCTCTGCTGTTCCTGGTGGAGCGCGTTTGCTGTAGCTGCCAGCTGTACCTGTGTCGGGCTTCTCCCGACTTCTGTGTACGTTTCTTTTCTGTCAGACTGTACTGTGCTAGACTTGTTGTCTTTCCTTTGGACTAGACTCTGGTGTATAATTGTAAAATTTAAATTATTAATGAAAAATGTAATTTTATTTCTGCTACTTTAGCAATCCGTTCTGATGAAATTTAATTGCTAGCTGTTATATCTGTCAGTTCAATGTACTACACGACAGTCCTTTTTCCCTTCGCGCTTTCCCGCGCTTGGGAGGCCTCGCGGGTCCCATGCGGTACCACGTGTATCCGGTAGTCCTACCGGGTGCACATGGTATCCGGAATCTAGGTCGCCACAGTTTGGTATCAGAGCGTTGTTGTGTGAAGTACATGGGAATCTCAGATATTCAGTTTCCAGAGT
Organism: Amorphophallus konjac; assembly: GCA_022559845.1. Classification (NCBI taxonomy): domain Eukaryota; kingdom Viridiplantae; phylum Streptophyta; class Magnoliopsida; order Alismatales; family Araceae; genus Amorphophallus; species Amorphophallus konjac. The sequence goes on from CM040117.1 coordinate 236,345,643, forward strand.
CGTGAAGGTCCAGTACAGTCTCTTGCTGGGTTAGGTGTTGCGATGGTTTATCGCGTTGTTTTCTATGTGTGGTCTTGTGCGTGCTTTGTTGGCACTGTACGAGATGATTTTGCTCTCGTATGGATGTGACGAGGTGCTTCATTCGGTTTTAGTGTTGATCTCGATTGTGTTGTACTTGGCAGTATTTGTCGGCTGGCATGAACCTGCAGTGCCTTGTTCGAGCTGTTTTCGGTGTTTTGCTCAGGTGGCTTATGACTTATAGTGTTGGTGTGATGACCATGCACGTTCTTACGTTACTTTGGTTGTCCCAGCTTGAGTTTGCTCAGCTCCTGATGTGTTTCATTTTTGTTGAAGTGCTCGTTTAGATTCCGTGTTGGAGAAGTTGCTCAGGCGAGCTAGGATTTCCCTTCCTGGTGAGCTTTTGTGGTTGAGCTTCTTGCTTCCTGTCCCTTCTGGTGGAATCTTTTTCGAGGTTTGCCTTGGAATTGCTGTCTTGGTGATGCCTTTGTCCTGTGTCTGCTTAAGTGTGGACAGCTTTGTTTTGAGCCTAATCTGCCCTCTGCTATACGGTTGCTTGGCTTTGGACTCCATGATGGTGTTAAGAGCTGCGGTGCACCGTGTTGTCGTGCCGTGTCCAGCGGCCGATGTATTGTGAAGGCTCGATAACTGTTTCAGGATCCGAAGGTAAGCTGAGATTGATGCTTTTCTTGTGCTTTGTGCTGAAGCTGGTGCTCTTCTCCTGTTGCACTTAGGCTCCTTGTGATCGGTTGTTCGTGGGATCGGTACTCGTGGCGTATGGTTTGCAATCTTTGTTGATTACGATGGCGCCTGGTGTGTGCTGAGGTGCGACTACCGAGGTTATTCTGTTGCCGTGTGCATTGTGTGTTGTAAGAGTACGCAGCGGTAGTGTGTGGGCTGGCTACCCATGGGTTCAGAATCGTGTTTTCGAGTTTCTGGCCGGTCGAGAGAATTGTTCTTTCTCGTGGTGACTTCGTCTTGGTTTCCTGTGCCTTGACATTGTTGTTGCTGTGCCGTGTTATGTCGGTTGCCCGTTTGCTGTTGGCATCGGCATTTGCGAGTGTTGGGGAATTTGTCGGCATTCCTGCTGATTGAGTACCCTATACTCTGCATGTCTTTTCTTGGGTGTTGTGCTCTCGAGGCGTGTTTGTAGTCCTTGAGATGTGTTCTCCGAGATTGTTGTTGTTTCTCGTTGTTGTGGGTCTCTCCTTGGTGAGCAGTCTGATGCGTGACCCGTTCCCATGTGGTCGTGTGCTCAGCTGTTTCTGTGCCTTGATGTGACCCTGCTTGCAGTTGTGTTCCATGGTTCTATGTTCAGAACGGAACCGGAATCCTGCAGGTGCTGCCGTTGTTGTTTTGGCGCTGTTTCTTTATGATTTTGTGTCTCTGTTTTGGACCTGGACGTGTCGGTTAGCCTAGCTGTACTCTTTTCCCTAGAGTTAGCTTGCGACTCGATGAGATGTAATATCTGATTGGGGACTGACTTGATTGTGTTTGTGGTCCGGTGTTGCTGTTGTCGTTGGTGTCCTGTGTGCCAGGTGTTCCCTGTTGCCTTTGGCACTGGAGCCGATGATGTGGTCGAGCTGTTAGCTGTGAGGACTGTGCCTCCTTGTGTAAGCTACCGCTTGCCGTGCTGTCGTTGTGTTTTTCGGTGTTGGTTATCTGTTGTTGTGGCAGTCGTGTCTCCTGTTCTGTGAGGCGTAAACGACGTTGCCATGCTTCAGAGGTGTCAGATGTGCTCACTTTGGTACCATGCTCGTGCTGCGGACTTGTGTCTTGGAAGCTGAGTGTGTACCTGTAATGGTGGTCTGACGGTGTTCCTCTGAGCTGTGTTTCTCAGGATTTGCGTTGTCTTCGTGGTTGTGTTGTTGGGTTGTTCTTCCCTGCTTCTCCTTTGTTAGTCCTTAATTTCGAGGGCGAAATTTCTTAAAGGAGGGGAGGATGTAATGCCCTGGATCTTGCCGGATCCTTTGTGAATCTGTTTAGATCTTTATTGGGTCTTTCAGATCTATTTCGGATTGGTTTCGTTGAGTTTCGGTTCATTTTTGTGGCTTCCGAGTTGAGTTTGACGAGCCGTGTGGATTTTTCTCACGTACTAGTTACGGAACCCTATGGTGAGTTTGTTTGTCAATTCTTGAACTCGTGGATGCTACAGTGACGATGTACTCTTCGAGCCGGTCGTTTCGGCTATTTTTACGTATTTTTCTGAATTTGTGTATTTTCAGAATTTTCGGAAATTAGGAAATTTTCATAATTTCTTTTCTATTTCTTTTCTTTTCCTCTCTCCTTCTTCTCATTCGCCACCGCCGTCTCTCTCTCTCCCGTTTTCTCTCCCGTTCACCTCCTCGGCTCCGGCTACAGACGGAGGACCAAGAGGCACATGTTGGGGACGTGATGGAGCTGGCTGGGTGCGCGATGGAGCAAGGATCGGATCGATTCTGGCGCGATCCCGAACGGTGGATTCAAAGCCGGTGAAATCGGTTCGCGAGTGGATTTCGGCGTGGTTTAGTCCTTTCGGGGCACGATTTCTTCAGTGGAGGTAGGGTGACTGATCCTTACTTCGTCCTCTCCATTTTCCCTGCCATTGCACGACGTTCGGCTAGGAAATGGTCGAGTTTGGGCTCGGTTTGCCTAAATAGTGATTTTCGTGGTTTTTAGGGTCGGCCGGTAAACGGCGACTGTTTGCGGCGTAGTTAGTTTCTAACTGACCGCTGGGATGTCAGAATCCCATCCACGTTGATTTCGTGTCGTTTGGTGTTCATTCGAGGCCGGTAGAAGCCCAGGAACCTCGGTGACCCACTTTGGGTGGATTTGATGAAATCGCCCGGATCTTGAGTTTGTGAGCTTGCATGTGGGGTTTTTAGTCCCCTGATGTTGTTATTTGGCGTCTAGGTTTGTTCCCCCTACGTTTCGGCGTGAATGGGGCGTGGAATGGGCCGGTTTGACCGTTCCTCTGTTTTCCCTCCGCGATCGATGTAACGGTCATTCCAGTGGCCATCACTTGTATATAACGGCCCTACGACTGACCGCTACTTCGTCCGAGGTTTTTGAGCTTTCTAGGTTCTGGGTGAGTGACGGCCCTAGGGGGGCGCGTCGCTTCCGTGTAACGTGCCTAGGTCTGTGCGTTACTTCGCTTGTTGTTGCCTTGTTTTAGGGTTGAGTCGGTTGGTTTAACGCGCTTGACCCAGCGCGTTAGATGGAAGTAACGCGCCCTACCTTGGCCGTTATTGTCCGTTTGACCGACGTTTGACCGTTGAGGCGGTTCCCCCGACGGATGGGTTCCCATCCGTTATTTTGAGTGGAACACGCCTGCCCCTGGCCGTTGCATTCTGTTTTGGTCGACTGTGGGTGGCTGTGCCATTGGTTGTAACGCGCTTGTCCCCATGCGTCGTTTGTGTGTAACGCGTCCTTCTTGGACCGTTACATGCTGTTTGGCTGAGGGTTGTGGGTGTTGTGCTGTTCGATGGTGTAACGGTCGTGCCCCTGTGCGTCGTTGTTGTATAACGCGCTTGCCCCTTGCCGTTATTTGTTGTTTTATGCTGGGTTGAGGGTGGTTGTGCCGTTGTGAGTAACGCGTCTGCCCCTGTGCGTCGTTTGGTTCTGGCGCGTCTCCCCTGCCGCGTTGCTTGCTTGTAACGCGCTTGGCCTTGTGCGTTACTTGGCCTTGATTCGTGTTTTTGTGTTTTAGGTTGGTTAGGGCGGTGTGTGACGACTGTTCTCCCGACCGTCACTTGGTGTGTAACGGCCCTGGTCTAGACCGTTATATGCCTGTAGCGGTCTAGGGGTGGTGCATTACATCCCTTGTGCTCCGATTTCTGTGACTTCGGTTTCGGCTTGTCTTGGCTTGTCTTTGTAGCCTACCCGTTGTCCCTTGGATGTCTCTCGACGTCCTATGAGGGCTAGGACTACGTTGTAAGGTAGCCAGGAGTCTTCTTGCTTGTGGTAGGATTCTCTATCCTACTCTTGTGTGTGTCTTTGGTTGGGTTCCGATCAACCCGGGGTGACCCAGTGGTTGACAGGTGACCTTGTGTGTGGGTGTCTTGGCGGTTATGTCCAGTTCGAGACACTGGTTCTGGATGCCTCGAGGTGTCGCTTTACCTCGATTTGTGTGTCCAGTTGTGTCTGAGGGTTTTTGGTGTTCCCTCAGGTCTCCGTGTCTTGTTTTCTGCGGAGCGTTGTTTTTCTCGCTTAGGATTGGACCGATTGGCAGCTTGTTCCGCTGTCTGTGACGATCTTGCCTTTGAGTCGTTCGACTCGGGATCGTTACGTGGTAGGTCTAGTTGCCTGGTCCTGAGTCTATTGGCAGCGATGGTACTGTCAATGGTGCTTGGTTGTACGTGCGACAGGGCTTTCCTTAGACTGTCTGTGCTCTAGCACTTGTGTTTTGGAGTCTGTGCCTTGTGAACCTCCACCAGTCGTAGCCTGTGACGTAGGCTTTTTATACGTCACCCACTGGGAGTGGTGGACGGGCAGTTTCCCGTTACACGGTTTTTAAGCTAGTTCCGTGGGCTCCGGCCAACGGTAGCGTCCTACCGAGGGGAATACTAACTAGAGGCCTGGCCTAGGTAGTGGTCAGTGTGTGCACACGTGGTCAGGGACTGGGGACTTGCGCCGACGGGCGTGGCCCTGACTAGTCACTCCCAGTTGGTGCTGTAGTTTCGTGATGTGGTACCTTGTTTCCTTGGAACTGTTGTTCATTGGACCCGGTTCTTGGTTTGTCTAGTCCCTGCGTAGACTTGACACTTGTGGCGCAGTGTAAGACGTTAGTGGACGCATCTGGCTGTTCTTCTGGGAGGAGGGTGCTCCTGTCACTTGGCTTATGACTCTCGGCGTTTTCTTGCGCGTTGTGACCTTTGCGAGTTGGCCTCTCGTGGCTGTACTCGAGGTCAGTGTTCTGTCGTTTGCATGACGTTCTAGTCATGCGTGGGGCTGTGTGCACGACGTTTCTAGTCGTGTTTTGTCTGTGCTTTCGGCATTGGCATCTGCCTTCGCCTTTGTTTTGGCTGACGGACTGGGTTACCCTACGATGTGAGTTTGGGGTTGACCGTCTGTTGCCGTTTGGAGTAGCTTAGGGTGCCGAGTTCTCCTCGGTGGCCGTGTTCCGTGTTTTACGGCCTCGCTCTTCTTTGTTGTTGAGCTCCCCTTACTCTTTGCCTGTTCCCTACTCCTGCTGACCCTGTTCTATTTACAGCTTTGTAGTGTAGCCTTTCCTGCTTGCTGCACCTGCTGTTTCTGTTGTTGCTTCCGTTGCACTGTGCGTTTTCCAGTGGGGATCCGCGTGACCCCTACTGAGTTTCTGTTTAGAGACTCACCCCTACTTTTCATGTGGGTTTCGCCATCTGCCTCTGCTGTTCCTGGTGGAGCGCGTTTGCTGTAGCTGCCAGCTGTACCTGCGTCGGGCTTCTCCCGACTTCTGTGTACGTTTCTTTTCTGTCAGACTGTACTGTGCTAGACTTGTTGTCTTTCCTTTGGACTAGACTCTGGTATATAATTGTAAAATTTGAATTATTAATGAAAAATGTAATTTTATTTCTGCTACTTTAGCAATCCGTTCTAATGAAATTTAATTGCTAGCTGTTATATCTGTCAGTTCAATGTACTACACGACAGTCCTTTTTCCCTTCGGCGCTTTCCTGCGCTTGGGAGGCCTCGCGGGTCCCATGCGGTACCACGTGTATCCGGTAGTCCTACCGGGTGCACCTGGTATCCGGAATCCGGGTCGCCACATAGGGGCTGGTTGGGAGGTGCTAGGGATGACCCCTTTTCCCTTGTCATCTCTCCTCTCAATTGGTGGAGTATACTCCAGTCTAGGCACAGTAGCGGGTGCAGGTAAAGGGTTCCTTGGGAAAGGAGCAGTAGGGGCAACGGCCCTAAGTGGGGTAGCAGTAGGGACGTAGGACGTGGAGGGGCCAGGCCTCTCAGAGTAGCGGACCATGGGGTTTCGGGACTCGGGTCGGTGGTAGGTGGGGACCCGAGGTGGGACCACCTTTTGAAATCGCTCGACGTCCCGAGCAACCTGATAGGCGTGCTCGAGGGTGTTAACCTCCCGCAAGAATAATTCCCGCTGAATACTCTCATGTAGGCCAGCCCTAAACCGTGAGAGGGTGACGGAGGCATCCTCCATGACTCGGATCCGAAGGAAGAAGTCATCAAATTTGGCGATGTACTCGTCCACGGACTTTCCATCTTGGGTGAGTTTCTGCCATTGGTCTAAAAGACGCTGATGGTAGGAAGGTGGCAGATACTTCTCCCTCAATTTCTCTTTCATTTCTTTCCACGTGCCTATAGGCTCCTCTCGTCTCCTTGCTAGGAGATTCTCGATGTTGCACCAGTAGGTCTTGGCTTGACCCAGGAGTTTCATTTTGGCAAACCCCACCCTTGTACCAGGGGTCATGCGGCGATGCCAATCAAAATATTGGTCCATCCTGGTCTCCCAATCAAGATATGTAGCGGGGTTGAGGGGCCCATCAAAACTCGGAGCGTCAATCTTGACGTTCCGTAGGATAATATCCTCATCATCGTGGTCCCTCTCTCGAGGCGTACGGGCCTCTTGCTCTCAACCTTGGGGAGCCTGATTTGGGCGGGCTTGCTCTCTCTCCTCCCTAGGATTGGCTACGGGATCGCCATGGCCATTCACTCGTCCTTCCTCTCCCTTCAGTCGATCCTCTAAGGCTCGGATCCTCTCATCTAGCTCGGCTTGAAGTTGGCCTATGGATTCTTCAAAATGGGTTAGAAGATTATGCTCGAGCTGAGCCAACATAGCACTCACGCTCTTCTGATCCATGTGGGATTGTAGAGTTGAAGGACGCTCTAGACGGCCGGATGAATTCCTAGACCAACGTGGCATGCACGACATCGGACCTAAATGATGCAGTCCTGGGACCGATAATTAGCAAGCTATAGACCCGAATTTTGTTGGCTAAATAGGAAAAGCGCCAAGTTGAAGGGACCGGTCAGGGAGAGTTGCTTGCCCGTAGGTAAAGTAGTTGTGGAACTACCTCCTGACAATTAGGGTGCCCTAATGTGACAGCCTAGGGCCTTAAAGGATAGGTGCATACAAGCTCTCGCTCTCCGTCCACAGCGATGCACTCGGGAGACTGGCTGCATGGATCGGGCACTCTCTCACTTCGCGCGGTAATTGAAAGGATACTAAATGAGTAAGTGAGGGGAGCACGTACCTAGCTAGACTGAAAAGTCTAACTTCGACCAGAGACGAAGGCGAGCGGGGACGTGCGGGCCCGCACGGCGTCGACGAAGCTTGAGCGGTTACAAAGCATTCACTCCACGCAGGGAGGATTTAATTATTACAAATCGCTTAAAATTTCCCACGTAGGGGAACAAATCAGCCCAAATTCTCCGCGCAGTGAGACTCAGAGGTACCCTCGTCCCTTAAATTACGGCATGTGTGTCAGCTACCCGGCGACTCGGGTACCGGACAACCGTTGTTGCGGACTTCGGATGCCACGATCAATAAGTCAAAAAGATATAACTATATATATATAGATATATATATATATGATTATATATATCTCAAATATATATATTATATATCTAACTTTTTTAAACCTCTTTTTTTAATCAAATAATATATATATATATACAGATATATATAATATTATATATATTCCACATATATATTATATATATTTAACATGTATTTTTTTTCAAACTTCACCACTCCTTTTTTGACTTTTTTTTCATACGTTTTCTTCTTTTCAACCTTCCTTTATTCCTTTCAAACCTTTCTGCGTGCTCTTCACGTGGCTCGTGGTCAGCCTGGGCGGCGGCCCACACGGGAGGGCGACCAGAGCGGCAAGCGCGGGGGTCTGCTGGGGGCACGCAGGAGCTTGGGCGCACAGGCGGGCGCAAGGGGCCCTCATGCTGGCGGGGCGATGCACGCGTCGGGCGGGCGCGGGGCGCGCGCCAGGCGGGCGAGGGCGGTCCTGGCCGGGCGCGGGCGCATGCGCGCCTGTGCGAGGGTCCGGGAGCGGGTGCTTCCGGGTGGGGCGCGCTGGCGCGGGGCTCGGTGGCGGGCACGGCGGTCCGAGCGGGTGCCCCTGTGGGCGCGGGGGGTGGTGGCGATGGGCGCAGCGGGGCTGGCCAACCGTTGCGGCGGTTGGCGTTTTTTGAAGGGGGCACGGGCGACGAGGCCGGCCCCCCGCGAACTCTTTCCCTGCCTTTTCTTTTTTTTTCCTTTGTCTGTTCTCTTCTGCTGCATGTTGAACGAGAGAGAGGAAACAGAGAGAGAGATACAGAGAGAGAGAGTAACAACGAGAGAAAGAGAGAGAGATTGCGGGGGAGGAGAGAGAATAACAGAGGCAGAACCGAGATAAAAAGGGAGAGAGATAGAGAGTAACGCATGGGCTTCTAAATTTTGTTTTTTTTCTCTCCTTTTTTGATCTTTTTTTTTCACTCTAGCAACCTAGAGAGAGAAAGAGAGAGACGTTGGAGACGTCGAGTCGTCGGAGGCGCCGTATTAGGCTCTGATACCAATTTGACGCGGCGGCGACGTGGGAATGGATCGACGGCACTTCGATATCACGAACAGGACGAGAACGGATAACTACTATCTCACACAGCTCGGCCTTACGCCGGACGATCTCACACCGGGCGACACACTCAAATCTCACAAATGGAGAGAAGAGGGAAGGAAGGAATAAGGCAAACACCTTAAGCTCAATCTTTTTCTCATTCATATAATGTCTCATAACAAGCATTGACCTCCTATTTATAGGAAAGGCCCATTACATTCATACCTTCCTTATTTTCCTTATTTTCATATCTATCCTAGCCCAATAAAACAAAGGCCACCAACCCACTATTGACTTAGGGGTTTTAATCAAATAAAATACAAAAATTACATACATGTTATTTTGACTTAGACTAGCCTAATAAGACGAAAGAAAAAAATACATGTAGGGATACATGTATACATACACACAAATACATATACTCAATACGCAATATACTACGTAGGCCGAGTTTTTAGGAAGGATCTCCAAGCCATAAGCTCGGTGTCAGGGCAGTGCGGCGTCAGCTCCAAGTAGTGGGCCCAGTAGTGGACCCGGTGTCCCCACCACTTTGCCACTAACCTGATCTCCATTTTCTATTGTTGATTTCTCTCTTGCCCGGAGTATTGCAGACTCATCGAAAGTCACATCTCTTTTAATTATGAACTTGGGTGACTGAAGAAATGTACACCACAACCGATACGCCTTCACACCCTGTGTTTGTGCATATCTTACAAAAATACACTTCTTTGCCCTTGGCTCCAATTTGCCACTTGTGACATGAGCATAGGCAGGACAACCGAAAATTCTAAGGTGAGAATAATCGGAAGGAGAACCAGACCATACCTCTTCAGGAGTTTTCAACTCTATGGCTGTAGACGAAGATCTATTCACCAAGTAACAAGCCGTGTTGACAGCTTCTGCCCAAAATGTCTTTGATAGACATGCCTAAGACAACATACTTCTCGCTCTTTCTAAGGGTGTCCTGTTCATCCGTTCTGCAATATTGTTCTGTTGTGGTGTTCCTGCTATAGTGCGATGTCAAGCGATACCTTCGTTCTTGTAGAAATCATCAAATTCTTTCGAGCAGAATTCCATACCGTTATCAATACGGAGGTGCTTGATCTTTTTACCAGTCTGCCTTTCAATCAACGCCTTCCACTGCTTGAAAGTGACGAACACCTTACTCTTTTTCTTTAGAAAATATACCCAGACCTTTATTGAGAAATCATCAATAAAGGTCAGCAAATAACTTGCACCACCCTTTGAGACAACCGGAGCAGGACCCCAAAGGTCAGAGTAGATGTAATCCATGGTGCCTTTAGTCCTATGGACTGCTGTACTGAATTTCACCCTGCACTGCTTACCATACACATAGTGTTCACAGAAATCTAGTTTCCCAATCTTCTGACCATCAAGCAAACCTCTTTTGCTCAACTCCACCATGCCTCTTTCGCTCATATGGCCCAGTCGCATGTGCCATAGTTGGGTTGAATCATCTCAACTTCGTGCCATATTGGCACTTCCCATCACAGTGTTTCCTTGTAGATGATAAAGGCCACCAATCAGCTTCCCTTTCATCACAACCAATGCACCTCTAGAAACTTTCAGGATTCCATTCTCTACTGAGAACCGGTATCCATGCACGTCCAAAATACTCAAGGAGATCAGACTTTTCTTCAATTCAGGAATATGTCGCATTTCTAGAGTTCTGATGACATTGTCAAACATCTTGATTCTAATTATACTGACTCCTGTAACTGCAAGAGTTCTATTGTCTCCCAAGGTTACAGTACCACTACTTAATGTTGTGTAAGTAGAAAACCATTCCCTGCGAGGACACATGTGAAAGGTATAACTAGAATCAAGGATCCAGTCATCCCCGAAAGTGCTAGTAGAGACCGACAAAATAGTCTCATCTTCTACAGTCTCATCTTCTATAGTCTCCTCTTGAACAACGTTCACTGTATCAGAAGAAGACTCCTCCTGAATTTTGTATTTCCCCTTTAATTTGGGACAATCTTTCTTGATATGTCCTCTTTGGTTACATTCATAACATTTTATCTTCTTTACTGACTTGTATTTTGATCTAGCCTTGCTCTTTTTACCAAACTCCTTTTTCTCAATTCTCCCTCTCATCATCAAGCCATCTGCTCGATCTTCACCATGAGTTTCTAGTACCCGTCGTTTCAACTCCTTAGAGTTCAGGGAGGCCTTGACATCTTCTACAGAGATATCATCTCTCCCATATAGCAGAGTATCAACGAAATGCTTATATGAAGGAGGTAATGAGCATAAGAGTATGAGGGCTTGATCCTCATCATCTACCTTAACACCAATATTTTTAAGATCTATAACGATCCTATTAAACTCATTCAGATGATCAGAAATGGGCATACCTTCTTTCATGCGAAAAGTAAACAATCGCTGCTTCAAGTACATGCGGTTTGTGAGAGACTTCGTCATGTACCTTGACTTGAGCTTGAGCCAGAGTTTCGTTGGGGTGTCTTCATCAGCAACTTCTCTCAACACATCATCTGCCAAGCACAGACGAATTGCTGCAAGAGCACGCTCCATGTACTCTTCTTTTTCTTCATCTTTCCACTCAGTCGGTAGGGCCTCTTTGCCATTACCTGCCTTGCTCAGCCCATGGTGTACTAACAGAGACTACATCTTCAATAGCCAGATGTTGAAATTTTTCGTCTTTTCATCGAACACTTCAACGTCGAACATCATTATTGATGTCGACTTTGTAGCCATCAACAAGGAACACGGATCGAATCCTGGCTGGGCTCTGATACCAGTTTGTTATGACACGACCACTCCGACGGATAGAGTGACGCCCCAAGATCTCGATCCACACAACAAAAAGAAGGGAGAGAGAAGAAGAAGGAACAATCACACAAGGTACGAATACAAGGATTTACGTGGTTCGGAGGTTACCCCCTTACGTCCATGGCCGACGGCGACAGCGGAAACTTCACTAGATGTGGAGAATAATACAAGAAGCCTCACACCCAAACCTAGAGGAATAAATCATCACTCACAAAACTCCCTCAAGCTCTCACCCCAACCCTCTTTGCTCTCTCTCTCTAAGGAGCTCTTGGCCTCTCACCTTGGGATGCTAAACATGGAGGACAAGGTCCCCTTTTATAGTGACCGGAAATACTTTGCCTCCATCCGTTGCATGGAAATTTAATTCTTTGGAATGGCTTATGGAGATGAGACACTCCACGTTGATTCCTTTGGAATGACTTGTGGAGATGAGACACTCCATGTTATACTATGAGCTTATATTCCCCACCTAATTCTCGGTATCTTCATGACATCCTTGATCTCCAGGATTACGATATCATTTTCGAGCATGTTAAATGGAGTAGATATTATCTTGTTAAACTGCATATGTTTATTTTCCTAGCCCTTTTTCAAGATGACATGCATGGTTAGTTCTAAAGCCTTGATCGAGGATTCGATTTGTAGATCATGTCTTAAAGGTTATCGATACGAGTCTAATGATTATCGTTTGATTTACGTGTTTCCGTATTTTCGGCAAGTCGTGTAGCTAGCAAGATTACCAAGGAAGATCGGTGTCTAAGGCAAGTGGTCTACGGGCAAACGCTTTAAGTGGATAAGTGACTATTTAATTAGGCCCTTTCAAATGCAAGGAGAAGCTCTCACTGTCCCACCTCTTACTTGGCCGTGATTTCTTGGTGTTCTCACTAAGCACCGATTGAGGAAAACTTGATCTAAAATTACCTTACACGAATTTCTACAAGAGTTGATCGTGCTTTGATCGGCAACTCTTTTTCTTCATTGTATTAATGTCGTTAAACATGATGCCTTAAATCATCCTTGAACTTCCCTTACAACTACTTGTGCTTCTTGTACTAGTTATTTTAATGATAGATTTTGCTAGATTTGTACTTTATTTCATGAGCTTCGCCTTAAGATTCTTTGGCCATGTATATTATGTGGATGCCTAAATAAATACTTGGGATCGATGATCTATAACTACAATGCTTGGCATTAATGGGGCCCGGTCTGATCTTGGGGGGAGCGCCTGAATGTACTCGTGCCCATGGGAGCTATTATTGACCTGGTGTGACATTGCACCGAATATATACGTGCTAGATTTGTTTATGACATTCCACTTATTCGGGAAATACTTGACTTACTTGAATTACATGGAATACTTGACTTGTACATGCTTACGTGAAATGACCAATTCCATGATTATACTTTACATGATCGTTCTATACTTGAAATCTTACTCTTGTTATCTTGTCTACTTGTGATCTAATATATCTGTATTCATTTACTCTCTCATGCCCATGTTTCATGTTTTAGTTACGATTCTCGTCATAGCACATTTATCTTATTTAAAATGATAATTACTAAAAGATGCATGATATATAGATATAAATCCTATAGAACTTTTTGCTCACCCTACGTTTTCGGTTAATATTTCAGGTAGTTCCGATGAGGAACCCCAAACAAACGGGGATGGGCAAAAGTGAAAGAGGGATCCAACTTATCTTAGATACCTTATGTTTAATTTATTACTCTTGCTAGATTTAAGAGTATTTGAAAGTTGTAATTATGCCTCTTGAGGTTTAGTGGTGTTGTAAAACCCTATTTTGATGAAATAATAGTATCATTTTTCTCGTTATCTTTATTGTGGTTGGACCCCTTACATGCATGCTCTGATCGACACAAATGTTACGACTCGTCGCATCTTGATATTCCGCATCAGGGCGTGAATTTAATGATATTTTTTTGGTGAAGTTTTCAAGATTAAAAGTCAAAATCTAATGAGTTGTCAAATGTGGAAGTATGTTTGATTATTGTTTTCGAGCTTTCAACATATATGTTCTAACTTGGAATAAATTAAAAAATGAGAATAAATATATTTAAGGTTAAAAAATAATATTTGGGAGGGATTTTAGTAATTTTAATCATTAAAAATTTCACCTTCTCACAATTCTTTATAAGACGTCGTTTGATAATGTACACATTGGGGGACTTCCAATTATCATTGGCACGATAATATTTAGGTATTTTCAAATGTCTCAACATGTGTCCCGACTTGCATGATTGAAAAAAAAAAGATGAAAAGAGAAGCATAGACAAAGAAGCACTCACCTCGTGAATATATGGAAACAAGGTTGAACGAGTTTATGAGACTTCTCAATAATGAAAAATTATCCATCTCGTCAAAGTCTGTATGGTGGATAATATTTTTTTTAGAAAGTCGAAGTCGGGTGCGTTCCCAAACAATACCTAAAGATGCATATATCCCATCAACTTTTGTCTTGGAGAGATTTTAAAAGTTATAGGGAGATGGAGAGAAAAATAAAGCACTTTTTAAATCTTTAAAAATTACATAAGGGTTGCTTATTCTCTCTATAAACATTTTGAAAAATCTCATTCTCTCAAATTATTTCCATATGCAATCTAAGTCTCTAAGAATTCATCTCAAAACATGTCTATCAGAGTGAGACAAGACACTACCCCAATATTTGGTCCATTAGTTGGGGTGGACACTATCATATGAACTGCATTTAGGTCATCCATACTATCTTGTAATCTTTATGTTATATTAATATATATATATATATATAATAAGATGACCGAGTGATTGACTTGACATAAGTGATTTGAGTATATAATTTGAAGGATGTAAGTATATATTATAATAATGAAATATACATTATATTAATAAAAATTTATGCTAATGAAAAATATTATTATGAAGCATATTCCACTTTTGCAATATATATTTTATTTTAAATTATTTTTTTCAATAATATATTTTTTCTAAAATAACTAACATGCGATTAAATGCATATAAGATACGATGAAGAGATATTTTGCCTTTGTATTCATGTAGTGAAGACATGTCTGCATATATAAATAAGAATATTATGAATATTTCTAACCTTAATTATAATTAAGTTAATTTAATTATTTTTAAATTAATAACTAATATAATTAGTTTAAGACTTAGTCAAGGGCACTTAACACTAAGTGAGACTTTTACTATAGGCATTATTATGCATATTATCTTTTTGTAAATAAAGTGTTGGCAAATCAAGATATATGGTTAATAATGAAGAACTATATACTAAGTAATTTTTCATCCATCGTATATTTTTATTCAAACCAATGGCCTTTCAACCATGCGAAAGGGTATAGAATCACTCCAGATTATTCCTAATCATACTCATGTTGAGAATAATTATAGTGCACAATGAAAATACTTTTACATGTATATTTACATAATGAAAAAATATTAATTAACATGTATCTAAAAGATATTTTTTAAATATATATATATGATAAGAGCCTATTTGTTTATACTTATTTATATCATAGATATCATTTCTGGGATTTTAACGAAGGTAATTATATAATTTTTACGTGATAATCTCGGTCTCACATAAAATGAAAATTTTTAATATAATTAATGAGACTTGAGAGTTGAGACTGGGTTAAATAAATAAAAAATTGTATAATGAAATCTTGATAAAGTTATTGTGTGATGATTATTTTTCAAGGGACAAGATATAAACTTATTTGTTATATTCTTGAGGGGTCTAAGTATAATTTTTTGCATATTTTTTTTTACCTCGTGAACTGGAGGCCACAGTGGCAGGAGTTATACCACCAACAACACTTTCGGTGTGATAATGACAACAACATGGACATGGGAATGGAGATGGACCAAAATTAATGGAAGGATTTATGGAAGAGAACCGTGGGTAGCTCAATCCCTCACCCATATAAAACAACACCCCCTCTCGCCCTTTCGGAGGCATCTCTCTTCTTTCTTCCTACAAACACATACACACACACACCCACACGTAGATTTTTAAGTTCTCTCTCTCTCTCTCTCTCTCATTAACTCTCGTCTCTCTTTCACACTCTCTCTCTTCATCTATTTTCTCTCCCATGCACCATCTTTCCCTCATTCATGTCTTCTTTCTCATCCTCTCTCCACCGCGTAGTCTCTCTCTCCCCCTCTTTTTTTTCTCTCACATAGTCTCTCTCCATCTCTCTCCACCACCCTTTAATCTCTAAACCCTAAACCTTAAACCTTAAACACTAAACAAAAAAATATATCTTTGTGCCATCTAACCTTACTTTTAACATAAAAGTGATTACAAAGTCATTTGTGACATTTAATTCAAGTAAAAAAATATTCGTGGAAGATAAATTTCCATGCAAATTCACTTTTAACGGTGATGTATGGGCAAAAAACCCTTCTTATTTTACAGTTTTACTCTCCTATTTTTTTGAAATGTGCACTGTGCTACCATGGTACTTCATTTGACCCGTATATTGAACTAAAGAAAAATAAACTATAGTAAATAAGTTGTGAGATAATTATCTACAACTTATCTTCAAAAAGTCAATTTAATGTTTATATTTATAAAATAGGTTTTTAAAATTTTTAACCCTATAAAATACATTTAGGTTTTAATCCGTGTAAGTTGACTATTTAGTCCCAAGCCCGCGAAACTTCTATATAAATGTCTTGGCTATTAGCAGGGTTTGTCGACCCGGTCGACCCGGTCTCGGCGCGGGACGAGTTGAGTCGGGCGGGTCGCCCAGCGACCCGGTCCGCTCTCTCGGCCAGTCACGGGATTTTTTAATTTTTTAATTTTTTTAATTTATTTTTTAAAAAATAAAATTATAATAAAAGTTTATTTAAAGATTAAATGTTATATACATTTAATAATATTAGAATGAAAATGTAATTTGTTTATATAATGTTATATAAATTTAATTTTATTTATAAGATTAAATGTAAATTTAATGTACAATATTTTTTACAAATAACATTTAATGAAAATAATATCATTATTTCTACGACATGTAAAACTATATGTTAAAAAATCTTATTTTTTTCTACATGTTAAATTAAAATCATTATTTAATACATAGTCATTTCAATTTACATCTACAAATTTTGTTATAACTAAATTTTAATTTAAATAATAAATTTAATTATACAACATGTAAAATGAATACATTATTTAATATATCTAAATTATATCTTAAATTTTTTTACAAATTAAATTTTATATCGAATCATCTAATACAAATTAAAATTATTTGTAATATATTTATCACTAAATTAAAATTTAAATTTAAAATTCCTACAATTAAATGAATTACATAATACATCAAAATAAATCTAAAAAACTAACAAAATATAATTTTTTTCAACTAATAAAATTTAATATATTTAAATAAAAATTTATTTCAAAATTTTTAATCCCCCTCCCCTCCCCCACTGGCTGCAGCGGTGGCCCCCCCAACCGGCATCAAACGCCCAGACATCCCCCCTCCCTCCCTCCCCCACCTCCGGCGGCAGCAGACGCCCTCCCCTCCCTCCCCCACCCACCGACCCAGACGGCCCCCCCTCCCTCCCCCACCTCCGGTGGCCCCCCACTAGCGCAGACGGCCCCCCTCCCTCCCCCACCTCCGGTGGCCCCCCACTAGCGCAGACGGCCCCCCTCCCTCCCCCACCTCCGGCACCCCCCTACAGCCCAGACGGCCCCCCCGCCTCCCTCCCCCACCTCCGGTTCCCCCCCTACGGCCCAGACGGCCCCCCCTCCCTCCCCCACCTCCGACGGCCCCCCACTGGCCCAGACGGCCCCCCATCCCTCCCCCACCTCCGGCGCCACCGCTCTAACCGCCGTCCAACACCGCTGCACCGTTGCTCGCCGGTGGGAGGGATGGAGGTAGAACCGACCCGACAGGCCCGTTAAATGGGCAAACCGACCCAACCCGCACGTACTAGACTCGGCCCGCCTTGGACCGGTCCGGTACGCGGCGGGACGCATGAGACCATGCGGTCCAGTGCGTCCCGGCCACGACCCACAACCCGTGCGACCCGTCGCCCGCTTAGGTTGGGTCGGGTCGTGCGGATCGGTGCCGGTCGACAAACGATGGCTATTAGTCTATCCTATTAAACAGGGATGAGAGATATTCCGTGAATATTCTTATAACAAATATTAAAATAAATAAAAAGATCAAAATATAGAAGTATCTCTAACTTAAAAAATTAAAACACAAACACACACACACTCTCTCTCTCTCTCTCCAAAATGGCCATATCTTCGAAGCTCACAATATCGACGCCGGGCATACTACGGGCCAAGGTGAGGGTGAGGGTCACCATGTGCATGAGGGACGGCGAGTTACTCTCTCTCTCCAAACCCTCGCCCCCCCTCCTCCTCCTAGCTAGTCTTGGTGGCGAAGAGAGAGTACTATTTTTTATATGATAACCATGGTTAATTTTAAACTATAGTAAAAATGTAGAAGTAGACGCCGAGGATTAAAACCTTGAAGATTTCAAATTTTATGGAGTCAAGGCTAATTGGTCAAGGTTATATGGATTAAAACTAAACATGAGATTTTATAGAGATTAAGTCTTTAAGAACCAAAAAACTCTTATAGTTAAGTATTTTTTGCATATATGTCTTATTAAAAGTGAATTTATTTGAAAATTTATCTCTATTTGTAATTATATTTGTATGTATACCCTCTTTACGTGAACTAAATATCACACGTATGCCCTTATTGTTACTTTTTTCATAAACAACTATTAAAATTTCTTTAGGAGTACCGAAGAAAGGGACAAAATATTCTATAAATATTTGGACAAAAGTTTACCAATGGAACATGCGTATGCTAAATTAAGGTAAGGAAAATAAGCATGCAAATGTAAATGCATGATAAACTTTTACGTGAATTTGCTTTTAAGAGAGTATACATGCAAAAAAATCCATAAATAAACGATAGGCTTCGTGCAATAGATAAAAAGGTCCCCAGGTCCGTGTTCTATTCAAGGTTTATCGACTCGATCGACCCGGTCTCGGCGCGGAACGGGTCGGGTCGGTCGGGTCGCACAGCAACCCGGTCCGTCCTCTGGGGTTCTCGGCGCGTTATTTTTTAATTTTTTTAAAATTTTTAATAAATTTTTTTTGAAAGATTAAATGTTATATATACTTAAAAATATTAGAATGTAGAGTTTTTTTATGATAATAAATCTATACTAAATTACACATAATTAATTATATAAAAATTACATATTACATCGCTTAATTAAATATCCTATTATATATAATACATAAAAAATTTATTTAAATTACTTAATATGTTAAAGTAAACAGCGACATAATAATGACATTCATTCATAAAGTATAAAATACAAAAACTCACTAATCATCATCATCTGTGAAGTCCGAATCCCAAAACTCACTCATCCTCCTCATCTGTGAAGTCCGAATCCCAAAACTTACTCATCCTCCTCATCTGTGAAGTCCGAATCCCAAAACTCACTAATCCTCATCATCAGTGAAGTCTGAATCCCAAAACTCATCATCAGATCCATGAGACTGATCACCCGTATAATCTAACTCTATCCTAGTAGGTGAAGATACATGTAGGTGGGACTGAAAATATGTAACCATCTGCACAAATGATGGGTCGTGTGCTGCGGTGGATGGTACATGAAAATCTGTAACAAAAGTCCTCACTACATCTATAGCTTCAATTCTATCATGTGCGACCGGTGCTGGTGCTGGTGCTACTCGAACTCTGGACGTGGAGGAAGATCATGCTCCGCCCTGTGCTCGTGGTGGAGGTACCCGGGACGTAGAAGAATATGTCCTGGGTGTGCTACGAGAACCGTATCTATCCTGTAACTGTGTCCGAAAGGAATGTCGGACATCTCCCGGAACTCGGTCGCATGTCCGAACATCGCGTCCCACTCCCGCAAGGTGCTCCGCAAACATGTGTATGCCGGTGACGTGATGTTCGCAGTATCTACAGTGCACATGTCCATCACCCTCAACAGAGTATCCATGCTCCCACGTAGGGTGACGCCGTCCGTCCATGATGACCTGCAAATGATGTAAAAGTTTACATTAGTGATATCAATGATAAGTACAGAACTCAAGATATGAAGAAATTTATAATTAATTATTAATTAGTTATAAATATAACCAAATGATACATACTAATTAAGAGTATGGACCCAAACTGGGTCAGTGCCCATCTCCAAATAATTTGACATTAAATGTGGTCCGCAGATAGGACATATAGTCTTCATAGCGCATTGAATCTGAATAGTTCTCCCAGTACATGCGTACGTAGTATTCATACTGCTGCGAACCTTGTGCGTACACGACCTCTACTGGCGTAGCTGCGGCATAAGGATATGGATACGATGGGAAAATTGAACTACTGTTATCTGAGTCGCCATGATACATCGGCTGCTGCGGCCATGACCGTCCATACGAGCTTCCAGATCCCTGGGAGTCATGTGTGCTCATCCTCTCAAAATCAGACAACATGCCTTGATAGCTGGTACTATCTGCAACCGAACTTCCATAGTAGGGATCCCAATGATCAACTGCCTGCCTCGTCCCTGCCGATGGAGCACCGTGGTCCTCATCTTACATGGCATGTGTGAAGTGCTGCTCCTCTGTCCATGCGGCATGTTGACGGCCCCCACGACCTCTACTATGACCACTGTTATACTCTCTGCCACCAGCACTAGTATCCTGTCGACGACTCCGTTAACCACCTTGAGAACCGCCACCTCCATGGGATGAAGACCCTATCGGTGTACTATCATCATCGGAGTCATGACTCCCACCGATGCGGGTCTCAACAGAGGGCTCGGGAGTGTCATCATCTGCATTGGGATCTAATGTCTCCATGTCTGCAATATCTATCGGATTTAATGGTGGTCCATTGTCATTCTTGCTGCTGAATAATGTGGTCCATGATGATTTTTTCTTCTGTGGGACATGGGGCGGCTTACCTGCTGGATGTTGTGTCCCTCTACATGCCTGAGAAGCAGAAGCCTGGTTAGATAATTTTTGAATTTACTTTCTACTATGTAAGTCTGTACGTATACCTGAGATGACTGACTAGGTGCCTTAGACGTTGAGTCTCGTGACGCAGCAGACTGAGATGGTTGTTTCGATGCTACCAAAGACTACACAATTGAAAGAATAATATATTCAATTACCAATGAAATACAACATATAAATGTAGAAATGATAATATAATTTTACCTCTCTAAATGAGGAACTCCCCCTAGCCTCTCTTGAAGTGGATAACCTTCTGAGTTCCGCAGATATTGAATGCCGCGGTGCAGCAACCCGGGACCACTGTTCTCCCGTAATGTTGTCATTTATCGGACCGACCTGCAATATATTTATTACATCTAGTTACATCAATATATGACTACGCTATCTAATTAAATATACGATTCTATTTTCATATATTAATTCACCTGAGATGGCACTTGGCGCTCAATTGTTGGAGGTTGCATCAATCGCTCCCATGATGTATCATCGTACGCATATGATGTGTCTCCACTCCCAATGATGAGGTCTTCATCCAAATTAACTTCATCACGCCCCGTTGCTGACTCGTCACCACCCAACTGCACATGGATGTCATCTCCCTCCCCCACCGCCTCTTGTACAGCTACTGCTAGAAAAGTATTAGGCCGTGATGTCTCGCCTGGTTCTTCAGCCTCCTCGTCTAATTCTGCCTCACCACGCTCGGTTGTGGCTCTTGCAACCCATGCTACCATAGGGTCATCATCGTCTCGCAAGTACACAGCATCCATTGGGTCGTAATCTCCCTCTCCTCTCCTTGTATCCATTTGCACATGCCGGACCTTTAGCCTCATGTTGTAATGAACATACACCATTTTGTCTAGCCTGCGGTGTGTCAGCCTATTCCTCAGCTTAGTATGCAAGAAGGAGAACGTCGACCAATTCCGCTCACACCCACTCGACGAGGATGTTTGCGATAGAACTCTCATTGCAATCTTCCTTAATACGGGTGCACTTGTGCCATAATTTAGCCACCACTCAGCTGTGTTTAAGACAGATCACGTACAATATAATAATTAGATGTAAAAATTACTTCTCTAGATATAGAAGGTACATTGTGAAGACACATTACCTGGGTCGAGTCTGTCACGACTGGCCACAGCATTAGGTGTCGCAAATGAACCAATTGCCTCTCTAAATGTTTTCATCTGCATTATGAAAAAATATTAAGTGTATATTTCATTTCATATTCTTAATGTTAAAATGTCCAAGTATACCTCATTCAACGCATCAGCAACATCTGTTGGGGTGAAAGATAATCGGTCTACCACAATGTTGACCGATTCTATCAAAGTATCGTCATATGCAAGGCCCCGAGCATATTGGAAGGCCGGATGTAGATAGTACGCTGTAATCGTAAGACATTGAATTACATATTAGTATCAACTGAAAATCACAGCTCATTTATTAGATGAGAATGTAAGTCTTTACCTGCCATGTGAAGATCGCGGTTCATTTGCCTGTCCCATCTGTCCTCCACAATCTCTAGGATGGTAGGTCCATATTTTTTGGACGTTGTAAGGATCTTCCGCTTGGCAGCTTCTATTTTTCTGTACACCAACCCCATGGTTGGTACTCTATCCCCATCCACGTATCGCAGTACCTCATACAATGGCTATATCAATAACACTAATACCTTCACTCTATCCCAAAAATTTGAGGTGTTGACAATCCCCTCGACCTCCGCCCCTTCACGTGAAGCAGCAAAAGAGGAACTCAGCCAGGTCTCATCTCTAAACATTTGCTTCAGCCAATCCTTGTGCTTCAGTAGGCTCTGCAATGCAATGTAGTTGGTGACAAATCATGTAATGTCAGGCCTCAACAGTTCACCGCCACAATACTCCCTCATCCATGCCAATACAAGTGTGTGATTGTAGATATGTTTCGTGATTTTTTGTGCCACCTTGATCACAGATTTGACCATACGAAGTTGCCCAATCTCCTTCAGCATCAGATCTATACAATGTGCTGCACAGGGGGTTCAGAAAATGTGCCGTTTGTTCTTCATTAACTCCTCCCCAGCCTTCTTATAGTTTGACCCATTGTCAGTCACCACTTGCACAATGTACTCCTCCCCAATCTCAGTTACAACTTGCATCATCAATGACAAAATATATTGGTGACTGTGAATTTTACCAGACGCATCCACTGATTTGTGAAAAAAAATCTGTCTGTCACAATGAACAAGGAAGTTGATCAGGCTAGATTTTATGGTACCTGACCATCCACCACACATCAGTGTGACTTCGTACTTTGTCCATTTCTGCTTGAATGAGTCAATGTAACTCTTGATCTCAGCAACTTCTTTATCAAGATATACGCCAGCCAATTCTTTCGTTGTAGGTGGCTGCACGTGTAGTCCAAGGACCTGTACTTCCTGAAACATTGGCTTGTAGTAAGGGCTATTGGCTGCATTGAAAGGCAGACCCGCGTGGTTCCACCATTTTGTAACAGCATGACCAAGTTTCCATTTAGGTCCCTTATAAGTGTCCATTTCTTATGACAATTCATTGCATGTACACCATTTTATGTGCATATAATTAGATAATTATGCATATTTCATAGTTAACCTCAACTCCGCATTTAAATTAGAGCTTTCACGTAAATTGATTAATTCGATTGTCTTATTTAATAATAAATTAAAGTTGAGAGCCATGAGCATTAATTCTCCATTGCATAATCATGAACATTTGAGATTTATGTGCACATTGTGGTAATTTTTATGGACTAAAGTGTAATTATGTGTGTATAGGACACCAAAGGTAATTACAAAAGAAGCCGGGGGCAAAAGGGTCATCACCATTTTGACCAAGTCAAATAAAGAATTCAAAATATTTTGATTGGAGGGAAAGGAAAGTTCAAAATTTTAAATTCAAAGTTTGAAAAGGAGGAATCCAAAGTTTAAGTTTGAAAATGAGGAAAAGGACATTCAAAGTTTGAAATAAAGGAGAGACATGATGAGCCTTGGGAAATGGGGGCCTAAAGTCTAAGAAAGGGGGTGCCCACCTACTTTTTCTCTTCCCCATGCATCATATTTCACTTAAATCTCAGCCATCCATCTCCTTTTGATACAATCTCCACCCTCCATCTACCTAACTTTTCCTATAAATAGCCTATGGCAAGAAGGAGAAGGGGAATCTTTTCTTTTGGCAATCTTTCACTCTCCCTCTTTCTCTCCCAACCTTAGCCCTCCGAGTTCTCTCACGTAAGTTCATTTTATACTCTTGCTTTCTTCATAAAAGTTCTTTTTTTTTAAGTTCTCTACAACTTCTTCTTCTTGCTCATCTTCTAATTCCTTCTAGTTTTCAAGATATTTCATGTTTTTCACTGTGCTGTCATGTTCATCTGCGACCCAGTATTTTTCTCTGTTCTTCTCCTTATTTCTCCCTCTTCTTTTTATTTTCTGCTCCTACTATCTTCATGAAAGTTCTTGATTTTTACGTGTTCTACAACTTCTTCTTCTAAACCATCGTCTAATTCTTTCTGGTTTTTAAGATATTTCTCGTTTTTCAACTTGCTATCCTGTGATTTCACTATTCATTCGAGGTGCTAGTTTCTGTTATTTCTCTATTTTGAAGCTCTTCTGCTCTTCTTTTCTATCTGAATTCTTCATCAAAGTTCTTTCTATCTCCCTCATCTTCAACTTCTTCTTCTTGGGCATCCCCTAATTCTTCTTGGGTTCAAAGTTATTCACCCTCCAAAGGTAGCTTCAACAACAAAGGCGACTTCCTCCCGGTGTACACGGCGATCTCTTTCAAGGCGGAGCGATCCTCTCCAAGGCTCGGCAAGGAGGAGACAACGGTGTCATCACCATTGCTACTATTATCTTCACATCTCAGGCCCCTCTTTTTGTCATTACTTTTGTGTTATGTTGCTTCATTGTAATCTTGTCACCTCTTTGTTGCAAGCTTGTCTTGCACTTCATGTACCTTTTCTTTTAAGTTAATGAAGAGAGTTGTTCTTTTGATCTACTTCTTGATCTTCTTTTATCTCTACCCCCTTCTTCTATCTCTTCTTTTCACTTTATGTAATTAATTTCTATAGCATAGGCGTATAATCATAGGTGTTTTTAATTAAGTGTTTGATTTGTTCTTCATTTTACTATTTTCTTCGATCAATCAAATCACAAATATTTTCCAAAAGAGTCCAAAGTTTTTAACTTTAAAAATATCTTCTTCCATGTGGATTCGACCCGTGCTTGCCATAGTACTACATCTCTTTTGATCATTTTGTGTGAGTGCGGTTTTAAGATGGTTATACGCGTGATTTAAACGACGAATTTTCGCGTTATCAATTTTTGGCGCCGTTACCGGGGAGGAATGATGATTTTTGATTTAAGAACTTTATTTTCCTTGTGTATATAGTGTACTAATAAAGCTCTCTTTTCTTTCTTTTTTTACAGGTTAAAAAAAATTCAAAAAAAGAGGTAAGTTTGTATTTCTCTCTTTCATCTTTTGATTTTGTCATTTTATTTCAAAAAAAAAAAGAGAGAAGAACGAGGGATTGCGCATCAAGTAAGTCTCCAAATTTTGTGTCATTTCCTTAATGTTCTTGCATATTATGGTTAGATAGGTTCACTAAATAAAAAAAAAATCATCACTTGAACTTCAATAAAAATTTTCATTGCAAGAGTAGAACCCACACTTCCATGTTTTAGGTCATGCATCATTTGGGATAGAATTTATTTTTCCTTGTTGATTAATTATTGTTAATTGCATAATTGAAGATTGCGGGCGGCAAGGTGAGTACTCTAACTTTTCCAAAAGTATGCTCATGCATTTTCATGCGCGCTTGCATAGAACCCCTTATTTGAACTTGCTTTGTTGCATATCATTTAAAAATATCTTAAGGGCAACACCCATAAGCAAGATAAGGTGGAGATTTCATCACCCATCCTTAACCCACAAACCATAATTTCCATGCATCTTTGCATCACCTAGACCTTAAATAAAATCTAGTAGACATTGGCCCTAGGTTCACACTGTGGTTCTTGTGTTATTTGGGCTTACACTCTTATGAAAATCGGTGTCTAAGGCAAGACGGTGGATGGCAAACGCCTTAAGCGGGCTAGTGGTTTGGCATAATTAGGTCCCTACGAAAGTAGGGGGAACCTCCCACTACCCCACCCCTTACCTGGCCAGTGAAAATATTGAGGGTGAACTTAAGTTTCACTTTAGCCATTTTGTGAAACCCAATTTGTAGGTCTAGGTCACATCTAAGACATTAAGTAATTTGTGTGAAAACTTACTTGTGTTTGCATAAAAAAATAAAAATAAAAAAACAAAAACAAAAAATCTCATCTTCTCTCTCTTTGTCCTAGTTTGTGTCAAAAAAAATCATCATTTTTTATTCATATAGTGACTAATTCATTGCAATTGCATCATTAAAAAAAATAATAAAAATAATAAAAAAATAAATTTCAAAAAAATGGGTGAGAAATTTTAAATCTTTGAGTGGGCTAGTAAATTCGATGAGGTGGACTTGTTGGCCCATGTTTCTTGATCTATTCTTTGGGTTATGAATTTAAATTCCTTCATTCCACCTTATTATCATGATCATAATGACATGTGGGTCAAGTCGGCCCATTATCTTAACAATAGTCCAATTCAACAGTTATCATTCACCCACAATGGTCCGGCCCATCACAAAAGTCCATACTCTTGGTTGGCTCACAATGAAAGCCCATCACTCATGGGGGCCCAACTTCATTCCTTTAACCAAGATCATATCCAATCCACTCATGGACCCTATAATTCATTTCGCCTCTAAGAACAAGATCAAATTGTTCAAGGACCCTCCATACCTTCTTATGATTCTTATGGGGGAGGTCAATATAATAATTCTTGGGATTCTTATCAAGGCCCGGCCCAAAATCCTCCAGATCAATTCTTTCAAAATTGGGGTTCATCTTTAAATGGCTTTCATGATCAAGTCAACTTTGGAGGACAACCCACATCCTCTCTTCTACCTCACTATCAATCTAATCATTATTCAACTTCTTATCCTTTGAACTCTAGTTCTCAACCTATAAATCTATCTCCTCCATGCCCAACTCTTAAAAAGGAGGAGAGCTTTGATCAATTTTTTCAATTCATCATGGCTCAAAATCAATCTATGCAAGCTCGACTAGATCGACTTGCTGAGAACATCAAGGGCATGGAATTGAATCAATTGCCTAGTTACTCCAATATCAATTCTCATTACCAACTTCCACAATTTGACAATACTGAAAGCTTTCATGATCTACCCATGGTTTCCCATGAACATAATACTCAAATCACTCTTGATTTAGATCATGTGGAAAATATGGAGGAGCCTTATAAGGAAATTTTTGAGGAAGTTAGCTATAGTCATGATGATGATCGAAAAGATGAGTTCAAGGAGCATGAGCTTAATTGCCATTATGAGAAGGGTTCTAAAGAAGTTGACGATCTCAAGTTGGGGGGTGAAGAAGAAGAAAGTAATGTGCTAGTCCATGATCAAATCTCATTTGCTTCCCTTTTTGAATTTGAGGAGACCTTGTTCCAAGGGAAGGATGAAGAGGATGTGCGAGTAGAGAATGAATTGAGTAAGGTTATTAATGATCTCTCTTGGGTAAAGGGGGAGGTGTGTACCTTTCATAATCTCAATTGGACATCTCTAAATCAAGGGGAGGATATTGATTTGCTTTCTATTCCTGATATCGGCAACTCTCACTTTGGGTTGGACACTTTCATGTTAGCCGATTTGTCTGATTCCATTGAACCTTCCAAGTTTCATGATGTTGAGGAGTATACTTCTTTCACTATTGATTCTCCTAACCTCCTTGATACTGATCCTTTACTTGAAACTCCTCTCCCTTTGATCCATTCTCACCTCACTGATGTTTATGAAATCTCTAAAAGTGAGGGAGAACAGAAAATTTTGCTTGATAATAAGGTCTTCATTAATATTTTCAACACTTACAAAGACCACCAGTGGGAAGAAAATTTTGTGATCATTAATCAGGGGATCCTTTTGGCCTAACTGATCCATCATGGTATTTATCTCAGGCCACCCCGTTAAAAGTAAGGTTGTTAACCCATGCATTACATGATCAACCTAATTGTGATTACAACCACTCTAGCCCCTACGCTATCATGCTCAATCTCGTCATGTTGTGGTATAATGCTTGATTTTTCAGTGAAGACGAGATAACGTGGTGGCTCATTCTCAAGTCAACATGTTGGTTATGAAGCTTGAACCTTCTATGCATGCGTCTGGCTGAAGACGTTAAACTTAGCGCTTGTTGGGAGGTAACCCAACCATTTTCCCTTCAATAACTTAGTGAGTCATTTTCACTTGTGTGTGTAGGAGCTCGAAGAAGTCGTCTCCGTCCATGACATTGATGGAGGTTTCGTCCCGCATATTCGGTTGTCTCTTTCCTACTCAGAATTATTTATTGATATATTATTCTATTACTTTCAATTCTATATGCCATTGAGGACAATGTCATTCAAGTTGGGGGGGAGAGAAAAATTTTCATGATGCATATAGTACAACCTGATAGGAGTCTGTCTTGCATATCATCAAAGTAGACAAATGTAAACCCCATTTTGAGTTTCATGATTCATGTTTAAATTAAAAGTAATTCTGCAATAAAAAAGGTTAGGGAGAAGGATGATGGAAAATTTAGTCAATCTAGCCATGGAAAACTGATATAAGAATCCCTTTAAAGTTCATGTGCACTTAAAAAAAATATTTACATTGCACACTAATGAAATAAGCAAGACAAGCCCTCTGCTATTTTAGGTATATTGTCTGATATTCTGCACTTCTTAAGAAAAGAGATCTTTATACAAAGCTTTCTGCCAAATTATCAATCAAATAAGTGCAATGGCACTATGAAAAAAAGAAAAAAAAAGAAAAAAAATATCATGAAAAATGTCCCTAATCTTAGTAAACCGGGCCTACTTCACCTAAGACGTGTTGAGATTCGCGTAAAACGGAAAAGGGAACCTGGATCTGCGAAACTGGGCCTGCTTCTCCTAAGGCAAGAGTCGAGGTTCACGTTGAGCAGTGAAGGGTAGTGCAGCATCATGTGTGGTATAAAAGATCCCAAAGGGACAAAACAATAAGGCAGACAAAAAGCTAATATACTTAATGCTCTGATCTAAGAGGTGCAGGGTTGAAAGACATTTGCTTGGAATAGCGAATAGGGGATGTAATTGTCTAAGCTGTGGATTTGGTAGTTACACATGCACAAGTGCTATTGAGTTTTAATTTGAATTCTTAATCATGTACAATTAAGTTCTTACATAAGGCTAGTGTGCATTAATGATTCCAGATTCCTAATCTTTGGTTGATTCTATGAAGGGATAACTGGATATGAGAGCATGAATTTTGCAAACTCTTGTTAGTCCTAAAATTCAATTTATTGGCATTGCTAAGGGACTAGCAATGAGTAAGTTGGGGGGTGTGATAAATGTCCATTTCTTATGACAATTCATTGCATGTACACCATTTTATGTACATACAATTAAGTAATTATGCATATTTCATAGTTAACCTCAACTCCGCATTTAAATTGGAGCTTTCACGTAAATTGATTAATTCGATTGTCTTATTTAATAATAAATTAAAGTTGAGGGCCATGAGCATTAATTCTCCATTGCATAATCATGAGCATTTGAGATTTATGTGCACATTGTGATAATTTTTATGGACTAAAGTGCAATTATGTGTGTATAGGACACCAAAGGTAATTACAAAAGAAGCCGGGGGCAAAAGGGTCATCACCATTTTGACCAAGTCAAATAAAGAATTCAAAATATTTTGATTGGAGGGAAAGGAAAGTTCAAAATTTTAAATTCAAAGTTTGAAAAGGAGGAATCCAATGTTTAAGTTTGAAAAGGAGGAAAATGACATTCAAAATTTGAAATAAAGGAGAGACATGATGAGCCTTGGGAAATGGGGTGCCTAAAGTCTAAGAAAGGGGTTGCCCACCTACTTTTTCTCTTCCCCATACATCATATTCCACTTAAATCTCAGCCATCCATCTCCTTTTGATACAATCTCCACCTTCCATCTACCCAACTTTCCCTATAAATAGCCCATGGCAAGAAGGAGAAGGGGAGTCTTTTCTTTTGGCAATCTTTCACTCTCCCTCTTTCTCTCCCAACCTTATCCCTCCGAGTTCTCTCACGTAAGTTCATTTTCTACTCTTGCTTTCTTCATAAAAGTTCTTTATTTTTAAGTTCTCTACAACTTCTTCTTCTTGCTCATCTTCTAATTCCTTCTATTTTTCAAGATATTTCATGTTTTTCACTGTGCTGTCCTGTTCATCTGCGACCCAGTATTTTTCTCTGTTCTTCCCCTTATTTCTCCCTCTTCTATTCATTTTCTGCTCCTACTGTCTTCATGAAAGTTCTTAGTTTTTACGTGTTCTACAACTTCTTCTTCTAAACTATCGTCTAATTCTTTCTGGTGTTGAAGATATTTCTCGTTTTTCAACTTGCTATCCTGTGATTTCACTATTCATTCGAGGTGCTAGTTTCTGTTATTTCTCTATTTTGAAGCTCTTCTGCTCTTCTTTTCTATCTGAATTCTTCATCAAAGTTCTTTCTCTCTCCCTCATCTTCAACTTCTTCTTCTTGGGCATCCCCTATTTTCTCTTGGGTTCAAAGTTATTCACCCTCCAAAGGCAGCTTCAACAACAAAGGCGACTTCGTCTCGGTGTACACGGCGATCTCTTTCAAGGCGGAGCGATCCTCTCCAAGGCTCGGCAAGGAGGAGACGACGGTGTCATCACCATTGTTACTACTATCTTCACATCTCAGGCCCCTCTTTTTGTCATTACTTTTGTGTTATGTTGCATCATTGTAATCTTGTCACCTCTTTGTTGTAAGCTTGTCTTGCACTTCATGTACCTTTTCTTTTAAGTTAATGAAGAGAGTTGTTCTTTTGATCTAGTTCTTGATCTTCTTTTATCTCTACCCCCTTCTTCTATCTCTTCTTTTCACTTTATGTAATTAATTTCTATAGCATAGGCGCATAATCATAGGTGTTTTTAATTAAGTGTTTGATTTGTTCTTCATTTTACTATTTTCTTCAATCAATCAAATCACAAATATTTTCCAAAGGAGTCCAAAGTTTTTAACTTTAAAAATCTCTTCTTCCTTGTGGATTCGACCCGTGCTTGCCATAGTACTACATTCTCTTTTGATCATTTTGTGTGAGTGCGGTTTTAAGATTGTTATACGCGTGGTTTAAACGACGAATTTTCGCGTTATCAGTCCCTTCTGACCATATGCATCGTCCATCCTCGTTTGCTTGCCATGCTCTCGGGATAGTGCACCGGGCTCCACATCTTCAATGTTTATCGATTGTGTCCTTTTTCTTTGTGTCCCCGAGTCACTAGTCAATAAACTCCTTATACCTCGTGGTTGTCGAGTCGTAGATGAACTACCACTCCCTGATGCTCCGGTCCTCGCCGCCTCGCGACTACGGACTCTCGTCTCCTCGGGATGTCTTGACTCTTCCCTGCTCTGACGTACAGCCTCACGAAACTCGGCTTCGTATGGATCGTTCACAGTGACACACACGCACACTGTTCTCACCCCCATTCTCACGACACACACACTTTCATCTCCTCTCCACCCCTTTCCACCTCACACGGACCTGCCAGCGACACCCCTCAACCTCTCGATCTCCCTCTCTTTCTCACTTTAGTCGGAAGCGCCCACCCTTTCCACCTCTCTCTCCGGCGGTGTCTCCTCGGTCACCTTTTTCCCCCCGTCCACGAGTCCCTCTCCCCTCTCCACCGACCGCTCCGCTGTCCCGCCTACGTCCCCCACGTCGCCGACGTCGACCCCACGGCACCCCCCCCTCCGCCTGCTAGCCACTCTCCGACCACCCCGCTCCCTCCATCTCTCTCTTTCTCCCCTCGCAACCGCGACCGCCCCCCTGCATGCACGCCCCCCGCCTGCACCCTCGGCATCGCGACCGCGAACTCGCCGTTCGACCACCGCACCCACGAGCGCCCCTGCAGCACCCCGGTCACGGCCACGTCCATGAAGATAACGTCCGAGCTCACCTTTGTGAAGCCCTCACCGCTGTCGTCTTCACCGCGGAAGCTTCCACGCTCGTCACCGGACGCCTCACAAACGACCTCCTCTGCTCTACCACCTTCCACTTCCTTGTCACGACGCTACTGCCCCCGACCGTTGGATCACCCTCGACCGGACGCCACCCTCCTCCGCGAGCAACCCCCGTATGTCCCGAGCACCAGCCGCAGCACCCTCCGCCATGCATGCATCGTGAGCCCCACGCGAGCACGCCGTGAAGCTCTCCGCCTCCCACGGACGCAACTTCTTCATCGGCCATTGCCGTATTCGTCGTCCACGTTCGCGCCCCGACACCACCTTCCGGCCACCTCTGTGAGCTTCACCTCGCCGGACGCCTCATCAACGACCCACCGCGACGACCCCCACGGCTGCCCACCTCGTTGCCGCGACCACCGCGGATGCACCCCCGCGACGCCTTGAAGCTCCCCCCACCGCGAGGACACCCCCTCGCCGTGCTTCACCACCGTTGCAACCTCGCCGCGTCATCGCCTCCGTCCGTGAGCCACGCCGGCCCCTCCCGATGCTGTCCTCGTCGTCGCCGGACCCCCCGTCCATCGTCACGCCTCTCGCGATCTCCCTCTTCCTCTCCTCCTCCCCCGGCGTCTTCCCCTTCCTCTCTCTCTCTCCACTTCTCTCTTCCTCCCCCTCCTTCTCCTCCCTCCGTCTTACTCTCTTCCTCTCTCCCTCTCTCTTCCCCCCGCCACACTCTCCCCCCGCCGTGATCTCTCTCCCTCTCCTTTTCTCTCCCCCCGCCGTTTCTTCCCCCTGTCGTGATCTCTCTCCCTCTCCCTTTCTCTCTCTTCTTCACGCCGCGATCTCCCTCTCTCTCTCTCTTCTTCTCTCTCCCTCCCTCTCTCGATCTCTCTCACTTCCTTTTTTTTATTTTTTTCTGCCGGTTTTCTCTCCCCCTCTCTCTTCCTCTCTCTCAATCTCCCCCCGTCTCTACTCTCTCTCTCTCTCTCTCTTTCTTACACACTTTTTTCTTTTTATTTTTTTTCTCTCCCATCTCCTCTCTCCCCCTCTTATCTCTTTGCCTCTCTCCCTTTTCTTCCCCCTCTGTCTCACTCTCTTTCTCTCTCTCCCCCTCTCTCCTTCTCTCTCTCTCTCTGCTCTCTCACCCGATCTCTCTATCTTCTCTTTTTTATTTTATTTTAATATTTCTTCTTCTCCCTCTCTTAATCTCTCTCTCTCCCGTCTCTGCCTCCTCTCCCCCCTCCTCCAGCGAACTCTCTCTCTCTCCCTCTCACTTTCCTTTCCTTTTTTATTATTTTGCTTTCCCTCCCTCTCCCCTTTCATTTCTCTGCGTCTCTCCCTCACGTGATCTCATTTATATATATATATATATATATATATATATATATATCATATCATATCATATCATACTCTCTTTCATTTTTATCTAAAAAAAAGCTGAAATAATAAAAATAAAAAAAAAGAGGAGAGTTTTCTCCTCTCCCTCTATTTTTCTCTCTTTCCCTCTCTATCTCTCCATCCCTCTTTTATATTTATATATATATAAAAATACTATATACATATATCTTATATAGTTTATATATATATCCTCTACTTATATACATACTATATAGTAAAACTAAAGTACAAAAAATCTCTAAAAAAAGAGTTTTTCTCCTCTCTCTCTCCCTCTTCCTTTCTCTCTCCAACCCTCTCTCTTTCGATCTCCCCTTTATAGATATATTCCCGTATATGTATATAGGTGGGTATATGTGTGTGTTCTTGTAGGTGTGCGTGTAAGTGCTCGTATGCGTCTGCACGGAATGGAAAGAGATACTCCGGTCCGATCTGTGTTGAAGTTTGTCAAATAAAGAAAGTTGAGTTACTAGACGTTCGAGCGCACGAGAAGATATTCCACTCAGCCGTGTATTCACGCCGCCTTCGTCTTGGAGAAGCTCCCTCGAGCCCGTCGTCAACCTCTTAATAAGCTTCCTCACCACGTCATCTTATTTGCTTTTGTTTCACTAGTTGCGTTGCGTTACATGCACCATTATCTGTCATCCATATTGCATCTCTCTCCCTGAGAGACCCATCGTTTGTTCATTCATCATATTGTCTGTCCACCCTTATTATCTAAAAGGGGTTTCAAACAACACCAACCAGGTGCGCGTTTGAACATGATCGTGCCATTTTCATTTCAAGGGACCAGTACTACACTATTTCCATTCTAATCCATCGTCCATTTGTTTCGTTTGCTGTGTTTTGCAAGGGTAACCGAAGGAAGCCCTCTTCGTCGGCCGACCGATAAAAGAGGAAGAGAGGACCCACACTGCTCCCGCTCTGGCGGCGAACGCGGTCAGAACACTTCCTGTGGGGTTCTCAACCCCTAGCGATCACACTTCCCTTCCCTTTCTTTCTGTTATTTCTTTTCTGATCAAACCCCGTTGACGGAACCAGTTCCTCGCGGTGGTTTTATTTTCTATCTTTTTTTCGAACCCCGTCGACGGACCAGTTCCTCGCGGCGGTCTTATCTAACTGGTGCGGTGGGTCACCTCCCGCGACCATTTTCATTTCAGTAATTTAATTTTTACACTCTAACATCTTAACCCCTAACTGTTTAACTTTAACATTCCCCTATCACTGCCTCAAAACCCCGCGGAGAGTGATATCTCGCGGCGGTTTATTTGATCCCCTTTTCATTTGTTCTAACCCCGATCAAGGAACCCGTTCCTCGCAGTGGTCTAATTTCATGTACTCTCGTTCCAACCCCGATCAAGGAATCCGTTCCTCGCGGTGGTTTTCATTTTCTGCACTTTCGTTCCAACCCCGATCAAGGAACCCATTCCTCGCGGTGGTTTAATTTTCTGTACTTTCATTCCAACCCCGATCAAGGAACCCGTTCCTCGCGGTGGTCTAATTTCCTGTACTTTCATTCCAACCCCGATCAAGGAATCTATTCCTCGTGGTGGTTTCATTTCCTGTACTTTCGTTCCAACCTCGATCAAGGAACCCGTTCCTCGCGGTGCTTTAATTTCTTGTACTTTCATTCCAACCCCGATCAAGGAACCCGTTCCTCGCGGTGGTCTAATTTCCTGTACTTTCATTCCAACCCCGATCAAGGAATCCGTTCCTCGCGGTGGTTTCATTTCCTGTACTTTCGTTCCAACCCCGATCAAGGAACCCGTTCCTCGCGATGATCTAATTTCCTGAACTTTCATTCCAACCCCGATCAAGAAATCCGTTCCTCGCGGCGGTTTTATTTCCTGTTCTCCGTCCCAGCCCCGTTGACGGAACCAGTTCCTCGCGAGGGCTTCTTTCATAATTCTCATTCTGTCAATTATTCTTGTTACTCTCATATTTGTTATAAAACCCCACAAAGGCCAATGCCTAGTGGCGGTTCATGTTGTTCATACTACTGTCATCCCGTTCTGTTAAGTGATATCCTGTTATAGTTAGTTTGCCTAGTTCATGTTGCTATTATCATTTCGTGATATTAACAGTTTGTTATAATGTGGTGTATCATTATTTTGTGTATCACTCACTCCTGAATCTGTGGAAACGACTCCCGTCGGACCTTCTCTAGCTTTTGCTGCTAAGTTAGTACCCCTCACTCCTCATTCTTGCGCTACTCCCTTCATCATCACCATTGTTCGCATCAACACTTTGCATTTCGCTTGTTACCCAAAGTCACCTTACGTCCTACCCTAATATTCGGTATCTCTAAAGCTACTCTCAAAGCAACGGGTTACGCCTGTTGAAGAGGGAGTTAGTTTGCGCGAGAGGACCTTCGGGTCCCTACCTCCGCCCTGTACTAGAAATTGGGGTAAGTTTAGATTTTACTGTGTCTCACTAGCAGGCTCCTTTCGGGATGGGTTTTCCATTACCCTTCCCTCACTTTTCATCACTACCCCCTCTTGCATTCGGAGTAGACGACCTCAACCATCTACTTCTCACTTTTCTTTAGCCTTTCATCACTATCCTCTCTTACCCCCCGAGGTTGGACGATCTTCGCCGTCCACACCTGATTGGCGATCACGGTGGGACATCATTTGTTTTCTCTGGTTACCCAAATATCATCGGCACCCACGTGTGCCCCTTCACTTGGCACCCCCGTGTGCCCCTCCTGATTGCGCCCGCGTGCGCTATATTCGTGCTCTCAGTAGCACTCTTGCCATCGGCACCTACGTGTGCCCCTCCTGATTGCGCCTGCGTGCGCTATATTCGTGCTCTCAGTAGCACTCTTGCCATCGGCACCCACGTGTGCCCTTCACTCGGCACCCCCGTGTGCCCCTCCTGATTGCGCCTGCGTGCGCTACATTCGTGCTCCCAGTAGCACTCTTGCCATCGGCACCCACGTGTGCCCTTCACTCGGCACCCCCATGTGCCCCTCCTGATTGCGCCCGCGTGCGCTACATTCGTGCTCCCAGTAGCACTCTTGCCATCGGCACCCACGTGTGCCCTTCACTCGGCACTCATGTGTTACCCTCCTAATTGCGCCCGCGTGCGCTACATTCGTGCTCCCAGTAGCACTCTTGCCATCGGCACCCACGTGTGCCCCCCCACTCGGCACCCACGTGTGCCCCTCCTGATTACGCCGGCGTGCGCTATATTCGTGTTCCCGCTATCACTTTTGGCATTCCAATTTTACCCCTCGTGCACTACGTGCATTACTCCAGAGTCCCCGGTGAAGTCTGAAGAGATTCGTGTTGTTACGGAAAAGGAGTGTTGTTATGATTGTTTAATTTCTTTTGTTGTATATATTTGTTCTCTGTTTATATATCTCTTGTTAAATTCAGCACTGCATTGCATATCATCTCTCTTTTATTTTTATTTTTTTGTTCCTTTTTTTTAGGATCACCCTTTCTTGGTGAAGGAAGGACTCTCCGTCGGGAATTCCTCTCGACGGACTAGGATCTCCTTCATCGGGACCTCCGTAAGTCCCCGACATCAAAGGATTCCCTCTTCGTTCACTAGGCTGGTTGTACCACTGAAGTTCCCTGGAGATAGTCAACCCATTCGTGGTGAGTCGAGTGTCCTTAGATCACACAGCGGAAATCAATATTGCAACTAAGGTCCCTCATGTGGTGTGAACATTAGATTAGAAAATAAAAATAATAAAAAAAGAAAACAAAAAAAAACAAAAAAAGGGCGTAAAGCATCAACTTGTTTGTTAATCTTTGCTATTGGTTTGAGTGTGTATGTTATTGCGTTCTGGTAGAATCTCACGCTCCGAAAAAGATCAAGAAATGTCCGGGAAAGGTCAGAATCCGACCCCGGGTCACCAGGGGATACATGCCCCTGCTGAGGACGCAGGTTCCTCACGTGAACCATCATATGAGGTCCGAACCACCATTGGGGAAACATCCCCGCCGCAAGATATTTCCTCCCTACTAGGTGTCCTCGCGAACACACAGCTCAATCACGAGCAGGTTCGAGCCTTTCAGGCCATCCTAAAAGGGAAATCTATTGCTTCTACTTCTCAAAACCCAACACCAGTTGTTCCCTCTGCTCAAGAGCCTGCACAGGCAATCCCTTCCTCCCTCCCTCTCGCGCAGATAAGTCTGCAACCACCCACTTTCCAATTACCTCCCCAGTCTCAAGTTCCACCAATTCTTCATACAACATTTCAGTCAGTTCCGTTTATTGACTTGCCACAACGTCCCACTCATCCAGAATTCCCTTCTCAGGCTTCCGCAAGGCCTCAGTGGCCACCACAACCTGCTCCTTACGATGAGGTCACTCAATCTCTCCTTCATAGGCTGAATAAGATAGACGAACAATTCTGAGATTTCAAAAAGGTTGTGGATGTCAAATCCGCGCCTGAGATTTCTTTACCAATCCTTCCTGTATTCCGTCTCCCTCCTTCTGAAATGCCAACGTATCGACGGTACACCGGCATAGGCAACCCCTCCATTCATCTAAAGGACTTTATGTATGAGTCCTCGTTTTGGCAGAACGATCAAAGATCCCTGGCATATCTCTTCAGGAGATCATTGGATGGCCCCGCCTTAGAATGGTTCTATTCCCTAGAGCCGAGTGAGGCTGAGAACTTCAACGTAGTGCAATGGAAATTCTTACAGAAATATCGAGATAGGGTCGGTCCCTACCTTTCTATTACCGACCTAGTGGCCGAGAAAATGAAGTCGGACGAAGATTTCGTTCAATTTGATGATAGATGGAGATCCTTGGCAGAAAAAGTGAGAGACCCAATTTCAGAATTGGAACAAGTGAAGATGATCGTGTCTAATGCCACTCCGCAATTCAGACATGTCCTGGCAATGAACAAGCTCACCACTATGGAGGAACTGTATGAGAGGGCTTGATATATCCAAACACAGCTGAAAGATTCCCCCTTCATGCATATGTTCGAGCCGTCAAAGCCAAGGGTGTTTACGAAACCAAGCACTGGTGTCCAAGGTGGGGTGACAAAAGGGGTCGTAACGAATGAGCAGGTAAGTGCAGTTGGCAATCCCAATCGGCAAGCCAACCCCAGGCCTCCACAAGCTCCACAATTCCCCTTTCATCAGGACCAACAAAGTCAGCAACCCAATCGTCATCCCCTACAAAATAATCTCCTCCAGAACAATATGCCTCAACCCCTCCATCTCCAACAACAACAACAGCGACCTCCTCAATATAATCAGGTTCCACCACCCGGGGACTATGGCCCTTGTGAGCGACGTCACGCGGTTTGAGAAACGAAAATGCGGAGCGCGCGGGCTCGTTTTGTTTTATCTGGATTTTGCTGCAACACAAAAAATAAGAGAAGAGAGAAGAGGCCACCACGGGAGATTGCTCCGGCGGGGCGAGCGAGACAAACACAATATGTTAAAGATAAGAGGAGAGAGAGGGGGGCCACCATGGGAGATTGCTCCGGCGGGGCGAGCGGGTGCAGAAATTAAATAACAAAAATTGAAACGGCCATTGCGGGAAGCAACTCGCCGCGGCCTCGAGAGTATAGCATAATAGGAATATAACAAGATATAGAAAGGAGCAGAATTTAAACGGGCATTGCGGGAAGTGACTCGCCGCGGCCTCGAGAGTATAGCAGAAGAGAGATGTGACAAGATATAACAAGATATATAGATGACAGGATTCAAATGGCCATTGCGGGAAGTGACTCGCCGCGGCCTCGAGAGTATAGCAGATATAAGAGCAACATAAAGTATGAAGATAGAAATTTAAACGGCCATTACGGGATATGACTCGCCGCGGCCTCGAGATTATGATGTGATCGCCAGGGGTTGAGGACCCCAAAATGAAAGAGTGATCGCGCCTACCTCACTAGCAGGAAGTGGCGGGTTGCTTCTTCCTCCCCCTTTGACCGGCCGACGGAGAGGGCTTTCTTCAGTTACCATTGTAAAATAACAGACAGTAGATAGACGGAATTAGAAAACGGCAGTGTAGTATCAATCTCTTGCAATAAAAAGTAATGAAATCATGACAAGACACACACCTGGTTGGTGTTATTTTTAAACCCCTCTCAGAGACGAGTAGGAGGAAAATACTATGATGAATGGAATTATGCAAATGTTTATCGACGAAGGTTCCCTTATGAAGGGAGACGGAGAATACGAGATGATGAATGTAAAAGAACTAAGAAGAAAAGGGGAGAGAGTTGGCTAATTGAATGCGCCGATGGTGGGATCCGGCGGAGCTTCGGCAGCGTAGGGACGACGAGGAAGCACGGTGGACGAAGACGACCTTCCTTTCGCGAGCGTGGGCACCCGAGAAGCCGGCAGAACCTCCCCATACAAAAGACCCCACGGATTAGAAATGACTCCGGCAGCCTATCGGACCTCTTAGAAGCTCTCCTCGGACTGAGGGGGGGGTCTCTATTTATAGGGCTCTGGAGTATGGAGGCGTCCAGGACCCTGGACGCCTTCATCAGGGCAGAAATTATATTTTATTCTTTTTTTATTTTTTTTTATTTTGAATATTTTAAAGGAGGCGTCCAGGCAACTGGACGCCTCCATAAAAGCCCACCGAACCCCCGCCGAAAGCCGCACGCGATTTGGCACAACGCGTGATTTTGATCGGCGCCTGTGATTCATGAATGGGCGCGTCTAGTTGGCAAGACGCCTCCGTGAAATTATTATTATTTTATTTTATTTTTACACCATTATTAATATTATTTATTTTTATTATTCTGGCATTGATGGAGGCGTCCAGGCAGGTGGACGCCTCCATGATTTTATGATTTTTTTAATATATTTTTGTATTTTTGTAATTTTGAAAATAGTGGAGGCGTCCAGGGGCCTTGACGCCTCCATAAAGACCCCCCTGGATCCCCTGAAAATGCGTCGGTAGCCGTCCGCCAGACATTCTCCTGGTTTCGGAAACTTCTGATGCGTCCGATTGGTGTCGATGCCGTCCGAATGCCGTCTGATTTCTGCAACGAGACGATTTTCGGATGCCGAAAAGGCGGAAGAAGACTCAAGAAGAAGAAGCACTCAAGCGATTCAAAATGTGAAAGCCGCTGCGGGGCGTCGCATAGTAATATGAGATTTTCTCGGGGGACGTCAGGAATAGAGTGTCTACAGCTGCCCCGCCTTGGCGTCTGCTTTGCAAGGGAGTGACACGTAATGGAATGGTATCGAAGTGGAGTGAAATGGAGTGGGAATGGACTGATAAGTTGATGCCAAGGTGTGATGAGACACGCTTTTGACATTACTGTTTGGAATCTTTCCTGTAGTTCCAATGAGGCGACCTTGAAGAAGGTCTTTCAAATTTGACGATTGTTTGGATGGAGATCAAATAAGGGAGGGCGAGATGTGCGCTCAGGCACGAAAATAAAGGAGACCAACTTCTCGGTGTGGAAGTACCTGGGTCATAAACCGGCAGATTTCACCTTTGGGGAGCGATTACCAGCCAATGTGGAAGTGTTGCAGCCAAGGTGGGTCAAACAAGGTAAAAAGTAAAGGAATATCTGAGGGTCTGTCCAAACAAGGGTCTCTTTTGGAGGAGCAGCGTAGGGCCATTTCAAGGAAACTCAGTATTTCATTCGGAGTGGAATATCTCATATTTGTAAGAATTGAAGCACAACGGCTTTCACAATCGAATCACTTGAATGATTTTCCGCAATAAATTCAAAGTCCTATATGAATGCATGCTGGGTTTAAAGAAAAAAATTTAAAACAAACTAAAATAGAAAATAGCCAAGGATAATATTGTCAACTCATTAAGAATGGGTCAGGATACCGATCCGGTGAGCTGATTGTGAGCGACGTCACGCGGTTCGGAGTTCGATGGTGCGAGGAAGAGGATGCGGAGAGCGCGCGGGCTCTTCTTTTTTGTTTGTTTTGCTGTTTGCTGCAACACAGAGATGAGAGAAGAGAGAGAAGGAGCTACCACGGGAGATTGCTCCGGCGGGGCGAGCGGGACAAGTATAATATAGCAAGATATGGGGTTCAAACGGCCATAGCGGGAAGTGACTCGCCACGACCTCGGGGGGACGGGAA
Organism: Amorphophallus konjac; assembly: GCA_022559845.1. Classification (NCBI taxonomy): domain Eukaryota; kingdom Viridiplantae; phylum Streptophyta; class Magnoliopsida; order Alismatales; family Araceae; genus Amorphophallus; species Amorphophallus konjac. The sequence goes on from CM040117.1 coordinate 236,386,598, forward strand.
TGGTGCAGAAATTAAATAACAAAAATTGAAACGGCCATTGGGGAAGTGACTCGCCGCGGCCTCGAGAATATGAGCAGAATATATCAGAATATAAAAGAGAATATAAGAACAGAGATTTAAACGGCCATTGGGGAAGTGACTCGCCGCGGCCTCGAGAATATGAGCAGAATATAACGGAATATAGAGAGAGTATAAGAACGGAAATTTAAACGGCCATTGGGGAAGTGACTCGCCGCGGCCTCGATGATATGAGCAGAATATAATAGAATATAGAGATGATGTAAGAACGGAAATTTAAACGGCCATTGGGGAAGTGACTCGCCGCGGCCTCGATGATATGAGCAGAATATAACATGATATAAAGAGAATATGAGAACAGAAATTTAAACGGCCATTGGGGAAGTGACTCGCCGCGGCCTCGATGATATAAACGAAATATAACAGGATATAAAGAGAATATGAGAACAGAAATTTAAACGGCCATTGGGGAAGTGACTCGCCGCGGCCTCGATGAAAAGATGTGATCGCCAGGGGCCGAAAGACCCCAAAATAAGAAAGTGATCGCGCCTACCTCAAGAGCGGGAGATGGCGGGTTGCTTCTTCCTCTCCTTCCGGCCGGCCGACGGAGAGGGCTTTCCTCGGCTACCCTTGCAAAACAACGACAAACAAATGACAAGTGGCTTAGAAAGATAAATGTGTAGTATTCATATCCTTGCAATAAAAATGACGAAATAACGGGAAGACACACACCTGGTTGGTGTTATCTTTTAAACCCCTCTCGGACTCGAGTAGGAGGAAAATGAGATGATGGATGCGAGATGATGAATGTAAAAGAACTACGAAGAAAAGGAAAGAGTTGGCTTATTGGATGTGCTGGTGGTGAAATCCGGCGGAGCTCCGGCAGCGTGGGGACGACGTAGAAGCGCGGTGGATGAAGACGACCTTCCTCTCGCGAGCGTGGGCACCCGAGAAGCCGGCAGAACCTCCACCTACAAAAGACCCCACGGGTTAGAAAAATGACTCCGTAGCCTCTGGGCTCCGGCAGCCTATCGGATCACTGCTTGGCTCCTTCAGAACTGAGGGGGGTGGGCCTCTATTTATAGAGTTCCGGAAGGTGGAGGCGTCCAGGACCCTGGACACCTCCATCAGGGCCGAAATAATATTTTATTCTATTTTTATTGATTTTTTTAGAATACTTTTATGGGGGCGTCCAGGGTCCCTGACGCCTCTAACAGGTCCACCGAAAACCGACGACGGCCGCACGCGGTTTGGCACAACGCGTGGTTTTGTGAGCGGCGCCTCGTGATTCAGAAATGGGCGCGTCCAGCTGACCGGACGTCTCTATATTTGGCTTTTTTCACACACGACAAACCGTCGTTCGGTGGCCGGCGCCCGTGAGAGAGTTGATGGAGGCGTCCAGAGGCCTGGACGCCTCCAAAAATATATTATTTTATTAGTTTTCTTGTCTTTTTATGATAGGGCTGGCATTTTAATTTTTTTTATTTGTTTTTATGGAGGCGTCCAGGGGCCTGGATGCCTCCATTAATATATATTTTTTTATTTTTTTTATTTATTTTTTTGTTTTTTTATGCCAACTGGCATTTTATACCTTTTTTATATTTTGTTTTTATGGAGGCGTCCAGCGGCCTGGACGCCTCCATTAATTATTTTTATTTTTATTTATTTTTTTTATTTTTTCTATGCCAACTGGCATTTTACACATTTTTTATTTTTGTTTTTTTTTATGGAGGCGTCCAGGGGACTGGACGCCTCCATTAATATATATATATTTTATTTAATTTTGGGCCCTGAGAAAATAATAAAATAAATTAAAATTATGGGGGAGTCTAGGGGCCTGGACGCCCCCATTAAGACCCACCCGGGTCCTCGGATTAGGCGTCGGCAGCCGCCCGGTAGACACCCTTCTTGGTTCCGGAACCTTTTGATGCGTCTGACTGGTGTTGATGCCGTCCGAATGCCGTGATGAGACGATTCCGGATGCCGAAAAGGGCGGAAGAAGACTCAAGAAAAGGAAGTACTCAAGTGATTCGAAATGCGTAAGCCGTCGCGGGGCGTCGTATAGTAATATGAGACTTCCTCAGGAGACGTCAGGAATGGCGTGTCTACAGCTGCCCCGCCTTGGCGTCTGCTTTGCAAGGGAGCGACATGTAGTGAAAATGGAGTGGAGTGAAGTGGGAGCGGACTGATAAGTTGATGCCAAGGTGTGATGAGACACGCTTTTGACGTTACTGTTTGGAATCTTTCCTAGAGTTTCAATGAGGCGACCTTGAAGAAGGTCTTTCAAATATTGACGATTGCTTGGACGGAGATCAAATAAGGGAGGGTGAGATGTGCGCTCAGGCACGAAACAAAAGGAGACCAACTTCTCGGTGTGGAAGTACCTGGGTCATAAACCGGAGGTTTCACCTTTGGGGAGCGGTTACCAGCCAATGTGGAAGTGCTGCGGCCAAGGTGGGTCAAAAAAGGTAAAGGAATATCTGAAGGTCTGTCCAAACAAGGGTCTCCTTTGGAAGAGCAGCGTAGGGCTGTCTCAAGGAAACTCAGTATTTCATTCGGAGTGGAATATCTCATATTTGTGGGAATTGGAGCACAACGGCTTTCACAATCGAATCACTTGAATGATCTTCCGCAATAAATCAAAGTCCTATATGAATGCATGCTGGGTTTAAAGAAAAATTCAAAACAAACTAAAATAGAAAATAGCCAAGGATAATATTGTCAACTTGTGAAGAACGGGTCAGGATACCGACCCGGTGAGCTGATACTGGGCTGGGGCCCGTTTATCCGCGTACCAACTCACTGAATGGAACCGTCGTCCCCATTCTATCACAAATTGACGGCCTATCCGTACAACCCAAACTCTTCCGGGATCATCACCGTTTTTGTTGAAGGGGAACTCAAATCCCAGATTCGTTCGGGCCGCAAGGTCCTTGACATGTTCTAGTAGCGTAGGTATCATATACTATGATGCATGACATGGTGGGACCAACCAATGAAAGGTGGGACAGGAGATAGGACAAAGACGTCCGTTAGTAAAACCTGCACAGGCCAGCAAAGGTTAGCAACATCAAAAGGGAGCAGAATCGCACCACAGTTCAAAGGAGATCCAGACAAAATCTTGACAATGATCACTGATGTGACATGTTCTGTCCTGTAGCACCCTTCCCTTCCTATAAGAACTCCCCTTAGGCTAGTTCATTCAAATGCACCAAGGTGGGTTTTGGAAGCTCAGGAGAGGAAGGAGAGGAGAATCTAGAGATCTTCAGGATGGAAGGAGAGTCTTCCCGCGTTATGAAGAGGAGCAAGCCTAGCAGCGAGATTAGGCGACTTTCCGACCTCGAGGGTCATCTGAGTGGGATGATCATGTCGCATATGGTAAGCCGACTCTTTTCAAATTTATAGACGTGAACCTTCTTCTTACTTCCTTTATTTCTTCTTCTTTCCTCTCCCAGCCATATCCACTCTTCCCAGGCCCGAGGAAGTTTTCCAAGTTGCCATGGCTTTCAAAGCTGACTTCCAATATCTCCATTGGTATGAGGGCCATACTCTCGAAGTGGCATCTGCAGGGGCTCCTTATTCACGCCAAGCATTACGAGAAGATTCGTATGGACTGGGCGGCTATGGACGCGCTAGTGGAGGTCTGGCATCCCCAGACCCACACTTTTATCTTCCCGACCTTCGAGGTGACCATCCTCCTCGAGGAGGTGGAACTTCTGCTTGGTCTGAAGAAATTCAAGAGTGACGGGAAGGTGAAGGCTATGCGGATGCTGACACGGGGTACTTCTGAAAGCGTCCTTGGAAGCTTCATGCCGCCCGACGCAGCTAGAAAGGTCCGTACTCAGAAGGGGATCGATCTCCAAAAGCTCGCGGAGTGGGTCATGGACGCCCTGAGAGGGTCACCAGACGATGACTATTTGGAGGGAATCATGAAGGGGTTCACTATCTGTCTGGCGGGTGCTCTCTTGTTTCCTTATACCGACAACATAGTGGAGGAAGACCAGCTGAGTGCTATCTGCGGGATCTGGCGTGGAAAGAGGGTGGGACCCGCCGTCCTTGCCTATCTTTACAGCGGCCTTACCGCCTCGAGTATGGGTAAGCCTCCTTTTGGTTGCGCACTTGTCTTGAATTGCTGGCTTGATTTGCACTTCAAATTCGACCACCGCGAGGGAATGCCAACCGCTTCGAAGCTCTTCCAACAAAGCCCGCTTCACCACATAGCCGACGTGTTAGGCTTTGGTGGTACTGTAGTGAACCGCGTTCCGTGGCTGAAGAAACGTGAAGACTGGCGGTCTCACTTCCGCACCGTGACACAAGGCTTCTTCACTTGCGCACCGGCATGTTTGCTTTCGCTTGATCTCCTCATGAGGCCTTCTCCCGAAGTCGATCTTCAACTGATCGGCGCGACCGAGTTTGTTCTTTACAACGCGCATCGGTGCTGCCTGCAGATTGGCATCCCACGCCATTCGTTCCCGCCACCGACTGGCATCGTTCCCTTGAAGAAGAGGGAGTTGGGTACTGAAGCGGACGCGAAGGAAGCGAAGGCCATTAAAGCACCCTGGAAGACAAGTGTTGCGGGAAAGGCGTTAGCGCACGTGGTGGAAGAATGCGAGCCGTGGAGGGCTTATGTAACCGAACTGGGGAAGTTAAGGCCTAAAGCGCCTAAGCCCCTGATGTAGTTCACTCTGCTTTTCTGATAGAATAAAATTTGGCATTTGGATGTTTCGGACCCCCGTCCCCTTAATTATTATCTTTTTTATAATTTTCCTTTTTCTTTGTGTTTTTTTATTTTGTTTGGATTATATACATATTCTTATCTTTTTTTACTTTTATTATATATAAATATATATTTTTTTGAAAATTTTTTATTATGGGAGCGTCCGGGGGCCTGGACGCCCCTAATTTTTATTTTATTTTTATTTGATTTTTTGTTTTGGGGGCGTCCAGGGTCCTGGACGCCCCTAATTTTTATTTTATTTTTATTTTATTTTTTTGTTTTGGGGGCGTCTAGGGTCCTGGACGCCCCAACTTTTATTTTTTTTATTTTGTTTGATTTTTTGTTTTGGGGGCGTCCAGGGTCGTGGACGCCCCTAATTTTTATTTTATTTTTATTTTATTTTTTTTGTTTTGGGGGCGTCCAGGGTCCTGGACGCCCCAACTTTTATTTTTTTTTATTTTGTTTGCCTGGACGCCCCAAAATTTTTTTTGAATTTTATTTCAAAAATTAAGGGGGCGTCCAGGCGCCTGGACGCCCCAAAGAAGCTAATTCCTGTTTATAAGATTTGCCCCCCCCCCCCCCTTTTGCTCATTTACTGTTCAAACTGACGACCCAGTCACCCTAGACGACCTATTCTTAGTCCCCATGGAGCGAGGAGGATCGAGCCAGGTTCCAGGGAAGCGAAAACGACTGGCTCGTCGTGCGAGGAGGTTGAGGGATGATGCCGAGGAGGCTGCAGCAGAGGAGATTGCAGCGGAGGAGGGGATGGAGGTGCCTCTCCTGGCCGCGGAGGCTGCTGCGGATGCTGGTGACGCGGGAGAGGACGATCACGACCCGGTAAGTACCTCGGAATCCTCACTCTGTGGTTCAATAGGCTAAAACGGGTGTGCGAGAGGCTGTGAGAGAGAGGCGGGTAGTGAGAGAAGGAGGCGTCCAATGACCTGGATGCCTCCATGTTTTCTTTTTCTTCTTCTTCTTCTTTTTTATTTATTTATTAATTTTCATAAATAAAAAAAATAAAATAAAATAATATTAAAAATAAGGAGGCGTCCTAGGCCCTGGACGCCTCCATAAAAATATATATATTATTAATAATTTTTGTTTTGGCCATTTTTGGGTTTTTTCTAAAAAAGAAAAAAAGAAATTCGGAGGAGGCGTCCAGGGCGTTGGACGCCTCCACAAGAAAATAGAAATATTTTTTTTTATTTTTTTTATTTTTTTTAAAAAGTAAAAATAAAATAAAGAGAATAGGTAGTATATATATACAGTGTTATTGTTTATTACTGTTCATGATGCTGATGTGTTCTTTGTTGGTTTTGTGGTTTGCAGGGCGTGATGAAGGGCCGGATCAGCTGGTCCTTGGTGGTGGCAGCATACCGTGGGCTGCCGGATTTTTCAGAGGGCGCGTGCGGACGCCATGGGCTTTGGAGCTTTCCTTAGGATCGAGCCCTTCCGGCTCGACCTTCCTCTTATCCAGGCATTGAGGGAGCGGTGGCACGCACCGAGCCGGGCGTTTCTGATGCCCTGGGGGCACATGGTGCCGTCACTGGAGGACGTGGCTCGGATCACCGGGCTACGAGTTGACGGAGAGGCAGTCAGCGGGGTCACCTACCCCGACTACCGAGAGAGTGCCCTGGACCTGCTGTGGTTAGAGACGAGCGTGACTGATAGAGACAGCAGGGTAGTCGGCCGAGTGGAGATCATGGAGGCGCTTGGATTCGTCGACCCGCGTCAGCGGGTTAGCGAGACTGGAGCAGAGTTCTTGGCTCGACTGGAGGGGGATGCTCGTGCTGCTTTCACCCAGGACCCGAGCGAGCGGGAGCTGGTGGATCTAGACCTTCGGAGGTTCCTTTTCTTCTTCCTGGGCCGCCTTCTGCTGGGGACGAAGGGGGATGGCATCCACTGCCGTTTCCTCGGGATCTTGGCGGATCTGGACAGAGTGGGGCACTATGCGTGGGGGGCGGCTCTGCTTGCCCATTTGATTGCTGATCTCTCCCAGACTTCGGAGAAGGAGACGACAGTCAGCGGCTTCGCACCTTTCCTCCAGGTAAACATTTTATTTATGCATTCCCACAGTTAAATATGCAATTATTGTACTAATGATGTATGATGGATGCAGGTGTGGAGCTATTACTATTTCCCGATGGGGAGGGCTAGGCATGGGAACAGGAGGGCCGTGCCTCTGGCGCGGCAGTGGAGGCCGGTCGTGGTTGCAGCACCCCACGGCTACCAGCTGGCGTCACTTCGTCGGGAGCTGAGCGAGTATCCCGAGGCCATGGTATGATGCGTATGATTTTTTTGTGTTTATGCATGTGACTGAATGGTAACTAACATGATGTATGTATGGTGATGCAGGTGGTGTGGAGGCCCTACCTGGGCATGGGCGATGCTGGCCAGCCCTGGGTTGTAGCGGGTCTTCCTCGCTTCAGGCGGGACGTGTGGGTCCATTGCCTGAACGAGATCGAGCCGCTGCGGCTTAGACTGGTCATGAGGACGTTGGGGCTGGCCCAGGAGTGGGTAGACGTAGATGCGCCGGCCCGCATTGGGCGGAAGACCAAGGGGAAGGCGAAGATCGTGGACTGGCGTACGCGCTTCCCAGCACAGTACCAGGACTGGCAGCAGGGCGGGGTCCCAGTGGTGTCCCATGTACAGGACAGCACAGACTACATGAGACGGTACCGAGCTACGTACGGGGACCGCCTCTCCTTGGGTGGTATGGCAGGGGTAAGTGAAATGAAACTGCTCCACCTTTCTATATGTATATGCATGGGATACTAACTTATGTGTAATGCAGGATGCTCGTGATACCATGATCGCCGACCTGCGGGCCCAGTTGGCGGACGCCAGGCGACAGTTGGTGGCCATCCGACAGGAGTTGGAGATCCTGGTGAGTTTATGCAATGCATTTTTTTGTGACCTGGATTTTTGATGCTTAGCCTTTGACTGACGTTTGCCCCGTGTTTCAGCGGGCCCACCAGACAGCGGCAGCCACGATGGCTGGTGGAGCGGGTTCCAGTTCGCGGGGCCCTCCTCCGGAGGTTTCTGCCCTCCAGGAGCAGCTGGCGTACGCGGTGGCTCGGGCTGAGGAGGCCGAGCGTGACCGCGAGGCTCGAGTGAGTGCTTGCTTGGCTGCGACCCTTTTCTAGCTACTTTCCTTCTATCACTGTTCTCTTACGGTCCATGCGTGCCTTGACAGGTGGCCGAGATCCGAGAGGCCCTGGCGCGTGCTGTTCGTGCTGAGCAGGAGCGCGATGCCCGGGTGGCAGAGCGTGACGCCCGGATTGCGGAGCTAGAGGAGGAGCGGCGACGGGAGGCTGAGGAGCTTCCTCGCGACGTAGTGGATCTGCGGATCGCCCTCGAGCTGTCGAGGAGAGAGGCGATGAGGGAGAGAGAGGAGAGGGAGAGGGATAGGGAGAGCGTGGAGAGAGAGAGAGAGAGGGAGGAGCGACAGCGGGATCAGACCGAGAGGAGGGCTCTAGAGGCCCAGTTGCTGGAGCTCCGATTGAGTCTTGGCACGGCGGAGGGGAGGCTTCGGGAGAGCGAGGAGCGGTACCAGAGGGCGAAGGAACGCGGGGCGCGACTTCGTCAGTCTGGTTCTTTTTCCATGGGCAGCTACCTGGTTTCTTCGGCCGAGGAGCGTCGTCGCGCCTTCGAGGCTGGAGTGCCACCGCAGGGCGAGGCGAGCACGGCTTCTCAGGGTTCACAGAGGTCGCGGAGGCCCCCTAGGGATCTCCGTCAGAGGAGGGAGGAAGGAGATGATCAGGAGGGTGACGGTGAGAGTTAGAGAGTTGCTTGTACGTCACCCTTCTCACTGTATGATGTACTTTTGGCTATTATATGAAATGGAAATGGCTTTTGTGTTGTGTGTACTTTTCTCTCTCCCACACTTTCTTTTTTTGCACTGAATTGTCCCTTGAGGCACGCTCCGCGAGACCTTGCCCTGAACAGCAGGGAACTATGTTTTGCACGGGGGAATTTTGTTTCCTTTTTTTCCCCTTTTGGGCGCGTCCAGGCGCGAGGACGCGTCTTAATCCTTGATTTCAAATTTAAAGCGACGGGTGGTCCTTCTTCTCCCGTGCCTTACCCGCAAACGAGCCCGCCTTCCGCCGAAACTCGCTCGCCCCTTTTTCGTCTTCCTCCTCTTTTGATCGATGGAGTTCGGTGGGCCCGACCGTGGTGAAGGTGGAGAGGGACGAGGAACTCCTCGCCCAAGGAGGGACGCGCCCGAGCACGGAACGGCGTCCATGGAGGAGGAAGGGCCGCTTCGGGCCCCCGAGGGACCCGAGGGGCCCGATGGCGTGGGAGGAGGTGAACACGGTCCGGTAGGTCCTCCGATCTCTTCCTCTTTTAATTCATTTTGGGTTTTGAAGCGAGCCGCGCGAGGAGGAAAGGGTTCGGCGAGTGTTGCACTCAAATGATGGACGCGTCCTAGACAGGGGACGCGTTCCTTTTGACTGATATGGGACCCCTTTCTTGGTGCAGGACATGGCAAGGACCCTGGGCCTGGCCGATGAGTGGGCGAGTGCAGACGAGCCGAGCCGCGTCAGGAAGGAGAGTCGTGGCAAGGCGAGGCTCGAGGACTGGCCCGTACGTCTCCCTGGACAGCAAGGGGGTGTACTGGTGCAGGACAGTGCCGACTTCCTGCGGCGGCAGAGAGAGAGTTACGCGGGGCTTCCCCAAGCTGGGGACACGCGTGGCATCGGCGGCTCGCGCGCCCAGCTGTCAGAGACTAGGCGGCAACTGGCCGTCGCTCAACATGAGCTGTCGCTCCTGGTAAGTTACGTGCCGCCCTTTTAACTTCAGATTTTGGAGTTTCACTGACGGCCGTTGTTTATTTGTTCCAGCGTGCCCAGCAGACAGTGACGGCGGGGATGATTGGTGGCACATCTTCCAGTTCCTCGGCCCCTTTTCTCGAGATTGCTTCCCTCCGGGAGCAACTTGCCGGTGCGGTGGCCCGTGCGACCCGGGCGGAAGAGGAGCGTGACGCCTGGGTGGCGACTGTAGCGGAGCTGCGGCATCGTGGTGAGGAGAGACCTTCTCCAGACATCCTGGAGTTAAGGGTTCTTCTGCAGATGATGAGGAGAGAGGTAGAGAGAGAGAAGGCCGAGAGAAGGTCCGAGCGACAGCGGGATCTGACCGAGAGGAGGGCCTTGGAGGCCCAAGTGAGGGAGCTCCAGCTGGGCCTTCAGGCCGTCGTGCAGAGGCTAGGAGGGATGGAGACGCGCTACGAGAGAGCGCGAGAGTTCGGGGAGCGACTCCGCCAGTCCGGTCGCTTTGCCGTCAGTGGCTTCTTCGCCACGCCAGGGGAGGAGCAGCGAGTCACTGCTGCGGAGCAGGCGCCCAGAGGCGAGGCAGGTGCTACCGCACGGGGATCCCGGAGGCTTCTGAGGGACCCTCACCTCGGGGGAGAGGAGGAGAGTGCCCAGAGAGACGAGTGATGGTGAGGATTGGCGGGCTAGTGGACCCGTCACCTCTTTATGATTGTAGTGCTTATGACAGCTTATGTAGAATTATGAATGGAGTGATTTGATTTTCTGATGCTTGTTTGTCCTCTTGTGCGTTCCTTCTTCCCTACACTTCTTCTCCTTTGCACTGTTCCCATGTGACGGATCTGTCGAGACTCCGCCTCGAGCGGAGAATCACGTCTTGTTGTGACCATTTTCCACGGGAATCTGCCGTCGAAGTCAATACTGACGGCCCTAGTTCCTTTTCCCGGATGTTGTGCCAAATTTTGCGGGCGTCCTCCAAAACATGATAGGGTATCCCTAAACAACATAGGGGCTATTCGTCCTATTCTTCGCCCAGTCAATCACCCTGTGCGAGCGGTGAAGCGACACATGGGGCCGCTTGGCCGGTGTTTTATTGCGAGGGCTATCATCGACAGGTGATGGAGGCAATCTTGGCCCGCACTCCTTCCATTTCTATAAATTCTTGTCCCTTTTATCTTCCCAGGTATATCGAGGAATAACTCGAGGAGCACAAGTTCTCACGGGAGAGGAGGAGTTCAAAATTCTGAGAGTTGCATGGAGGGCGAATCTTCCCATTCCTCGAAGAGAAGCAGGTCCAGTGGTAGTAGTTCCAGGAGGCTTTCAGACTTTGAAGGGCACTTCAGCGAAAGGGCCCAATCACAACTCGTAAGCCAAGTTTTCTTGCCCTTTTCTCATTTTTTCTTCCTTTCTTCTGACCAAACCTCACCCCCATTCCTTGTATGTGTAGGTTGTGATGAAATCACAAATCTTATGGGAGTTGGTAGTAGCAGCGTACAGGGGCCTCCCAGATTTTCAGAAGGCGAGGCTAGACGTGATGGGATTTGGTACCTTCCTTCGGATCGAGCCGATCCAACTTGACCTAGTCCTGATCCAAGCCTTGTGTGAGAGATGGGACCCAGTGAGCCGGGCATTCCTGATGCCCTGGGGGCACATGGTGCCCAGCTTGGAGGATGTGGTCCGGATCACAAGCCTGAAGGTAGAAGGCGAGGCAGTGACCGGAGTCACTTACGCGGACTACAGAGAAGGTGCCCAGAAGTTACTGGGTTTGGACCTAGATGGTCGGAAAAGCAGGTCGGTAGCTAGGGCGTCCCTCATGGATGCATTAGGGCTCACCGACACTCGTCGGCGGGACGACGAATCCTCAGAAGAGTTCATGGAAAGGATGGAAATAGGATGCCGTGCCGTGTACTGCACAGATTTCGGCAACTGGGAAAGATGTAACATAGATTTGAGGAGATTTCTCCTCTTCCTTTTGGGGAGATTGGTACTGAGCTCGAAAGGGGATGGTATCCAATGTTGCTTCCTGGAGCTGCTGTCAGACCTTGAAAGAGTAGGGTATTATGCCTGGGGAGCCGCCATGCTGGCACACTTGTTTGCAGGCCTATTCCAAGAAACGGATCGTGAGATGACTGTGAGTGGTTTCACACCATTCCTCCAGGTATTTTTTTGGTTTTGCTTGTTTTGTATTTTTTTTGTGTTTTTGCAAAGTACTGATGACCTGCGCCGAGCAGCTGTGGAGTTATTATTACCTCCCCATGGGGAGAGCTCGGCATTGGCGACCCGCAATGGTGCCGCTAGCCAGGCGGTGGGAACCCATCATGAGTGCGGCACCCCTAACCTACCAACTGATGGCGCTAAGGCGGGAGCTACAAGAGTTCCCTGCAGCGATGGTAAACTGGAGACCCTACTCAGACATGGTTGATGCCGACCAACCGTGGGTTCTAACAAGTCGTGCCGGTTCGGACGGGAACTATGGATGCACTGCCTGAATGAAATCGAGCCACTTCGGCTACGATTAGTTATGAGGACTTTAGGACTGGCTCAAGAATGGGTGGATTCGGCTGCGCCACCTCGTGTCGGGAGAAAGACGCGGGGACCGGCGACTTGCATTGACTGGCGCGTGCGATTCCCCGAACAGTATGAGGACTGGCAACGGGGTGGCACGATTGTAGAATCACAGGCGCGGGACAGCGAAGACTATTTGCGTCTATATAGGACAAAGTACGCAGAACGGTTCCAACCCCGGGGACTTGTGGAGGTAGGTTTCCCCCCTTTTTTCTTTTCTTCTTTCTCCCTTTTCTCTTTTTTTTCGGTTTTCCGGTGGAAATGCTGACTCGTATGGCTGCAGGATGTCCGGGATGCCATGATAGCGAATTTACGAACTCGCTTGGCAGAGATGGAACAACAGTTGGGCGATGCCCGCGGAGCTACGAGCGCCTTGGTAGGTGTATAGTACATTCCTAATTAAAATCCCAGATTCCAGATGTTGGCTGCTAATTCACATGGTCGTAGCATGCCCAGATTGGCGCAGCCTCCCCAGCGATGGGAGTAGGTGGTGCCTCTTCCAGCTTGTGGATTCCCACCTCAGAACTTGACTCGCTTCATGAGCAACTTGCTCACGCCACGCAGCGTGCTGCGGAGGCAGAAGGGATGCTCCGTATACAGGTAAAAGTTTCAGCGTTGAGTTCTCTTTATTTACGCCTTATCGCGTATCTGAGATGGTACACTCGGCAGGAAAAGGAGACGGAAGAAGCGCTTGCCCAAGCTGCGCAGAAGGAGTCTAGGATAGCAGAACTGGAGAGGGAACTGCGGCGTCATCCTGATGACGACTCTTCCAGGGATGCTATGGAACTGAGGATCACTCTCCAGTTGGAGAGGGAAGACCGTGAGAGAGAACGGGCAGAGAGAGAAAGAGACGCAGAGAGAGAAAGAGCCAACAGTTTGGCTGAAAGGGAGGAACGAAGGGCCATGGAGGCCCAACTATTCGAACTCCGAATCAGCCTTGGTCTTGCTGAACAGTGGCTGAGAGATGGTGAGGAGCGCTACCGAAGAGCACGAGAGCGTGGCTTTCGTGTTGGTAGCTTCTCTGCTGCTTCCGTAGATCAACGCCGGGATGCGGGAATAGGAAGAGAAGTACAGAGCGGTAGGAGTACCGCTTTTCGTAGTTGGGTAGCACCTTTGAGAGTGTTTTACCCGGAGAGTAGTGGGACGAGTAATGCAGAGAGAGAGGGCGGAACTTGATGTAATTTTTTTGGTTTTTGGAATAAAGTACAAGGTCCGGTTTGTTTATTTTTCACCTATGCTTCTGTTGCCTACATACATCACTGAAACAAACAAATCAGAATTTCTGTTCTGACTTGGCCCCTTGCTCAATAAGCAAATGGTCACTGTGACTGTCCTTGATAACTGGTCAAGGGGCCAAGCCTTTATTTAACGAAGGCAAGGGAAAGATGCGGTGATGATAAATGCGACAGGCAAGCACACGAATGCAAGCGATATTAAAAAGTGAGATGCTGCACGCAAATGTAATCATGCAAAATTGATTTGTTTTCTTTTTTTATATTTGATATTTTTTTTGTTTCATCATAAAAAGATTTTTTTTGCAAATATGTACATTTCTCTTTTCCATTTTTTTTGTGCTTTTATCATTTCAATTTTTTTATTGCTAACGCCCGGCAAGCACCCAAATTGCACCTAACCTACGTGAGACAGGGGTTTCTTACTAACCTCCCAGGTATCTTAAGTGCACATCTAGGTTGATTTGGGCCTCTAGACCCCTCGAATGACGATCCCGCCGGCTAAGACTTACCCTGATGACAATACCGTCATGCCATGCTTAGGCTCCCAGTTGCTTCCGACCACAGGGATTCACCCAAAAGGTGTTTGAGGTAGATGATTTGCCCGACCCGGGTCTGTTTCCTCACAACTCTAGATGGTGTAAGATGGAACACCCTGGAACCCTAACGACCAACCGCGCGACGCTGACCCGGAATCAGACGCCGTCGCACCCATAGGTGACGCGCTTGCATTGGCCTAAGCCCGAGGTTAAACAAGAAGACATCAAGGTGGTAAATAAGGGTCTTGACCAGCCAGAAACACGGAGACTCCTTCGCAGCGATAGCTTTTGCTTTTTCAAAGTAGGCAACCAAAATGTGTATATTAAAATAAGGTCGCAGACCCTGGGCAGTTTTCACCTTTTAGAAACTCCATCGAACCTTCATCTTTAGAGGGAGAAGGAAGAGCGTAGGGGATAAACCTCCTGAGAGGACCGGTAAAGCCGTTAACCCGGCGAGCGAATAAGGGCCCATTAACTCTTTCCTTTCGGACAACTTCGGACCAAATCTCGAGCATTTACATTCCACGGCCCCCCTTTGTGGATTCAGACTTTTGCTTTGAGGGGTTCCGTTTATCGTACCAGGCACGGTCACGACCAGGCTTTTCTCTTGATTTTGATTTTGTATTTCTTTCTGTGAGGGAGATATAGTCGTTTGACGTTGGTGGGCTCCCTCTTCGTATGCCTGCGGGGACACTGCCCTCTTCTCGTGCTCTGATCGATGCTCGAGGAAATGGGTCCTACTCTTGCCTTTGGGGTTTGAGTTTTGATTTCTCATGCTCAGCGTTTTAAGGGCGCCGACTGTCTCATTTGGTCGAAGAGAAAAGAATAAAGATTACAGCTTCCGGAGATCTTCTAGGTGTGGCCCTACCGTAGGTGATGCTACCGATTTTTTTGAATAAAATACATAAGTGAGCACATGTTAGCTTCCTTCGAGCGAGCATAGGCCGACGTGGCCGGACAGGGGTCTCCACGGTTCTGGCAAATCAAGACCCGGTGCCTATCAAGCCTTAATGGGCCCTATCCTAACATGAAGGTTAGATGCAGGGACTTAACTACATGGTGCCTGCCAGGCATCGGCATTTTGAATTTTCCATATTTTTAGTGGTTTTCAATATTTCCTTGTTTTTGATGTTTTTTTTTTAATCTTTTCATCATTTTTCTTTTGTGCTAAGGGTAGTATTTCTTAAGATAAAGCCCATTCCAAGGGTGGGATAACTCGGTCCCTTCGGCGTTGACTAGCTTGTAGGCGTTGCCAGGGTGCACGGCTTGAATTACAAATGGTCCTTCCCAATTGGGTTGGAGCTTAGAACGCGGCCCTCCAGGTTTGACAAAAATTCTTTTTACGACCATCTCACCGACTTTGAATTTTCTCTCAACGACTTTCTTTTGGTAAAAGCGAGCGAGTCTATTTTGATACACACGCGCGTGTTCGACGGCGGCCAGCCGCTTTTCATCCAAGAGTTCCAACTGGGCGAGGAGTGAATTACGACGATCGTCGAGGGGAAATTCCTCATCCAATTGTACCCTGAGAGAAGGGATCAGAGTCTCGTACGGGACTACCGCTTCCATACCATAAGTGAGGGCAAATGGAGTCTGCCCGGTGGGGGTACGGATTGAAGTGCGATAGGCCCATAGGGCTTCGATAAGCTTTTCTGGCCAGTCTGAAAACTTACTAGACTCGCAGGTTTTTTTGATGATTTTGAGCAATGTTTTATTGGTGGCCTCCGCTTGGCCGTTACCTTGTGGGTAATAAGGCGATGAATGATGCAATGCAATTGCGTACCTTTTGCAGAGGTCCTGTAGGTCCTGAGAAATGAATTGTGGCCCATTGTCGGTGACGATCGTGCTTGGGATGCCGAATCTGGCGAGAATGTTCTTCATGATGAACTTGCAGACTGTTGACGCCTTGATTTCCGCGTAAGCTTCGGCTTCGGCCCATTTGGTGAAGTATTCCGTCGCAGTAAGGATGAAAGATTTCTGCTTGGTGAGGGAATTGGGATCACCTAAGGGACCAATGATGTCGAATGCCCACATGGAGAAAGGCCATGGGGAGGATATTGGATGAAGTGAGGAAGATGGTGAATGGATTTTATCGGCGTGAAGTTGACACTTGACACACCTACGGACGTAGACAACACAATCCTTTTCCATAGTGGGCCAATAAAAGCCTTGACGAATGATCTTCTTGGCGAGTATCTGACTATTCACGTGGCCACCGCACACACCCGAGTGCGTCTCTTCTACACATTTCCAAACCTCATCGTCATCAAGACATCTTAACAGAATACCACTAAGGCTCCTTCTATAGAGTAGACCTCCAACCAATGTATATTTCTGAGCCACCCTTCTTATGGCTTTCTTGTCCTCTGTGGTGGCCCCTTCAGGATAAGACTGATTTTGGCAATATTTGACAATTTCATAGAACCATGGTTTCTCTTCATCAGCCAGTTCTTCTTCGGCCTCTGCCAACATGATCTCCCTCTTTTCAAGGATATCTTCCTGCAGGATCTTCCTTGCTATCCTGTCTTTGATGTTTACGTAGGAAGCATCATCGATTGCAGGGGCGTGAAGTTTGTAGATGGAAATGGACTTAAACCATCTTCCTAGAGGGAACCTTATGGATGATGCCAATGAGGCGAGGGCATCGGCGAGAATATTCTGATGACGAGGGATATGAACAAAGATCAGTTTTGTGAACAGTTTGGCAAAGGCAGCAGTGAGTTCTTGGTATGGTTTGAGTTTGGGATCGCGAGTGCGATACTTAGTGAGCACCTGGCGAAGGATGAGTTGACTATCACCTACGACTCGCAACTCAGTGATACGAAAAGAATGGGCGAGTTCTAGGCCAGCTAGAAGAGCTTCATATTCAGCTATATTGTTGGTGACTGGAAATTTGAGCTGGTATGCCAACGGGAATGTGAGACCTTCAGGCGACAGGAGGGCGACGCCGATTCCTCTCCCTTGAGAATTCAGAGCTCCATCAAAATATAGTGTCCACATTGGCTCATCTGATTGGTTGATGGACATTAGTTCCTCATCTGGAAACTCTGATTGGACGGGATCGAACTTGGGAAGAGGATGGTGAGCGAGATGCTCGGCTATGGCATAACCTTTAATCGCCTTTTGCTGGATGTAGGTGATGTCGAACTGAGAGAGAAAACTTTGCCAGCGTGCTAGCCTATCCGTAAGGACGGCTTTCTCCAGAAGGAATTTGATAGGATTCATTCGAGCAATCAAGTGGACTTCGTGAGCCAAGAAGTAGTGCTTCAATTTCTGCACTACCCAAACGAGGGCAGCACATGTTTTTTCCATGCCGGTGTACTTCTGCTCACAGGGATTGAGAAGTTTGGACAAGTAATAGGTTGCCCGTTCCTTGCCTTCTTCATCAGCTTGTGCGAGGACGGCTCCCACGGAGTCATCCAAGACTGAGATGTAAAGGATCAGAGGTTTTTCTGGTTTAGGTGGAATGAGAACGGGTGGACTAGCCATATATTCCTTCAACCCTTCAAAAGCTTTCTGACATTTAGAATTCCAGTGGAATTCTACTCCTGGCTTGGTCAACTCGTAGAGAGGTCTACACCTTTGTGAATGTTGAGACACAAACCGACGAATAAACTGCAGCCTGCCGATTAAACCTCGGACTTCCCTCAAATTCTTGGGAGGCGGCATATCCCTGATAGCCTTGGCTTTGTCGGGATCTATCTCGATCCCTCTTTTACTCACAATGAACCCCAGCAATTTACCTGACGACACACCAAACACACACTTTTTCGGGTTCATTTTCAATTGGAATTCTCTTGACCTTTGCAAGACCTTAGCCAAAACTTCTGGATGTTCCATCATGGTCCTTGATTTCACCAATAAGTCATCCACATACACTTCCAGATATATGTGCATCATGTCATGAAATATGGCCATCATCGCTCTTTGGTAAGTAGCTCCAGCATTCTTTAACCCAAACGGCATGACCACGTAACAATATGTTCCCCAAGGGGTAGTGAATGACGTCTTTTCCTGATCCTCTTCTGCCAAACGAATTTGATTGTATCCTGAAAATCCATCCATGAAAGAGAGGGCTTCAAAACCTGCCGTGTTATCAATCAACACATCAATGTGAGGTAAGGGAAAATCATCCTTTGGACACGCGCGGTTAAGGTCCCGGAAGTCGATGCAAATCCTGACTTTCCCATCTTTCTTCATGACCGGGACAATGTTCGCCACCCATTGAGGATAAAGAACGACTCTAATGAACCTGGCTTTGTGGAGCTTATCGACCTCTTCTTTCATTTTTAAAGCCATCTGAGGGTGGAAACGCCTTAACCTTTGTTTTACCGAGATGGACCCTGGTTTTAGGGTTAAACGGTGTTCGACCAAGGTTGAATCCAAACCCGGCATATCTTCGTAGCTCCATGCAAACGTGTCCTTATATTCCTTGAGGACCTCAATTAATGCCTCTTCTTCAGAGGGTGGTAGGTTGTCACTTATGAGGATGATCCTAGGGTCTTCCTCAGTCCCCAAGTTGACTTCTTTGGTGGATTCTTCTACGGCGGTTGACGGCTCGTCGAATCTCCTCATTCCGCTAGCGTATGCGCCCGCCGCATCCTCATATTCTTCACCCTCATCTTCAGTGGGGCATTCTTCATTCGTGATCTCATAGACTCCATACCCTTCATCAGATGCACAGTCGCCCTCGCATTCTATTTCGGGTAGCTGGATGGGATTTTCTAACAACTGGGGGATGGCAAGAAGGGCCTGACACCTGGCGGCCAAATCCAGAAGGAATCGACGAGGGATCTGCCTACCCTTGGATTTCTTCCTAGGTACTATCCTTGGCCTATCATTCCTAGATTGACTGACAATATTTACAGACGAAGAGGAAGATGAGGAGGATGGTGTAGAATGTACAGGAGAAGACCCCTCAGAGGAGGGGTAGAGAAGGTCGCTCATCGGACCTTGGACGGGTGGTCCGCAAGGCGGTACGCACCCGTGGGAGATGTAGGAGGTTTCCTCAACGAAGATGTGTTGTTGGAGAGTTTGAAAATTGACGTTTTTTTTTCGTTTTCATTTTTAATGACAAAGCAGTGAAAAGAGATTGGAGGAGAGAGGAAAGTGGTTATGGCTAGAGGATTGTGGGGCTCGTAGAGCAGATCATGGTTGAAGGCCTGGCGCGGGTTGAAAAGCCCGCGTAGGTATGTAAGCAAAGAAGGGGACCTGGGAAGATCATCAGACAATTGTCTGGCCCAGGAAGAAGATATCAGCAAAGGCTGAGACGAGTGGATGGAGAGGATGGCGGCTAATGAGCCGTCGACGGCAATGTTGAGGACGGATGAAGATCCGTCGATGACAGAGTCCTTCTGACGAGGACGAGGATAGTTTGGAACCTTGGCAAGAGTGGTAATATTCTCTGGTATTTCGGAGATCAATGGTGGTCCTTCAAGCTGTGGAGATGAGAACATCCTTTCCAGTGCAACGGAAATGTCCCACATGTCGAACCATTTGTCCCACTCGCATTCCGGATCTTTGATCTTGCCTCTTTTGGTGATCCTCGGACATTTTTCAGCCAAATATACAGCATGTGATCCTCCATCTGCTTCTCGTGGGTGATCTCCCATCTGAACAACGGGCCCTCTGTTGAAGTGGTTTGATAGAGTCCACGTGAGGGGCTTCCAATCCGCCTTGAATGGTCCTTTGAAGCCTAGGCCAAACCTGCGGTTCGGCCTAATTTCCTTTGGCAGTTTGAGCATTCCCTGTAACTGTGCGCCCAGCCCTTTTCCTTGTTGATAGCCGATGTTCCTCATAATCTCCCAACCTTTGGAGTGAAAAGGGAGACACGATGTTGTGATTGCCCTGACCGGCTCTTTTGGTGCTAGTGGCATGCGAGATGGATCACGCACGTCCAGTAGTGACAATATGGGCCGATGAGACGGCCAAACAGAGGGCAGAGAGGTGTTGATAGCATCCACTGTGTGAAGGACAGGTGTACTGACCACTTTAATAATCCTCCCATTGTAAGGAAACTTCAAGCACTGATGGTTGGTGGAAGGCACAGCGTCCATGGCTTCGATGTAAGGGCGACCCAGTATAACCTTGAATGTGGGGTCCATGTCGAGGACATGGAATTCTGTGGGAATTGACATGGAGCCTAGTTCTGCCTTCAGAATAATCATCCCCTGCGGCGGCCTTTTGCTATTGTCATAAGCCGTGACCGTGATCGAGGAAGGTCTTATTTGTTTCTCGTTGACCCCACACAACTGAAGGGTGTCCATGGAGATCACATTTATGGACGCACCCGTGTCCACAAGACACGGGTTTATGGATACCCCATTAATTTTTATTGAAATGCACAGTGCATATTTTCGAGCTTCCTTGGGAGCGAGCTCGTAGTTGTGGAACATGATGGCCGGTTGTGTGTCCGTTGGGGTCAGGACGGTAGAGACCTTTTCTACAGGGAGGTCATCATTCACCATGACCCTTTGAAGGAACTCCATTAAGGCTGCCTGGTGGGATGTGGATCTTTGAAGTAGCTCCAGGATGGAGATCCGAGCAGGCGTCTTGTCCAAGTGTTTCAATAGATCATACTGTGTTCCAGGGATAGCTCTTTCTGGTTGTTCTCCATCATCCTTCTCTGGCTGAGATTGCTCAGGATTCTGACTGTTGTGGGGGAAAACCCTGTGGAAAATCCTTCCACTCCGGAGCACCATTGCCTGCGGCTTTCGTACCTCTGTGGGGGTAGCAGTGGGTTTTAACAGGGATTTGAGGGGTAGTGGTGGAGGAATGGTTGATGAAGCAGGGGTGATGACGGGAGCAGGGATTCTGATGAGGGGTTTGTTAGGTGGAGGCATGGTGGAGGTGGAGGGGATATCGTGCGGATTATGAAGGATAAGGGGTCTGGAAGGTGGAGGTGGAGACGAAGTAGAAGTGGGTAGGGCTTGAAGCGGGCAATGATTTTGAGGTGGGTGATGGGTAATGATCGGTTTTGAAGGCATTAGTGGTGATATGGTAGAGAGAGGTGCTACCCGGGCAAGGCAAGGGTGTTGCGTGATGATAGGATTGGCGGTAGAAAGAATGGAGGTACTTTCCGGGTACCACACCTGCTCTCTCCCGACTTCCGGGAAGGAGGAGATGGGGTTAACCTGATGATCGGGCTGTTGGTGCTCCGGTAATGGATTCTGGATTATGCCCATGTTGGGCTGTTGTTGTGGGGCCTGCTGAGGCTGTTGTTGTTGTTGTTGTTGTGGTTGCTGCTGCTGCTGCTGTTGTAACTGCTGCTGTGGCCTATGAGGAGGTCTCCTAGCCTTGAGAGCGGCGACGTATCGTCTCATTTCATCCCAATCTATTTGATGTTCATCATTCATATCGTGGATGTAATCTTTGAAATGGAAGCAGTAATCTACTGTGTGTCCTGGCTGCCTGTGGTAGACGCAGTATTTGGAGGTATCAACATTCGGGGGCCACACGGGCCTTTCTCTGGGTAGGGCGAGCTGGTTTGATGCCATGAGGGCATTAAAAATGTCTGCTAAGGTTTCTGGCAATGGTGGATAGTAGGCTCTCTTGGGACCGACCGGCCTCCTTTGTTGCTGTTGGGGACCATAATTCCCCGGAGGTGGAACTTGGTTGTACTGAAGCGGTGGTTGTTGTTGCTGAGGTTGTGGTTGTTGTTGCTGGGGTTGACGTAATGGAGGCATATTATCCTGGGGTGGATTATTTTGGGGTGGAGGACGAAGAGGGAAAGGACCTGGTTGGAGGGGAAGTCGGGGCATTTGTGGAGGCCTTGGGTTGACTGCATAGTTGGCATTATTGACCGCGCCCACTTGCTCATTTGTCACGACCCCTTCTGTGGCTCCGCCCGGGACACCAGTGCCTGTCTTTCTGACCACTTTGGGCTTCGGTGACTCAAATATGTTCATAATGGGGGAGTCTTTCGACTGGGTTTAGATGTACCGGGCCCTTTCAAAGAGTTCCTCCATTGTAGTAAGTTTATTCATGACCAGGACGTGTCTGAACTGTGGGGTTACATTAGACACAATCATCTTTACTTGTTCGGGCTCGAAGAGGGTATCCCTTATTCTTTCCGCCAGAGACCTCCATCTATCAGCATAGCGGACAAAATCTTCGTCGGGCTTCATCTTTTCGGCCACTAGGTCAGTAATGGAGAGTGAGGGACCGACCCTATCCCTATATTTCTACAAGAACCTTCTCTGGACTATTTCAAAATTCTCGGCCTCGCGGGGCTCCAAGGAATAGAACCACTCAAGCGCGGGACCATCCAATGATCTTCGAAAGAGGTATGCCAGGGACCTCTGATCATTTTGCCAATAGGAGGACTCATACATGAAATCCTTGAGGTGAATGAAGGGGTTTTCGGTACCATTGTATCTGCGGTACGTGGGCATTTCGGAGGGAGGAAGATGAATGACGGGAAGGATTGGCAAAGCAACCTCCGGGGTGGCTTTCACGTCCACCATTCTTCTCAGATTTTGAAACTGCTCGTCCATGCGATTGAACCTATTGAGGAGCGATTGGGCGAGCTCCTCTGGAGGTGAAGGTGGCACTTGCCACTGGGGAAGAAACTGTCTCCCGGAGACTTGAGGGGGAAACCCCGAATGAGAGGGAGCTGTCGGACCGCCGATAGTTGGCCCGCCTGAAGCGGTATGTGGGGAACAACGGGAGTTTGAGATTGTGACGGGAACTGGAACGAGGGTGGTTGTTGGCTCGCTTGTCCTTGAAGCGAGGGAGACTGGATGGCTTGCACCAATGAAGGAGATGGAATGGCCTGCACAGACTCTTGGAGAGGTGTGATGACCGGAGTTGATTCCTGGGGCGTGGGGGAAACAGATTTCCCCTTCAGAATGGCCTGGAAGGCCCGGAGCTGTTCAGAGGTAAGCTCCGTGTTGGCGAGGACGCCCAGTAAGGAAGAGATATCCTGTGGTGGGGACGTGTCCCCGGCAATAACCTGAACCTCATGCGAGGGCTCATGAGAAGGACCCGAGTCCATAACATAGACTCGCAGGTCGGCTGACAAATCACGACTAGGGTGGTTCTCCTCAAAAGACTCGTGAGCCATGCTCACCGTTTTCCCAGAACGCAAAAACATACACTAGCAAGCAGGTAGCAGAGATTATCAAACAAGTGGATGCCTTTACGCCCCTTTTTTGTGTTTTGATTTTGATGATTTTTTTGTGCTTTTAGCGAGATCCGAAGTTCACACAAAATAGGGACCCTAGTTTATTTTTGTTTCACCGCCGTGTCAGCTAGGGTCTCTCGTCTCACCACGAATGGGATGACTAACTCCGAGGAACTTCAATGGTACAACCAGCCCAGTGAACGAAGAGGAGATTCTTCGATGTCGGGGACTTACGGAGGTCCCAGTGGAGGAGATTCTAGTCCGTTGAGAGGAATTCTCAAACGGAGAGTCCTTCCTTCACCGGGAAAGGGTGATCCTTAGAAAAGAGTAAAAAAAAGGAAAGAAAAGGGGGTAAATGCATGAAATGCGGTGCTGGATAAAAGATATGTAACACACAGATGGAGCAGAGATAAGCACACAAATATAACAGATGTATAGCAGTGATATAACAAGAATATAACAACAATAAACAGATAGAGGAAGATATAGCCGTTCTACTTTCCAAGACAACACAGACTTAAAAAATGACAAAAGAGGGGACTAAGGGGCGTGCACGTGGTGCACGAAGGGGACAGGTGTACTGACCACTTTAATAATTCTCCCGTTGTAAGGAAACTTCAGGCACTGATGGTTGGTGGAAGGCACAGCGTCCATGGCTTCAATGTAAGGACGACCCAGTATAGCCTTGAATGTGGGGTCCATGTCGAGGACATGGAATTCCGTGGGAATTGCCATGGGGCCTAGTTCTGCCTTTAGAATAATCATCCCCTGCGGCGGCCTTTTGCTATTGTCATAGGCCGTGACCGTGATCGAGGAAGGTCTTATTTGTTCCTCGTCAACCCCACACAACTGAAGAGTGCTCATGGAGATCACATTTATGGACGCACCCGTGTCGACAAGACACGGGTTTATGGATACCCCATTAATTTTTATTGAAATACACAATGCATATTTCTGAGCTTCCTTGGGAGCGAGCTCGTAGTTGTGGAACATGATGGCCGGTTGTGTGTCTGTTGGGGTCAGGACGGTCGAAATCTTCTCCACGGGGAGGTCTTCATTAACCATGACCTTTTGAAGATATTCCATCAAGGCCGCCTGGTGGGATGTGGATCTTTGAAGTAGCTCTAGGATGGAGATCCGGGCAGGCGTCTTGTCCAAGTGTTTCAGTAGATTATACTGTGTTCCAGGGATAGCTCTTTCTGGTTGTTCTGTATCATCCTTCTCTGGCTGAGATTGCTCGGGATTCTGACTGTTGTGGGGGAAAACCCTGTGGAAAATCCTTCCACTCCGGAGCACCATTGCTTGCGGCTTTTGTACCTCTGTGGGGGTAGCAGTGGGTTTTAACAGGGGTTTGAGGGGTAGTAGTGGAGGAATGGTTGATGAAGCAGGGGTGATGACGGGAGCAGGGATTCTGATGAGGGGTTTGTTAGGTGGAGGCATGGCGGAGGTAGAGGGGATATCGCGCGGATTATGAAGGATAAAGGGTTTGGAAGGTGGAGGTGGAGGTAAGGTTTGAAACGGGTAAAGGTTTTGAGGTGGATGGTGGGTGATGAGTGGTTTTGAAGGCATTAGTGGTGATGTGGTGGAGAAAGACGGGGTTATGTATGGTGGACGGATGATAAGGGGTTTAGAAGGCATAGGGGTAAATGTGGTAGAGGTGGATGGTAAAGTGGGGGAGTGGGAGAAAGTGAGAGGGTGTGAAGGCGTAGTAGAAAGTGTCGGTTGATAGGAGGTCGGGGTGCGGATGAGAGGGCGTAATGGTAGTGGAAATGGTGAAGGCGATACCGATGCGGGTTGATGAGAGAGAGGTGCTACCCGGGCAAGGTGAGGGGGGTGCATGACGATAGGGTTGGAGGTATAAAGAATGGAGGTACTTTCTTGGTGCCACACCTGCTCTCTCCCGACTTCCGGGAAGGAGGAGATGGGGTTAACCTGATGATTGGGCTGTTGGTGCTCCGGTAGTGGATTCTGGATTATGCCCATGTCGGGCTGTTGTTGTGGGGCATGCTGAGGCTGTTGTTGTTGTTGTGGTTGCTGCTGCTGCTGCTGTTGTAACTGCTGCTGTGGCCTCTGAGGAGGTCTCCTAGCCTTGAGAGCCGCGACGTACCGTCTCATCTCATCCCAATCTATTTGATGTTCATCATTCATATCATGGATGTAATCTTTGAAATGGAAGCAGTAATCCACTGTGTGTCCCGGCTGCCTGTGGTAGACGCAGTATTTGGAGGTATCAACATTGGGGGGCCAGGCGGGCCTTTCTCTGGGTAGGGCGAGTTGGTTTGATGCCATGAGGGCATTAAAAATATCTGCTAAGGTTTCTGGCAATGGTGGATAGTAGGCTCTCTTAGGACCGAGCGGCCTCCTTTGTTGCTGTTGGGGACCATAGTTCCCCGGGGGTGGAACTTGGTTGTACTGAAGCGGTGGTTGTTGTTGCTGAGGTTGTGGTTGTTGTTGTTGGGGTTGGCATAATGGAGGCATGTTATCCTGGGGTGGATTATTTTGGGGTGGAGGACGGAGAGCGAAAGGACCTGATTGAAGGGGTAGTCGGGGCATTTGTTGAGGCCTTGGGTTGACTGCATAGTTGGCATTGTTGACCGCACTGACTTGCTCATTTGTCACGACCCCTTCTGTGGCTCCGCCCGGGACACCAGCGCCTGTCTTTCTGACCACTTTGGGCTTCGGCGACTCAAACATGTTCATGATGGGGGAGTCTTTTAGATGGGTTTGGATGTATCGGGCCCTTTCATAGAGTTCCTCCATTGTAGTAAGTTTATTCATGGCGAGGACGTGTCTGAACTGCGGGGTTGCATTAGACACAATCATTTTCACTTGTTCGGGCTCGGAGAGGGTATCCCTTATTCTTTCCGCCAGAGACCTCCATCTATCAGCATATCGGACAAAATCCTCGTCGGGTTTCATCTTTTCGGCCACTAGGTCGGTAATGGAGAGTGAGGGACCGACCCTATCCCTATATTTCTGCAAGAACCTTCTCTGGACTATTTCAAAATTCTCGGCCTCGCGGGGCTCCAGAGAATAGAACCACTCAAGCGCGGGACCATCCAATGATCTCCGAAAGAGGTATGCCAGGGACCTCTGATCGTTTTGCCAATAGGAGGACTCATACATGAAGTCCTTGAGGTGAATGAAGGGGTTGCCGGTACCATTGTATCTGCGGTACGTGGGCATTTCGGAGGGAGGGAGATGAATGACGGGGAGGATTGGCAAAGCAACCTCCGGGGTGGCTTTCACGTCCACCATTCTTCTCAGATTTTGAAACTGCTCGTCCATGCGATTGAACCTATTGAGGAGCGATTGGGCGAGCTCCTCTGGGGGTGAAGGTGGCACTTGCCATTGGGGGAGAAACTGTCTCCCGGAGACTTGAGGGGGAAACCCGGAATGAGAGGGAACTGTCGGACCACCGACAGTTGGCCCTGGCTGAAACGGTGTGTGAGGAACACCGGGAGTTTGAGATTGTGACGGGAATTGGAATGAGGGAGGTTGTTGGCTCGCTTGTCCTTGAAGCGAGGGAGACTGGATGGCTTGCGCCAATGAAGGAGATGGAATGGCCTGCACGGACTCGTGGAGAGGTGCGATAGCCGGAGTTGACTCCTGGGGCGTGGGGGAAACAGATTTCCCCTTTAGAATGGCCTGGAAGGCCCGGAGCTGTTCAGAGGTAAGCTCCGTGTTGGCGAGGACGCCCAGTAAGGAAGTGATATCCTGTGGCGGGGACGTGTCCCCGGCAATAACCTGCACCTCATGCGAGGGGTCATGAGAAGGACCCGAGTCCATAGCATAGACTCGCGGGTCGGCTGTCAAACCACGGCTAGGGTGGTTCTCCTCAGAAGACTCGTGAGACATGCTCACAGTTCTCCCAGAACGCAAAAACATACACTAGCAAGTAGGTAGCAGAGATTATCAAACAAGTGGATGCCTTTACGCCCCTTTTTTTTGTTTTGATTTTGATGATTTTTTTTGTGTGTTTTTAGCGAGATCCGAAGTTCACACAAGATAGGGACCCTAGTTTATTTTTGTTTCACCGCCGTGTCAGCTAGGGTCTCTTGTCTCACCACGAATGAAATGACTAACTTCGGGGAACTTCAATGGTACAACCAGCCCAGTGAACGAAGAGGAGATTCTTCGATGTCGGGGACTTACGGAGGTCCCAGTGTAGGAGATTCTAGTCCGTTGAGAGGAATTCCCAAACGGAGAGTCCTTCCTTCACCGGGAAAGGGTGATCCTCAAAAAAAATGAAAAAAAGGATAGAAAAGAGGAATGGATGTATGTAATGGAATGCTGACAGATATATGGAGTGGGAAAACAACAGAAATAACAAACATGTAATAAACAAAGAACCAATCAGAACTGACGGTGCTGCCGTGAGCACAACGGGGGCGCGCATGGGCGCCAAGGTGGAGAGGCACGGGTGGTGCCGAACTTGCAAGGGTAGCCGGGAGGAAGCAGTAGGGTCCCACCGTGATCGCCAATCTGTGAGCGACGTCACGCGGTTCGGAGTTCGATGGTGCGAGGAAGAGGATGCGGAGAGCGCGCGGGCTCTTCTTTTTTGTTTGTTTTGCTGTTTGTTGCAACACAGAGATGAGAGAAGAGAGAGAAGGGGCCACCACGGGAGATTGCTCCGGCGGGGCGAGCGGGACAAGTATAATATAGCAAGATATGGGGTTCAAACGGCCATAGCGGGAAGTGACTCGCCGCGACCTCGGGGGGACGGGAATGGTGCAGAAATTAAATAACAAAAATTGAAACGGCCATTGGGGAAGTGACTCGCCGCGGCCTCGAGAATATGAGCAGAATATAAAAGAGAATATAAGAACAGAGATTTAAACGGCCATTGGGGAAGTGACTCGCCGCGGCCTCGAGAATATGAGCAGAATATAACGGAATATAGAGAGAGTATAAGAACGGAAATTTAAACGGCCATTGGGGAAGTGACTCACCGCGGCCTCGATGATATGAGCAGAATATAATAGAATATAGAGAGGATGTAAGAACGGAAATTTAAACGGCCATTGGGGAAGTGACTCGCCGCGGCCTCGATGATATGAGCAGAATATAACAGGATATAAAGAGAATATGAGAACAGAAATTTAAACGGCCATTGGGGAAGTGACTCGCCGCGGCCTCGATGATATAAACGAAATATAACAGGATATAAAGAGAATATGAGAACAGAAATTTAAACGGCCATTGGGGAAGTGACTCGCCGCGGCCTCGATGATATAAACGAAATATAACAGGATATAAAGAGAATATGAGAACAGAAATTTAAACGGCCATTGGGGAAGTGACTCGCCGCGGCCTCGATGAAAAGATGTGATCGCCAGGGGCCGAAAGACCCCAAAATAAGAAAGTGATCGCGCCTACCTCAAGAGCGGGAGATGGCGGGTTGCTTCTTCCTCTCCTTCCGGCCGGCCGACGGAGAGGGCTTTCCTCGGCTACCCTTGCAAAACAACGACAAACAAATGACAAGTGGCTTAGAAAGATGAATGTGTAGTATTCATATCCTTGCAATAAAAATGACGAAATAACGGGAAGACACACACCTGGTTGGTGTTATCTTTTAAACCCCTCTCGGACTCGAGTAGGAGGAAAATGAGATGATGGATGCGAGATGATGAATGTAAAAGAACTACGAAGAAAAGGAAAGAGTTGGCTTATTGGATGTGCCGGTGGTGAAATCCGGCGGAGCTCCGGCAGCGTGGGGACGACGTAGAAGCGCGGTGGATGAAGACGACCTTCCTCTCGCGAGCGTGGGCACCCGAGAAGCCGGCAGAACCTCCACCTACAAAAGACCCCACGGGTTAGAAAAATGACTCCGTAGCCTCTGGGCTCCGGCAGCCTATCGGATCACTGCTTGGCTCCTTCAGAACTGAGGGGGGTGGGCCTCTATTTATAGAGTTCCGGAAGGTGGAGGCGTCCAGGACCCTGGACACCTCCATCAGGGCCGAAATAATATTTTATTCTATTTTTATTGATTTTTTTAGAATACTTTTATGGGGGCGTCCAGGGTCCCGGACGCCTCTAACAGGTCCACCGAAAACCGACGACGGCCGCACGCGGTTTGGCACAACGCGTGGTTTTGTGAGCGGCGCCTCGTGATTCAGAAATGGGCGCGTCCAGCTGACCGGACGTCTCTATATTTGGCTTTTTTCACACACGACAAACCGTCGTTCAGTGGCCGGCGCCCGTGAGGGAGTTGATGGAGGCGTCCAGAGGCCTGGACGCCTCCAAAAATATATTATTTTATTAGTTTTCTTGTCTTTTTATGATAGGGCTGGCATTTTAATTTTTTTTATTTGTTTTTATGGAGGCGTCCAGGGGCCTGGACGCCTCCATTAATATATATTTTTTTTATTTTTTTTATTTATTTTTTTGTTTTTTTATGCCAACTGGCATTTTATACCTTTTTTATATTTTGTTTTTATGGAGGCGTCCAGCGGCCTGGACGCCTCCATTAATTATTTTTATTTTTATTTATTTTTTTTATTTTTTCTATGCCAACTGGCATTTTACACATTTTTTATTTTTGTTTTTTTTTTATGGAGGCGTCCACGGGACTGGACGCCTCCATTAATATATATATATATTATTTAATTTTGGGCCCTGAGAAAATAATAAAATAAATTAAAATTATGGGGGCGTCCAGGGGCCTGGACGCCCCCATTAAGACCCACCCGGGTCCTCGGATTAGGCGTCTGTAGCCGCCCGGTAGACACCCTTCTTGGTTCCGGAACCTTTTGATGCGTCTGACTGGTGTTGATGCCGTCCGAATGCCGTGATGAGACGATTCCGGATGCCGAAAAGGGCGGAAGAAGACTCAAGAAAAGGAAGTACTCAAGTGATTCGAAATGCGTAAGCCATCGCGGGGCGTCGTATAGTAATATGAGACTTCCTCAGGAGACGTCAGGAATGGCGTGTCTACACTGATACTGAGCTGGGGCCCGTTTATCCACGCACCAACTCACTGAATGGAACCGTCGTCCCCATGCTACCACAAAATAACAGCCTATCCGTACAACCCAAATTCTTCTGGAATCATCACTGTTTTTGTTGAAGTGGAACTCAAACCCCAGATTCTTTCGGGTCGCAAGGTCCCTGACATGTTCTAGTAGCGTAGGTATCATATAATATGATGCATGACACGGGGGGACCAAACACCGAAGGATGGTACACAACATAGGACAAAGACGTTTGTTAGTAAAACCTGCACAGACCAACATAGATTAAATACATCAGAAAGCAGTAGAATCGCAACAGAATCGCACCACAGTACAAGGAGATCTAGACAAAACCCTGACGACTGACAACTGATGTGACGTGTTTCATCCTATAACGCCTCTCTTTTCCTATAAGTACCTCCCTTAGGATAGTTCATCCAAATGCACCAAGGAGAGTTTTGAAAGCTCAGGAGGAGAAGGAGAGGAGAATCTAGGGATTTCAGGATGGAAGGAGAGTCTTCCCGCGTTATGAAGAGGGGCAGGCCTAGCAGTGAAATCAGGCGACTCTCCGACCTCGAGGGTCATCTGAGTGGGACGATCCAGTCGCATATGGTAAGCTGATTCATTTCAAATTCTCCGCGTGAACCCCTTTTCACCTCTTTTCCTTTCTCTCCTTCTTTCCAGCCATATCCACTCTTCCCAGCCCCGAGGAAGTTTTCCAAACTGCCATGGCTTTCAAAGTTAACTTCCAACATCTCTATTGGCATGAGGACCATACTCTCGAGGTGGCATCTTCGGGGGCTCCTTATTCATGCCAAGCACTATGAAAAGATTCGCATGGACTGGGCGGCTATGGGCGCACTAGTGGAGATCTGGCATCCCCAGACCCACACTTTCATCTTCCCGACCTTCGAGGCGACCATCCTCCTCGAGGAGGTAGAACTTCTGCTCGGATTGAAAAAATTCAAGAATGAATGGAAGGTAAAGGCTATGCGGATGCTGACAAGGGGGACTTCCGAGCGTGTCCTTGGAAGCTTCATGCCGCCCGACGCAGCCAGAAAGGTCCGCACTCAAAAGGGAATTGATTTGCAAAGGCTCGCGGAATGGTCATGGATGCCCTGAGAGGGTCACCAGATGATGACCACTTGGAAGGAATTATGAAAGGGTTCACCATTTGTCTGGCGGGTGCTTTCTTGTTTCCTTATACCGACAACATAGTGGAGGAGGGCCAACTGAGTGCCATCTGCGGGATTTGGAGTGGAAAGAGGGTGGGACCCGCCATCCTTGCCTACCTTTACAGTGGCCTTACTGCCTCGAGCATGGGTAAGCCTCCTTTCGGTTGTGCACTTGTTCTGAATTGCTGGGTTGATTTGCACTTTAAATTTGACCACCGTGAGGGGATGCCGACTGCTTCGAAGCTCTTCCAACAAAACCCCCTTTATCATATAGCCGATGTGTTAGGCTTCGGTGGCACCGTGGCGAACCGTGTTCCGTGGCTGAAGAAACATGAAGACTGGCGGTCTCACTTTCGAACCGTGACACAAAGCTTCTTCACTTGCGTACCGGCATGTCTACTCTCACTTGAACTCCTCATGAGCTCTTCTCCTGAAGTTGAACTCCAACTGATCGGCGCGACTGAGTTTGTCATTTATAATGCGCATCGGTGCTGCCTCCAGATCGGCATTCCACGCCACTCGTTCCCACTGTTGACCGGCATTGTCCCTTTGAAGAAGAGGGAGTTGGGCACGGAATCGGATGTGAAGGCAGCGAAGGCCATTAAAGCACCCTGGAAGACAAGTGTTGCAGGAAAGGCCTTAGCGCATGTAGGGGAAGAATGCGAGCTGTGGAGGGCTTACGTAATCAAACTGGGGAAGTTAAGGCCTAAAGCGCCTAAGCCCTTGATGTAGCTCACTCTGTTTTACTGATGGAATAAAATCTGGAATTTGACATCTTGGATCATTGTTCCCCTTGTTACCATTTTTATGATTTTTATTTTTCTCCTTTTTTGTGTGTTTTTGTGTTTTCTCTCTTTTTGTGTCCTTGTTTATTCATATTATGATCATATATATATATATATATATATATATAAACATTTTTTTATTTTTAATGGGGGCGTCCAGGGGATTGGACGCCCCTATGTTTTCCTTTTTTATTTTTTTAGTTTTTAGTTGTGGGGGCGTCCATGGGACTGGACGCCCCTATGTTTTCTTTTTTATTTTTGTTCATTTTTTGATGTGGGGACGTCCAGGCGCCTGGACGCCCCTATGTTTTCTTTTTTATTTTTGTTCATTTTTGATGTGGGGGCGTCCAGGCGCCTGGACGCCCCTATTTTTTTTGAATTTTTTTAGAAAAAATAAAAAGAGGGGGCGTCCAGGCGCATGGACGCCCCAAATGTTGATGATCTTTATATAAAGGGGGCCTCATCCCCCCGGTCTATTCTACTGTTCATTCTAACGACCCATTCTCAGTTTCCAATGGAGCCAGGAGTCCCGAGCCAGGTGGAGAGAAGCGAAAACGACGGGCTCGTCGTCCGAGGAGGTCGAGGGATCATGCCGAGGAGGCTGCCGTGGAGGAGGAGGTTGTTGCGGAAGAGGAGGCACCTCCCTTGGCCGTGGAGGGTCCAGAGGGCCCCGGCGACGCGGGGGAAGATGAGCATGACCCGGTAAGCCCCTTAAGGCTTCACTCTGTTGATTTATTGAATGATTTCTAGTGTAGAATGGGCCGATGGACAAAGTCTAGAAGGGGGTGGTGTGATGTAAGGAGGCGTCCAGGGGCCTGGACGCCTCCATCTTCTCAACTTTTATATTTTTATTTTATTATTATTTTTTGTTGCGTAAGTAATAAAATCAAAAATTAAGGAGGCGTCCAGGGGGGACGCCTTCTTGATATAATATATTATTTTTATTTTATTTTTTGTTTGTTTTTTTTTGTTTTGTTAAAATAAAATAAAGAAAGTAAAAAGAAAGTGTCCAGTGGTTTGGATGCCTTTAAATATATGTGTATATATATATATATATATATTAAAATAAATAATAAATAAATAAATATTATATACAGTGTTGTTGTTTATTATTATCCATGATTCTGATGTGTTCCTTTTTGTTTGTTTTTGCGATGTGCAGGGCGTGACGAAGAGCCGGATCAGCAGGTCCCTGGTGGTAGTAGCGTACCGGGGACTGCCGGACTTTCAGAGGGCGCGGGTGGACGCCATGGGTTTCGGAGCGTTCCTGATGATCGAGCCCTTCCGACTCGACCTTCCTCTCATCCCGGCGTTGAGGGAGCGGTGGCACGCGCCGAGCCGGGCGTTCCTGATGCCCTGGGGGCACATGGTGCCGACACTGGAGGACGTAGCTCGGATCATCGGGCTACGAGTTGACGGAGAGGCAGTCAGCGGGGTCACTTACCCCGATTACCGAGAGAGTGCCTTGGACCTGTTGTGGCTAGAGACGAGCGCGACTGACAGAGACAGCATGGTAGTTGGCCGAGTGGAGATTATGGAGGCGTTCGAATTTGGTGACCCTCGCCAGCAGGTTAGCGAGACTGGATCGGAGTTTCTGGCACGACTGGAGGGAGACGCCCGTGCAGCTTTCACCCAGGACCCGAGCGAGCGAGAGCTGGTGGATCTAGACCTCCGGAGTTTTGAAGTGAGGCATGCGAGGGTGAAAAGGGTTCGGCGAGTGTTGCACTCAAATGATGGACGCGTCCTAGACAGGAGACACGTTCTCGTTATGACGTAAGACTCCCCTTTCTTGATGTAGGACATGGCAAAGGCCTCGGGTTTGGCCGATGAATGGGCGAGCGTGGATGAGCCGAGCTGTGTCAGGAAGGAGAGTCGCGGCAAGGCGAAGCTCGAGGACTGGCGTATACGTCTCCCTGGACAGCAAGGGAGCGTATTGGTGCAGGACAGTGCTGACTTCCTGCGGCAGCAGAGAGAGAGTTATGTGGGTCTTCCCCAAGCCGGGGATACGCGCGACATCAACGGCTTGCGTGCCCAACTGGCAAAGGCCAGGCGACAGCTGGCCGTCACTCAACAGGAACTGTCGATCCTGGTAAGTTAAGTACTGCATTCTCTCTCTCTTTTTTTTTAATTAAATTTGGAGCTTAGCTGACGGCCGTTGTTTGTTTGCTCCAGCGTGCCCAGCAGAAAGCGACGGTGGGAATGGCCGGCGGTGCATCTTCCAGCTCGTCGGCCCCTTTTCTTGAGATTGCCTCCCTCCGGGAGCAACTCGCCGGTGCAGTGACCCGTGCGGCCCGGGTGGAAGAGGAACGTGATGCGTGGGTAGCGACTATAGCGGAGCTGCGGCGTCATGGTGAGGAGAGGCCTTCTCCAAACATCCTGGAGTTAAGGGTCCTTCTCCAGGTGACGAGGAGAGAGGCAGAGAGAGAGAGAGGAGAGAAGGGCCGAGCGACAGCGAAATCAGGCCGAGAGGAAGGCCTTGGAGGCCCAGGTGAGGGAGCTCCAGCTAGGCCTTCAGGTCATGGTGCTGAGGCTAGGAGCGATGGAGATGCGCTATGAGAGAGCGCGAGAGTTCGGGGAGCGACTCCGCCAGTCTGGCCGCTTTTCTGTTGGTGGCTTCTTCGCCACGCCAGGGGAGGAGCAGCGAGCCATTGTCGTAGAGCAGGTGCCACGAGACGAGGCAGATGCTGCTGCACGGGGATCCAGAAGGCTTCTGAGGGACCCTCACCTCAGGGGAGAGGAGAGGGACA
This sequence comes from Amorphophallus konjac, assembly GCA_022559845.1. Classification (NCBI taxonomy): domain Eukaryota; kingdom Viridiplantae; phylum Streptophyta; class Magnoliopsida; order Alismatales; family Araceae; genus Amorphophallus; species Amorphophallus konjac. The sequence continues at coordinate 236,421,222 of CM040117.1, forward strand.
CCTAGAGGGACGAGCATGATGATAATGGTGAGAGTTGGCGAGCCAGTGGACCCGCCTCCTCTCTATGATTGTGGTGTCTATGACAGCTCATGTAGAATTATGAGTGGAGTGATTTAATTTTCTGATGCTTGTTTGTTCTCTTGTGCGTTCCTTCTTCCCTACACTTCCTCTCCTTTGCACTGTTCCCATGTGATGTGTCTGCCGAAACCCCGCCCTAAAATGGAGGATCGCGTTTTGCTGTGACAATTTTCCACGGGAACCTGTCGTCAAAGTCAATAATGACGGCTCCAGTCCCTTTTCCCGGACGATGCTTCAAACTTTGCGGACGACTTCCAAAGCATGATAGGGCATCCCTAGATAACACAGGGAGCGGGTCGTCATATTACACCGTCTAAACAGTCACCCTGCGCGAGCGGTGAAGTGACACATAGGACCACAGGGCAGGCGCCCTATCGTGAAGGCTATTATTAAAGGTGACGGAGGAAATCTTGGCCCGCACTTCTCCCATTTATATAAATATCTGCCTCTTTCGTTACACCAGGGACATCGAGAGCCAACTTGGAGAGTACAAATTCTTACGAAAGAGAAGGAACTCAGAGTTCTGAGAGCGGGATGGAGGGCAAATCTTCCCATTCCTCGAAGAGGAGCAGGTCCAGTGGTAGCAGTTCTAGGAAGCTTTCGGACCTTGAAGGGCACTTCAGTGAAAGGACCCAATCGCAACTCGTAAGCTGAGCTCTCCTGCCCTTTTTCTCATTCTTTCTTCCGAGAGAGAGAGGAGAGAAGGGCCGAGCGACAGCGAGATCAGGCCGAGAGGAAGGCCTTGGAGGCCCAGGTGAGGGAGCTTCAGCTAGGCCTTCAGGTCATGGTGCAGAGGCTAGGAGCGATGGAGACGCGCTATGAGATAGCGCGAGAGTTTGGGGAGCGACTCCGCCAGTCTGGCCGCTTTTCTGTTGGTGGCTTCTTCGCCACGCCAGGGGAGAAGCAGCGAGCCATTGTCGTAGAGCAGGTGCCACGAGGCGAGGCAGATGCTGCTGCACGGGGATCCAGAAGGCATCTGAGGGACCCTCACCTCAGGGGAGAGGAGAGGGACAACTAGAGGGACGAGCATGATGATAATGGCGAGAGTTGGCGAGCCAGTGGACCCCCCTCCTCTCTATGATTGTGGTGTCTATGACAGCTCATGTAGAATTATGAGTGGAGTGATTTGATTTTCTGCTGCTTGTTTGTTCTCTTGTGCGTTCCTTCTTCCCTACACTTCTTCTCCTTTGCACTGTTCCCATGTGATGTGTCTGCCAAAACCCCACCCTAAAATGGACGATCGCGTTTTGCTGTGACTATTTTCCACGGGAACCTGCCGTCAAAGTCAATAATGACGGCTCCTGTCCCTTTTCCCAGACGATGTTTCAAACTTTGTGGACGACTTCCAAAGCATGATAGGGCATCCCTAGATAACACAGGGAGCGGGTCGTCATATTACACCGTCTAAACAGTCAAGAGGTGCTACCCGGGCAAGGCGAGGGGGTTGCATGATGATAGGGTTGACGGTAGAAAGAATAGAGGTACTTTCTGGGTGCCACACCTGCTCTCTCCAGACTTCCGGGAAGGAGGAGATGGGGTTGACCTGGTGATTAGGTTGTTGGTGCTCCGGTAATGGATTCTGGATTATGCCCATGTTGGGCTGTTGGTGTTGGGCCTGCTGAGGCTATTGTTGTTGTTGTGGTTGTTGCTGTGGCTGCTGTTGTAACTACTGTTGTTGTTGCTAGAACTGTCGCCTAGGAGGAGGTCTCCTAGCCTTGAGAGTGGTGACGTATCGCCTCATTTCATCCCAGTCAATCCCGCCTTCATCATTCGTATCGTGGATGTAATCTTTAAACTGAAAGTATTTGTCCACTGTTTATCCTGGCTGCCTGTGGTAGACGCAGTATCTGGAGGTATCAACATTCGGGGGCCACACGGGCCTTTCCCTGGGTAGGATGAGTGTGTTTGAGGCCATGAGGGCGTTGAAAATATCCGCAAGAGTTTCTGGCAATGGTGGGTAATAGGCTCTCTTGGGACCAATCGGCCTTCTTTGTTGCTGTGGGGGACCGTAATTTTCTGGGGATGGAACTTGGTTGTACTGAAGTGGTGGTTGTTGTTGCTGGGGTCGAGGTTGTTGCTGGGGAGCGGGTTCCAATTCGTGGGGCCCACCTCCGGAGGTTTCTGCCCTTCAGGAGCAGCTGGCGTACGCGATGGCCCGGGCGGAGGAGGCCGAGCGTGACCGCGAGGCTCGAGTGAGTGTCTGCCTGACCTTGACTCTCTTTCCAGTTGCTCTTCTTTCTTCACTGTTCTCTTATGGGTCATGCGTGGTTTGACAGGTGGCCGAGATTCGGGAGGCCCTAGCCCGTGCTGTTCATGCTGAGCAGGAGCGCGACGCCTGGGTGGCAGAGCGTGACGCCCGGATTGCGGAGCTGGAGGAGGAGTAGCGACGGGAGGCCGAGGAGCTCCCTCGCGACGTGCTGGATCTACGGATCGCCCTCGAGCTATCGAGGAGAGAGGCGATGAGAGAGAGAGAGGAGAGAGAGAGGGAGAACAGGTAGAGAGAGAGAGAGGACATGGAGAGGGAGAGTGAGAGAGAGGACAGAGAGAGAGAGAGGGAGGACAGGAGGGTGGAGCGACTGCGAGACTGGGACGAGAGGAGGGCTCTGGAGGCCCAGCTGATGGAGCTCCGATTGAGTCTCGGCACGGCGGAGGGGAGGCTTCGGGAGAGCGAGGAGCGGTATCAGAGGGCGAAGGAGCGCGGGGCGCGACTTCGTCAGTCTGGTTCTTTCTCCATGGGTAGCTTCGACACCAATTGGATATGCGATCCTTGGACTCTAGACGAGCTCGTGAGTGTCCCTTAGCGAGGGAAGCGTTGGACGTGCGCGGTTGAGAAACCGGTAATGAGCCAGGGTGGTCGGCTCTCTCTCGTGCCCGGATCGGGTCACAGGACGGTCACGCTCTCTCTCGCAGCAGCGGTGATATGAATAATATAGTGAGCTAGATCCTACAACATGCTCTCTAGCAGCGGCATAAGAGATATATATGAATAGAGCAAATGCCGAGTAAGGGAGCGAATACGATACCTCCACGCTCTCAGCGTGGGGAAGACGGACCCGGCCGAAACCCGTACTCCCGGAACAATAATACACGATTGTTACAGTAATGAATCACTGCCCACTCCACGCAGGGAGTTAAAGGGCTACACAAGTGGGCCCGGGAGGACCGATTCGGCGTTGATGGGCGGCTTCTCGCGTAGCTTCGGCAGCACACGTACTCACGCCCATGGGGCCCGCGTGCTGGCCGGAGGGGCCGTGTGGGACCCGGTGGCACCACTGTAGTGGGGGACACCCGGAGGAGCACTCCTTAGGATGGCGGCGCGTTGGAACGTCGGTCGGAAGCCGGGAGGCTCCGATCGGCACCCGTCGGAAAAACTTCCCACGGATCTGCAACTTCTGTTTTCAGGCGCGTGCTCCGGCAAGATTGCTTGCTACGACCAATCCCAATGTCGGATCGATGATCACGAGGTACCGTTGGAAAACTCATTCAAAATCCTTCAAGATAGAACTAGAGATAGAAGCTGGATTTTCACGGATCTGGGCCTTAACTATTTTTGAAGCTGCTGTTGTACAGTACTCGAACTCTCAGAACAGCAGAGAGTTTTCCTGAGAACTGCCGTTGACCGTGAGGTAGACATCCGATTCAGCTCCTGAGCCCTTCACCAAAGTTGTAGAGGTTTGAACAAGGAAAATGGCAATAATTCTTGTGGAAGGATTGGTGAAGGCTATGATTTATTATGGATTTTGGACTGACTGGTGGTCGGATCTGGAAACATGCTGATAGAACTGTAGATGGTTCAGAAATGAAAAATTTAAAAATATGAAATGAGCTTTTAAAATTTCACGAAAAATTGGAGGTGGAGAGGAAGGTGTACAGAACTCCCAGTAAATTTGGGAGCCCCTGCACAAATCCAAATGAGGTCTGAAGACTAGAAACTTAGGGAGAAAGTGGATCTGGACAGAAAGCAGCCAGATCTGAAATGAAATGGGGAACGAAAATGGAAAATTGGATTTCGGAGTCTAAATGCCCAACCGATTTTTGTAGAACATTGAGTGGGCCTCTGGAACACTCCCTCAAAATCCCAGCTCAAGAAGATCTCGTATCTGAGAGCAGTAATTCATGGAAGTTGCTTCTATCATGTGTAGACAGAACTCCGACGATAGCTTCACGGCGGCGCGACGGCGGCACGAACGGCGGCGGCGGCGGCGACACAGATGATTACCGGAGGTGAAGAGGAGATGATAGAAGGGATACCACTCTAGAAATGGGGTTGGGGATGAAGAAAACCAGAGGGAGAGAGAGGGGGGTCGAAATTCTCACAAGGGGGCTCTTGCACAATGCTTTTTTTCTTCTCATTAATTGTTCTAAATGGAAAAATACAAGTATATATATGTTACACATCAAATCCAATCTCCACCATTGGATCTAGGGATGGGGAAGGAATGACCTAGATTAAATGTGACAAACACACAAAAAAAATAAAATAACCCAAGTGGGAGACAAGCTTGACATGGTAGGTAGCCTACCTTAGATTTTTTACTCCTTTTGTCTACCCATGTGTCATTTGACATTCAACCCTTCTAGATGTCACCTAGGATGGTTTGACCAGTCCCACATGGGTGACATGGACCAATGGGAAAGGGCTGAGGGCCCCCTTGCTTGGGCCTACTGGAATTTTACATATAAACCCACTAAGACCTACAATTGCGTACCCATATAACATAAGGGTATACATACAAATATGAAAGGACATAAATGCAAATAAAATGTGGACGGTCTTGCTTCGATGTCCCCATCAATTCTCCCCGGGTGGGAGGAACTTGACCCCGTCGAGTAGGGGTATGGATGCTCGAGTACTCCGGCGGATCCGTCACCGTGCCAAGTAGCGCGGGTATGCTCCACTCCAAGTGATCGTCACCTGCTCATTCCATATATACTCGATATGCATAGGCTGCTATGGGCTAGAGGTGGACACTCCGGGTGGGACACTCGCAAAAGGGGAGCAGGCGGCTCGAAGACTCACTAGGAATCACTGCTGGGTCCCTGTAGGTGACTGATCCGGGTATAGATATAGAACCGATCCCATACTCATCGAGCGAGTCCACTCGCCTCTCACTCATAAGAGACTGACATCGACGAGCTTGCACAAGACACATGCAGACAAACAAACGACACACAAACCATGCAAACAAATCACACAAAGAAAAGCACATTGACTCAACTATGACGTGCATGCATTTGACGTAACCGGAGATGGGTGGCATGGGGTACACCTAAATGTCCAAGTATGACCTAGTCATGCATGGACGACCCTTTGGATTTGGGAGACTTGAGAGGGCTAGGAAAGCCGGGTGTGGTAGAGCCGGGTGTAGGTGTATCGTGGACGGGCTTGGTGGGTATGGTGGACCCGGCCCGTAGGAAAGGGGTATGAAAGTGGACTTCCCCGACAAGGTAGAATGAAAGTGATGGATCACTAGGCCCACTTGAGAAGGGGTCGAATGGGTCCAAGGATGTGTGACCCTTTGATTTCTTCATTACATAGTCCCATGGGTGAAATTCATGAAGGTGATGATCACCTCCATCCATCGTGGTAGATGGGACCGTGCATAAGAGATATGACTCCTCCCTCGGAAGAAAAGTAACAAAGTCGGGCTCATACGGTAGCGGGAGAAGTAGAAGAACCTCCGTGGTGACACAACCCACGGTGTATACGGAGGTAATGGACCCTAAGGCAGGGTGGGTGAAGCTACGACTCGTGGGTTGGTCGAAGCCTCGGGCCAAAAGATACGTCAACTTCCATTGTGAATCTAATCCCATGACAAGATCGTCCAACGTGTCAACATGGTGACTATATCGAAATGTGGTATGGAATGAGTTGACCGGCACTAAAGGTAAGGTGGGGTCTATGGATGGGAAGGGATGTGGGACCAAGCCATCCTTGAGCCAACTAAGAAGCGGCTCGGCTATGAAAAGCGTACCCGTTAGAAACACGGGTGGCTCGGGCTTGGGTGGCTCCAAATGAGAGGGTTCCGAAGCAAGTTCGAAAAGAAAGGGTGGTGAGCATGGGTCCGTAGGCGGAGCGGACTGATACGAGTGGACGGGTGGTGACACAGAGATGGTCGGCCGAATGATGTCGTGGAAGACGAACTTGCCAGGTAGGTGAGGTGGATATAAGGTGCAGGTCCTCCTATCTAGGTCAAAGATCGCTCTCCTCTCTTCCAACCAAGGTCGCCCTAACATAATGTATGGGCCTGTTAGCGCACCAAGGTTGCACCAGGCACCATCGCAGTAAAGAGTGGAGCCGATCATCCTTTCAAACTCGACAAAAGCAAAATCCCCATCGCGGATAATCTTACCCGCCTTGGAGAGGGACTCCACGATATCAAGAGAAACCCAATTATCTGAATCCTTATGAGCGAAATGGAGTCTCGTTGTGGACCCATTGGGTAGAGTAGCTTTAGTAAGGAGATGAGTGAAAGCTAATGGTCAGGCCATGAAGGCATTGGATTGGGCCACAAAGGATGTCCATTCGGACGCAAAGTCTTGGGGAACGGCCATGGGGGTGGCGGGTAGTGGACATGCAGGCACACGGACTAATGCAAACACAACTAATGCACCTAGACTTAACCAAAACTCGGTACGTGGCGGAGATAACCGAGCCAAAGATCACTCGCGCAAGTGTGCGGCCTTCCCGATAGGCGTAGCCTAACGTTCGGACAGCACCTTTTGATATACCGAGTAAAGGGATGTAAATGCGACCCAAAAGACACTTTTTTTTTAAACAATGATGACCATAAACACGACTTAGACAATGACTAATGACTAGACATAAATGACACTCCTTTTTTTGACACCCTAGACTCAACCTCGCTCTTTGGTAAGTAGCTCCATCATTCTTTAACCCAAACGGTATGACCACGTAACAATATGTTCCCCAATGTGTAGTGAATGATGTCTTCTCTTGATCCTCTTCTGCCAAATGAATTTGATTATATCCTGAAAATCCATCCATGAATGAGAGGGTCTCATATCCTGCTGTGTTGTCGATTAACACATCAATGTGAGGCAAGGGAAAATCATCATTTGGACACGCGCGGTTAAGGTCCCGGAAGTCGATGCAAATCCTGACTTTCCCATCTTTCTTCATGACCGGGACAATGTTTGCCACCCATTGAGGATAAAGGACGACTCCAATAAACCTGACTTTATGGACTTCCCTCAAATTCTTGGGAGGCGGCATATCCCTGATGGCCTTAGCTTTGTCGGGATCTATCTCGATCCCCCTTTTACTCACAATGAAGCCCAGTAATTTGCCCGATGATACACCAAACACACACTTCTTTGGGTTCATTTTCAATTGGAACTCCTTTGATCTCTGCAAGACCTTAGCCAAAACCCTTGGATGTTCCATCCTGGTCCTTGATTTCACCAATAGATCATCCACATACACCTCCAGATATAATTTGAAATGAATCGGCTTACCATATGCGACTGGATCGTCCCACTCAGATGACCCTCGAGGTCGGAGAGTGGCCTGATCTCGCTGCTAGGCCTGCCCCTCTTCATAACGCGGGAAGACTCTCCTTCCATCCTGAAATCCCTAGATTCTCCTCTACTTCCCCTCCTGAGCTTTCAAAACTCTCCTTGGTGCATTTGAATGAACTAGCCTAAGGGGGGTACTTATAGGAAGGAGAGGCGCTACAGGACGAACACGTCACATCAGTGGTCAGTCATCAGAGTTTTGTCTAGATCTCCTTGTACTGTGGTGCGATTCTGTTGCAATTCTGCTGCTTTCTGATGTATTTAATCTATGTTGGTCTGTACAGGTTTTACTAACGGACGTCTTTGTCCTATCTTGTGTACCGTCCTTCGGTGTTTGGTCCCCCCACGTCTTGCATCGTACTATATGATATTTACGCTATTAGAACACGTCAAGGACCTTGCGACCCGAACGAATCTGGGATTTGAGTTCCCCTTCAACAAAAACAGTGATGATTCCAGAAGAATTTGGGTTTTACGGATAGGCCATTAATTTGTGGTAGCATGGGGACGACGGTTCCATTCAGTGAGTTGGTGCGTGGATAAATGGGCCCCAGCTCAGTATCAGCTCACCGGATCGGTATCCTGACCCATTCTTAACAAATTAATAATATTATCCTTGGCTATTTTCTAGTTTAGCTTGTTTTAAATTTTTCTTTAAACCCAGCATGCATTCATGTAGGATTTTGATCTTATTGCGGAAGATTATTCAAGGCGATTCGATTGTGAAAGCTGATGTGATTCAATTCTTACAATATGAGATATTCCATTCCGAATGAAGTACTGAGTTTCCTTGAAATGGCCCTACGCTGCTCCTCCAAACGAGACCCTTGTTTGGACAGACCCTCAGATATTCCTTTGCTTTTTACCTTGTTTGACCCACCTTGGCCGCAGCCTGCAGGGCCCGGAGCTGTTCATAGGTAAGCTCCGTGTTGGCGAGGACGCCCAGCAAAGAGGAGATGTCATGTGGTGGGGACGTGTCCCCTGCAATAACTTGCACCTCATGCGAGGGCTTATAAGAAGGACCCGCGTCCATAGCATGGACTCGCGACTCAACTGACTCACTACGACCAGGGTGGTTTTCCTCAAAAGACTCGTGAGCCATGCTCACAGTTTTCTCGGAACACAAAAACATACACTAGCAAGCAATTAGCAGAGATTATCAAACAAGTGGATGCCTTTACGCCTTTTTTGTGTTTTGATTTTGATGATTTTTTTTGTGTTTTTAACCAGATCCGAAGTTCACACAAAATAGGGACCCTAGTTCGTTTTTGTTTCACCGCCGTGTTAGCTAGGGGCTCTCGCGATCTGGTTAAAAAGGGTACGTAACCTGCACAAGAGATATAGCAATATATATATATGACAGGATTCAAACGGCCATTGCGGGAAGTGACTCGCCGCGGCCTCGAGAGTATAGCAGATATAAGAGCAACATAAAGTATGAAGACAGAAATTCAAACAGCCATTGCGGGAAGTGACTCGCCGCGGCCTCGAGAGTATAGCAGAAGAGAGATATGGCAAGATATATAAGATATAGCAAGATATATAGATGATAGGATTCAAACGGCCATTGCGGGAAGTGACTCGCCGCGGCCTCGAGAGTGTAGCAGATATAAGAGCAACATAAAGTATGAAGACAGAAATTTAAACGGCCATTGCGGGATATGACTCGCCGCGGCCTCGAGATTATGATGTGATCGCTGGGGGTCGAGGACCCCAAAATGAAAGAGTGATCGCGCCTACGACCTAGCTATGCCCTCAGAATAATCATCCCTTGCGGCGGCCTTTTGCTATTATCATAAGTCGTGACTGTGATTGAAGAAGGTCTTGTCTGTTCCTGTTCGACCCCACACAACTGAAGGGTGCTCATGGAGATCACATTTATGGACGCACCCGTGTCTACAAGGCATGGGTTTATGGATACCCCATTAATTTTTATTGAAACACACAATGCATATTTTCGAGCATCCTTGGGAGCGAGCTCGCAGTTGTGGAACATGATGGCCGGTTGCGTGTCCGTTGAGGTCAGGACGGTAGAAATCTTTTCTACAGGGAGGTCCTCATTCACCATGACCTTTTGAAGATACTCCATTAAGGCTGCCTGATGGGATGTGGATCTCTGAAGCAGCTCCAGGATGGAGATCCGAGCAGGAGTCTTGTGCAAGTGTTTCAACAAATCATACTGTGTTCTAGGGTTAGATCTTTCCGGTTGTTCTCCATCGTCCCTCTCTGGCTGAGACTACTCGGGATTCTGACTATTCTGGGGGAAAACCCTATGGAAAATCCTTCCACTCCGGAGCACCATTGCCTGCGGCTTCTTCACCTCTATAGGGGTAGCGGTGGGTTTTAATAGAGATTTGAGGGGTAGTGGTGGAGGAATGGTTGGTGAAGCTAGAGTGATGATGAGAGCAGGGATTCTGATGAGGGGTTTGTTAGGTGGAGGCATGGTGGAGGTAGAGGGGATATCGCACGGGTTATGAAGGATAAGGGGTTTGGAAGGTGGAGGTGGAGGCAAAGTGGAAGTGGGTAAGGTTTGAAGCGGGTAATGGTTTTGAGATGGATGGTGGGTGATGAGTGATTTTGAAGGCATTGGCGGTGGTCTGGTGAAGACTGGCGGGGTTACGTACGGTGGACGGGTGATAAGGGGCTTAGAAGGCATACGGGCAAATGCAGTAGAGGTGGATGGTAAAGTGGGGGAGTGTGAGAAGATGAGAGGGTGTGAGGGCGTAATGAAGGGTGTTGGCTGATAGGTCATTGGGGTGCGAATGAGAGGGCGTGATGGCAGTGGAAATGGTGAAGGCGGTATTGATGCGGGTTGATGAGAGAGAGGTGCTATCCGGGCAAGGCGAGGGGGTTGCATGATGATAGGGTTGACGGTAGAAAGAATAGAGGTACTTTCTGGGCGCCACACTTGCTCTCTCCCGACTTCCGGGAAGGAGGAGATGGGGTTGACCTGGTGATTAGGTTGTTGGTGCTCCGGTAATGGATTCTGGATTATGCCCATGTTGGGCTGTTGGTGTTGGGCCTGCTGAGGCTGCTGTTGTTGTTGTGGTTGTTGCTGTGGCTGCTGTTGTAACTGCTGTTGTTGTTGCTGGAACTGTGGCCTAGGAGGAGGTCTCCTAGCCTTGAGAGTGGCGACGTATCGCCTCATTTCATCCCAGTCAATCCCGCCTTCATCATTCGTATCGTGGATGTAATCTTTAAACTGAAAGCAGTTGTCCACTGTGTGTCCTGGCTGCCTGTGGTAGACGCAATATCTGGAGGTATCAACATTCGAGGGCCACACGGGCCTTTCCTTGGGTAGGATGAGTGTGTTTGAGGCCATGAGGGCGTTGAAAATATCCGCCAGAGTTTCTGGCAATGGTGGGTAATAGGCTCTCTTGGGACCAATCGGCCTCCTTTGTTGCTGTGGGGGACCATAATTTCCTGGGGGTGGAACTTGGTTGTACTGAAGTGGTGGTTGTTGTTGCTGGGGTCTAGGTTGTTGCTGGGGTTGAAGTAGTTGAGTCATGTTGTTCTGAGGTGGATCGTTTTGGGGTGGAGGACGAGAGGGGAAAGTACCTGGTTGGAGGGGAAGCCGAGGCATTTGTGGGAACCTTGGGTTGGCTGCATAGTTGGCATTGTTGACCGCACTCACTTGCTCTTTTGTTACGACCCCTTCTGTTGCTCCGCCTGGGACACCAACGCATGTCTTTCTGACCACGTTTGTTTTTGCGGTGTGCAGGGCGTGATGAAGAGTCGGATCAGCTGGTCCCTGGTGGTAGCAGCGTACCGGGGACTGCCGGACTTTCAGAGGGCGCGGGTGGACGCCATGGGTTTCGGAGCGTTCTTGAGGATCGAGCCCTTCCGGCTCGACCTTCCTCTCATCCAGGCGTTGTGGGAGCGGTGGCACGCGCCGAGCCGGGCGTTCCTGATGCCCTGGGGGCACATGGTGCCGACACTGGAGGACGTAGCTCGGATCACCGGGCTACGAGTTGACGGAGAGGCAGTCAGCGGGGTCACTTATCCCGATTACCGAGAGAGTGCCTTGGACCTACTGTGGCTAGAGACGAGCGCGACTGACAGAGACAGCAGGGTAGTTGGCCGAGTGGATATTATGTAGGCGTTCGGATTTGGTGACCCTCGCCAGCGGGTTAGCGAGACTGGAGCGGAGTTTCTGGCACGACTGGAGGGAGATGCCCGTGCAGCTTTCACCCAGGACCCGAGCGAGCAAGAGCTGGTGGATCTAGACCTCCGAAGGTTCCTTTTCTTTTTCCTGGGCCGCCATTTGTTACGACTAAGGGGGACGGCATCCACTGCCGCTTCCTCGGGATCTTGGCGGACCTGGACAGAGTGGGGAACTATGCGTGGGGAGCGGCTCTGCTTGCCCATTTGATCGTCGATCTCTCCCAGACTTCGGAGAGGGAGACGACAGTCAGCGGCTTTACACCTTTTCTCCAGGTAAACATTTTATTTATGCATTTTACCGTAGTTAAATATGTAATTATTCGTGCTAATGATGTATGATGGATGCAGGTGTGGAGCTACTACAACTTCCCGATGGGAAGAGCCAGACAGGGGAACAGGAGAGCCGTGCCTCTGGCGCGACGGTGGAGGCCGGTCATGGTCGCGGCACCCCATGGCTACCAGCTGGCGTCGCTTCGTCGGGAGCTGAGCGAGTACCCCGAGGCTATGGTATGATGCATATGATTTTTGGTATTTTGATGCATGCGACTTAATGGCAACTGACATGACGTATGTATGGTGATGCAGGTGGTGTGGAGGCCCTACCTGGGCATGGCCGACGCTGGCTAGCCTTGGGTCGTAGCGGGTCGTCCTCGTTTCGGGCGGGACGTGTGGGTCCATTGCCTGAACGAGATCGAGCCGCTTCGGCTCAGGCTGGTTATGAGAACGTTGGGGTTAGCCCAGGAGTGGGTCGACGTAGACGAGCCGGTCCGCGTCGAGTAGAAGACCAAGGGGAAGGCAAAGATCGTGGACTGGCGTACGCGCTTTCCCGCACTGTACCAGGACTGGCAGCATGGCGGGGTCCCAATGGTGTCCCATGTACCGGACAGCACTGACTACCTGAGAGTTCGGGAGCTGAGCGAGTACCCCGAGACTATGGTATGATGCGTTTGCTTTTTTTGGTGTTTTATGCATGTGACTTAATGGCAACTAACATGACATATGTATGGTGATGCAGGTGGTGTGGAGGCCCTACCTGGGCATGGCCGATGCCGGCCAGCCTTGGGTGGTAGCGGGTTATCCTCATTTCGGGCGGGACGTGTGGGTCCATTGCCTGAACGAGATCGAGCCGCTCCGACTCAGGCTGGTTATGAGGACGTTGGGGTTAGCCCAGGAGTGGGTCAACCTAGACGAGCCGGTCCGCGTCGGGCGGAAGACCAAGAGGAAGGCAAAGATCATAGACTAGCGTATGCGCTTCCCTGCAGAATACCAGGACTGGCAGTAGGGCAGGGTCCCAGTGGTGTCCCATGTACCGGACAACACCGATTACATGAGACGGTATCGAGCCACGTACGGGGAGCGTCTCTTCCTTGGTGGTGCGGCAGGGGTAAGCGTGAAATGAAAAATATTTCCCTTTTCTATATGTATATGCATGTGACACTAATTTATATGCAATGTAGGATGCTCGTGATAACATGATTGCCTACCTGCGGGCCCAGCTGGCAGACGCCAGGTGATAATTGGTGGCCATCCGACAGGAGTTGGAGATCCTGGTGAGTCTATGCAATGCATTTTTTTTTATTTTGTGACCTGGATTTCGATGCTTAGCCTTTGACTGTCGTTTGTTCCGTGTTTCAGCGGGCCCATCAGGCAGCGGCAGCCGGGATGGCTGGTGGAGCGGGTTCCAGTTCGTGGGGCCCTCCTTCGGAGGTTTCTGCCCTTCATGAGCAGCTGGCGTACGCGGTGGCACGGGCTGAGGAGGCCGAGCGTGACCGCGAGGCTCGAGTGAGTGTCTGCCTGACCCCGACTCTCTTTCCAGTTGCTCTTCTTCCTTCACTGTTCTCTTATGGGTCATGCGTGCTTTGACAGGTGGCCGAGATTCGGGAGGCCCTGGCCCATGCTGTTCATGCTGAGCAGGAGCGCGACGCCTGGGCGGCAGAGCGTGACGCCCGGATTGCGGAGCTGGAGGAGGAGCAGCGACGGGAGGCCGAGGAGCTCCCTCGCGACGTGCTGGATCTACGGATCGCCCTCGAGCTATCGAGGAGAGAGGCGATGAGAGAGAGAGAGGAGAGGGAGAACAGGGGGAGAGAGGGAGAGAGTGGACAGGGAGAGGGAGAGAGAGAGAGACAGGACATGAGGGCGGAGCGACTGCGAGACTGGGACGAGAAGAGGGCTCTGGAGGCCCAGCTGATGGAGCTCCGATTGAGTCTCGGCATGGCGGAGGGGAGGCTTCGGGAGAGCGAGGAGCTGTATCAGAGGGCGAAGGAGCGCGGGGAAAATACTATGATGAATGGTGTTATTTTTAAACCCCTCTCAGACACGAGTAGGAGGAAAATACTATGATGAATGGAATTATGCAAATGTATATCGACGAAGGTTCCCTTATGAAGGGAGACGGAGAATACGAGATGATGAATGTAAAAGAACTAAGAAGAAAAGGGGAGAGAGTTGGCTTATTGAATGCGCCGATGGCGGGATCCGGCGGAGCTTCGGCAGCGTAGAGACGACGTGGAAGCACGGTGGATGAAGATGACCTTCCTTTCGCGAGCGTCGGCACCCAAGAAACCGGCAGAACCTCCCCCTACAAAAGACCCCACGGATTAGAAATGACTCCGGCAGCCTCTGGGCTCCGGCAGCCTATCGGACCTCTTAGAAGCTCTCCTCGGACTGAGGAGGGGGTCTCTATTTATAGGGCTCCGGAGTATGGAGACGTCCAGGACCCTGGACGCCTTCATCAGGGTAGAAATTATATTATATTATATTTTTATTTTTTTTATTTCGAATATTTTAAAGGAGGCGTCCAGGCAACTGGACGCCTCCATAAAAGCCCACCGAACCCCCGCCGAAAGTCGCACGCGGTTTGGCACAACGCGTGATTTTGATCGGCGCCCGTGATTCATGAATGGGCGCGTCTAGTTGGCAGGACGTCTTCACAATTTGGATTTTTTTCTCAAACGGCAAACCGACCTGCGGACGGGCCGCGCCCGTGGGCAAGTTGATGGAGGCGTCCATGGGCCTGGACGCCTCCATGAAATTATTATTTTTTATTTTGGTTTTACACCATTATTAATATTATTTATTTTTATTATTCTGGCATTGATGGAGGCGTCCAGGCAGGTGGACGCCTCCATGATTTTATGATTTTTTTATATATTTTTGTATTTTTGTAATTTTGAAAATAGTGGAGGCGTCCAGGGGCCTGGACGCCTCCATAAAGACCCCCCTGGATCCCCTGAAAATGCGTCGGTAGCCGTCCGCCAGACATTCTCCTGGTTCCGGAAACTTCCGATGCGTCCGATTGGTGTCGATGCCGTCCGAATGCCGTCTGATTTCTGCAACGAGACGATTTTCGGATGCCGAAAAGGTGAAAGAAGACTCAAGAAGCGGAAGCACTCAAGCGATTCAAAATGCGAAAGCCACTGCGGAGCATCGCATAGTAATATGAGATTTTCTCGGGGGACGTCAGGAATAGCGTGTCTACAGCCCCCAACAACAGAGGAGGCCAATTGGCCCAAGGAGAAATCACTACCCACCTTTGCCAGAGTCATTATCAGACATTTTTAATGCTCTCATGGCTGCTAATATACTCACCTTGCCTAAGGAAAGAGCCATATGGCCCACGAACGTTGACACTTCCAGATATTGTGTCTTCCATAGACAGCCGGGTCATACAGTGGAAAACTGTTTCCATTTCAGAGATTATATCTATGATATGAATGATGAACATCAAATAGATTGGGATGAAATGAGACGATACGTCGCCATGATGAAGGCCAGGAGACCCCCTCCTAGACAACAACAACAACAACCACAACAAAAATAACAACAACAGCCTCAGCAGGCACCACAACAACAGCCAAACATGGGCATCCTCCAAAATCCATTACCGGTGCACCAACAACTCAACCACCAAGTCAACCCCATCTCTTCCTTCCCGGAAGTTGGAAGAGGGCAAGATTGGCATATGGAAGGCAGCTCTATCCTTGTCGCCAATCATGTTCCAAACCAACCTCCATGCCTTATACGTCCCGCACCTATCTATTCTCGACCCGTAGCACAACCTGCAACAACGCCTCACCCATTTCCACCGCCGTCATGTCCTCTCATCCGCATCCCTACTGTTAACCTTCCACTGAGTCCTCAGCAAACATCATCCACCTCCACCATAACCCCTTTACCCTCGAAACCTCTCATCACCCACCGCCCATCCGGGGCCCCATTAACATCTACTATGCCTTCACCTCCCTAACCCCTAATCATCCACCGTTCATCCGAGACCTCATCCACTTCCACCATACCTCCACCTAACAAACCACTCATCAGAGCCCCTGCACCTTCCATTGCCCCTGTTTCGTTAACTGTTCCTCCACCAATACCCCTTGAGCCCCTGCTAAATCCCGTACCTAATCTCATAGAGGTGCCACCAAACCCACAAGCCATGGTGCTCCGTAGTGGAAGGATGTTCCATCAGATTTTTCCCCAAAACATTCAGGTCCCCGAGCAGTCTCGGCCAGAGAAAGACACTTAAGAGCAGCCAGAGGAGTCTATCCCCGGGACACAATATGACATGTTAAAACACTTGGATAAAACACCAGCTCGAATCTCCATTCTCGAGCTAATCAAGAGGTCGAAAACCCATCAGGACGCCTTGATGGAGTATCTTCAAAAGATTATGGTAAATGAGGATCTCCCAGTGGAGAAGATCTCGTCGGTATTGACGCCGACTGATACACAGCTGGCTATTATATTTCACCACCATAAGCTTACCCCCAAGGAGGCTCGAAAATATGCTTTGTGTATTGCAGTAAAGATCAATGGGGCGTCTATAGACCCATGTTTGGTGGACACTGGTGCGTCTATAAATGTGATCTCCATGAGCACTCTCCAATTATGTGGGGTTGACACGGAACAGATAAGGCCTTCATCAATTACGGTTACGGCCTATGACAATAGCAAAAAGCCACCAATGGGGATGATCATCTTGAATGAAGAATTGGGCCCTGCATTAGTCTCTGCGGAATTCCATATCCTTGATATGGATCTCACATTCAAGGCCATACTAGGCCGCCCTTACATTGAGGTTATGAATACTGTGCCTTCCACCAATCATCAGTGCTTAAAGTTTCCATACAAGGCTTGAATTATCAAGGTAAATAGCATGCCCATCTTTTCTACAGTGGATGCTATTAATACCTCATTGCCTTCTGTTTGGCCGACTCACCGGTCAATTCTTTCACTGCTAGATGTGTGTGACCCTCGTCGCACCCCTTTAACACAAAAGCCGTTTCAGGCATCAAAGTCATGTCACCCTTCCCATTCTAAGGGATGGGAGATCATGAGAAACATTGGCTACCAACAGGGCAAAGGCTTGGGTGCACAATTACAAGGGAGATTGAGGCTGCCAAAGAAGATAAAGTTAACCCTTAGAGCCGGCCTAGGCTTTGAAGGGTCACTTGAAGCATATGAGGGACCTCTTACATGGACCTTGTACTCTCATTTCAGAAAGGGTCCGGTTATACAGTTGGGGGATTACCCGCGAGAATCACATGGGAAATTGTAGATTACCTATTTAGCTGAAAGCTGCTCGAGAACTACAAAGAAGGGGAAGCACGGTGACCCGGACTGCGAGTGGAACAAGTGGTTTGATATACATGACATTTCCATTGCGCTACAGCAGATGTTCTCGCCTCCAGACTTAGAGGGCCACTTTTGATCTCCGAGATGTCAAAAGATGTCGTTGACATTGCCAAAATTCCAAGTTTTCCTCGCCAAGAGGACGTTGCCACACACGGATTGCTTTCTGTCATTCTATCTAATCATTCTCCTCAGCCGTTGCTGCTGACTCTTTCCTGGGCCAGACGTTTGTCTGATGATATTCCCAGGTCACCTTCTCTGCTCACATTCTTGCGCGGGTTTCTCAGCCCGTGCCGAATTTTCAACCATGATCTACTCAATGAGCCCCACAACCCCTTAGCTATAGTCCCCTTCTCTCATTCCCCAAGTTCTTTCAATTGTTTTGTAATTGAAAATGAAAAAGAAAAAAAAACGTCAATTTTTGAACTCCTCAACAATGCATTTCTTTTGAGGAGACCTCCTACATCTCTCACGAGTGTGCCCCGACTTACGGGCCACTCATTCAAGGTCCCTTGAGTGACCTTCTTTACTCCTCCGCTGAGAGGTCTTTTCATGTACATTCCTTAGTTTCCCCTTCGTCTGTAGGACGGGTAGGTCAATCTAACAATAATGAGTCAAGGGTAGTGCCTAGAAGAAAATCCAAGGGCAGGGAAATTATTCGTCGATTTCTTCTAGATCTAGACAATAGGTGTCAAGCCTTTCTAGCCATTCCTCAATTGCTAGAGAATCCCATCCATCTTCCGGAGATAGAATGTGAGGAGAATTGCACAATTGATGAAGGATATGGAGTTTACGAGCTCACAGATGAATAGTATCTTATTGAAGAAGGGGATGAAGAATATGAGGACGCGGCTGACGCATATGTTAGCGGAATGAGGAGGTTCGATGAACCATCAGCCGCTATAGAAGAACCCACCAAAGAGATCAACCTGGGGACCGAGGAAGACCCTAGGATCGTCCTCATATGTGATAATTTGCCGCCATCTGAAGAAGAGGAATTGATCAAGGTTCTAAAGGACTACAGGGACACGTTCGCATGGAGCTACGAGGATATGTCGGGATTGGATTCCACCCTGGTCGAACATCGCCTAACGTTAAAACCAGGGTCCGTCTCGGTAAAGCAAAGGTTAAGACGTTTCCACCCCCAAATGGCTTTAAAAATGAAGGAAGAGGTCGATATGCTCCACAAAGCCAGGTTTATTAGAGTCATACTATATCCTCAATGGGTGGCAAACATTGTCCCGGTCATGAAAAAGATGGAAATGTGAGAATCTGTATCGATTTTTGGGACCTTAACCGCGCGTGTCTAAAAAATAATTTCCCCTTGCCTCACATCGACGTGTTGGTTGATAACACAGCAGGCTATGAAGCTCTCTCATTTATGGATGGATTTTCGGGATATAATCAGATCCGGTTGGCGGAAGAGGATCAGGAGAAAACGTCATTCACCACACCTTAGGGAACTTATTGCTATTTGGTCATGCCATTTGGTTTGAAAAATGCTGGAGCTACTTATCAAAGGGGTATGATGGCAATATTTCATGACATGATGTATGTGTATTTAGAGGTATATGTGGATGATTTACTGGTGAAATCTAGGACTAGGGCAGAACACTCAAGAGTTCTAGCTAAAGTACTACAAAGATCAAGAGAGTTCAATTTGAAAATGAATCCAAAAAAGTGCGTATTTGGTGTCTCGTCGGGCAAATTGCTTGGTTTCATTGTGAGTAAGAGGGGCATTGAAATAGATCCCAACAAAGCTAAAGCAATTAGGGATATGCCACCTCCGAAAAACCTGAGAGAAGTTCGAGGGTTAATTGGAAGGTTACAATTCATTCGTCGAATTGTGTCCCAGCACTCGCAAAGGTGCAAACCTTTCTACGAGTTGACTAAGTCAGGAGTAGAATTCAGTTGGAATTCTAAGTGCCAAAAAGCTTTTGAAGGATTGAAAGAATATCTGGCCAATCCACCGGTCCTAATTCCACCCACGCCAGGTAAACCTTTAATCCTTTACACCTCAGTCCTGGACGACTCCGTGGGAGCTGTCCTAGCACAAGCTGATGAAGCGGGCAAGGAAGGGGCGACCTATTACTTGTCCAAACTCTTCAACCCCTGTGAGCAGAAGTACACGGCTATGGAGAAAACTTGTGCCGCCCTTGTCTGGGTAGTGCAGAAGTTGAAACACTACTTTCTAGTGTTGTGTAGTGAACAGCGGATCTAGAGGGGAGGGGTGAATAGATATGCCCCTCTTTTCTCAATGTAACCCTCTATATAGCTAGATGAGATAAATTGCAGCCGAATATAACTAGCTAAATGAAGGACACAACGATTTGCTTAGCAAGATGATTACTAATATATCGATACGAACCTAAGCATGCATTTAGAACGAAGCAATCACACAAACAAACCACAACACACGAGATTTTAAGGTGGTTCGGACTAAATCCCCAGTCCTACGTCCACCCCTCACCAACTCCGGTGAGGCTCCACTAGTGCCACGCACTGAACCGCAAATCGGAAAGACCACCGATTGCCTTCCTACTAACCACCTGATAGGGACGTCAACAACGCAGATCGGACAACCTCCGATTGCCTTCCTACTAACCACCGGTAGGGACGATTCTCAGATTCAATTGTTTGTATGAAATGAAAAAGAGAACAAATATGAAATCACTCAAACAAGATATAGAGTATGCTCAAAGAAAAGAATCTTGTCTGAGTTGCAGAAGCTTGAATCGGATGCTTTGACGGTGTCTTCTTTCTTGCGGGATGATCTTCCTTGAACCTCTTCTAGTTGATGAAGAAGACGATGGATGTAGCTTCAATCTTCCTTTTGATCTTCTTGAGTCGATGAAGAGGATGTAGAAGATGTAGGATGCAGCTTAGATCACCCTTGAGAGCCTTGATTCCTTCCTCTTCCTTGGAGGTTGAGATGGCTTCAGATCTGGACTTGAATGCCTTGGAATGGATGAAGAACTCCCTCCCGAAACACTGTTCACGGAGGTGCTACAGTACCTCCAAAATGAACTCCCTTGATCTCCCTTGAAGCCTTGAAGCCCTTTTATTTCTAATCCCTCAAGTGAGAGTTTTATAGACCTTGAATTATCTATAGACAAGCCTCAGACCAGATCCACAATTTGTGGGTGATTAGGTGACTTTTGGATTAAAGAAATCAATGTTGAATGGCCCTTTTCGAAGTTGGAAACAAAGTCAACATTGAAGACTCGGGGCTGGCGGTCGACCTGCAGCTCCTGGCGGTCGACCGCTACTGTGAAATGTTGTAGACGAATGGCCCCTGGGATTTTCGGTGGACCGCTACTGGCTGGCGGTCGATCGCTACTGAAACTCGTGCACGCTGGCAGTTGCTGGCTGGGGCGATCGACCGCCCATGTGCTGGCGGTCGACCGCCAGCTGGGCAGAACCCGGATTTTCTCGGGTTGGTCCGTTAACTATCTTAGCTCTGCCGCTTAACTCCTTTAGTAGTCCGTTCATGTCTGTGGCAACAACTTTGACTGTCTTGAAGTTTTATTACTAAGTCTTCAATCGAATTTTTGTTCCGGGGGCCTGACCGCGCAGGTCGATCCGCGTGCGACCGGGCAGGTCGATCCCCGCGACCTGACCGCGCAGGTCGATCCACGTGCGAGGGCGCAACATTGAGCTTTCACTTGTCCATTCATTTCCATATCTGTCATGAACACAACAGCACATATGTCAGTCATATAAGAGTGAAAAATAACAATGACTAATAGTGTTTAGCCATTAATAAAACCAAGAATACCACAGAATGCATATGACCATAGAATGATGTCAAATGACCCAAGTGACCACAGAATGACTCAAATGACTTCAGGGACATAACATCTAGCTCATGAAGTCCATCTGATTGCCCGAATGAACCCTATCAAGTTCCTTCTAGAAAAATATGTCCTTACGGATAGATTAGCACGCTGGCAAAGCTTTCTTTCTCAGTTTGACATCACCTGCATTCAGCAAAAGGCAATCAAGGGGTATGTCATAGCTGAGCATCTCGCTCACCATCCTCTCCCCAAATTTGATCTTGTCTAATCAGAGTTTCCAGATGAGGAACTAATGTCCATCAACCAATCAGATGATTACATGTGGACGTTCCATTTTGATGGAGCTCTGAATTCCCAAGGGAAGGGAATCGGCATTGCCCTCCTGTCGCCTGAAGGCCTTACATTCCCACTGGCATACCAGCTCAAATTCCCAGTCACCAACAATATAGCTGAATATGAAGCTCTGCTGGCTGGCCTAGAACTTGCTCATTCTTTTCGTATCACTGAATTACGAGTCGTAGGTGACAGTCAACTCATTCTTCGCTAGGTGCTCACCAAATATCGCACTCGCGATCCCAAGCTCAAGCCAAACCAAGAACTCACTGCTGCATTTGCCAAACTGTTCACCAAATTGATCTTTGTCCATGTCCCTCGTCATCAGAATATTCTGGCCGATGCCCTCGCCTCGTTGGCATCATCTTTAAGGTTCCCTCTAGGAAGATGGTTTGATTCCATTTCCATCTACAAGCGCCACGCCCCTGCAATCGATGACGCTTCCTACGTAGATATCAAGGACATGATAGCAAGGAAGGCCCTACAGGAAGAAATCCTTGAGAAGAGGGAAATTATGTTGACAGAGTTAGAAGAAGAATTGGCTGATGAGGAGAAGTCATGGTTTTACGAAATTGCCAAGTATTGCAAAGATCAATCCTACCCTGGAGAAGTCACATCGGAAGATAGAAAAGCCATAAGGAGAGTGGCACAGAGATATATGCTGGTTGGAGGAGTGCTGTACAAGAGAAGTCTTACTGGTATTCTTCTAAGATGTCTCGACGAAGAGGAGGTCTGGAAATGCGTCGAGGAAGCACACTCTGGTGTGTGCGATGGCCATGTGAATAGCCAAATGCTTGCCAAGAAAATCCTTCGGCAAGGTTTTTACTGGCCCACCATGGAAGATGATTGTGCCGTCTATGTCCGCAGGTGTGTCAAGTGTCAACTTCACGCCGATAAAATTCATTCCCCATCTTCTTCACTTCATCCAGTATCCTCCCCATGGCCTTTCTCCATGTGGGCTTTCGATGGCATTGGTCCTCTTGGTAATCCTAACTCCCTCACTAAGCAAAAATCATTCATCCTTACTGCAACAAAGTACTTCAGCAAATGGGCCGAAGCCGAAGCTTACGTGGAGGTTAAAGCATCAACAGTCTGCAAATTCATCATGAAGAACATCATCGCCAGGTTCGGCATTCCAAGCATAATTATCACTGACAATGGGCCACAATTCATTTCTCAGGACCTTCAAGACCTCTGCAAAAGGTATAAAATTGCATTGCATCATTCATCACCTTATTATCCACAAGGTAATGGCTAAGCAGAAGCCACTAATAAAATATTGATTAAAATCATAAAAAAGACCTGTGAGTCAAACAAGTTCTCGGATTCGCCAGAAAAGCTGATTGAAGCTCTATGGGCCTATCGCACTTCAATCCGTACCCCCACCGGGCAAACCCCGTTCGCCCTTACTTATGGGATGGAGGCGGTAGTCCCATATGAGATTCTGGTCCCTTCTCTCAGGGTACAGTTGGACAAGGAGCTTCCCCTCGACGAACGTCGTGATTCACTCCTTGCCCAATTGGAACTCGTAGATGAGAAACGGCTGGCCGCTGCCGAGCATGCATGTGTATATCAGAACAGATTCACACGTTTTTATCAAAAGAAGCTCATTGAAAGGAAATTTCAAGTCGGTGAAATGGTTGTGAAAAGAATGTTTGTAAAACCTTGTGGGCCGCGTTCTAAACTCCAACCCAACTGGGAAGGACCGTACGTGGTTCAGGCTGTGCATCCTGACAACACCTACATGCTAGTCAATGCTGAGGGGATCGAGTTATCCCACCCTTGGAATGGGCTTTATCTTAAGAAGTACTACCCTTAGATATGAGTACATAGTGTCAAAAAAATGATGAAACGAAAAACAACAAAAATATGTATATATACAACAACAAAAGAAAAAAAAGAAAAAAAATAAAAAAATAAAAAAATAAAAAATTCAAAATGCCAATGCCTGGAGACCACCATGCAATCAAGTTATCGCATCTCACCTTTATGTTAGGATAGGGCCCACTAAGACTTGGTAGGCCTCAGATCTTGGTTTGCCAGAACTGTGGAGATCCATGTCCGACTAGTTCGGCTTATGCCCCCCTCAAAAGAAGGCAACATGCATGTACACATGTGTTCTATAAAAGATCGGTAGCATCGCTCATGGTGAGGCCTCACCCAGAAGGTCTCCAGAAGGCTTAAATCTTTATTCTCTCTCTCTTCGACCGAAATGAGACAGCTGGCGCCCTTAAAACGCTGAGCATGGGAAACACGAACACAACCCCTAGGGTGAGAGTAGGGCCCAATTCCTCGAGCATGGGTCAGAGCACGAGAAGAGGGCAGTGTCCCCGCAGGCATCCAAGAGGGATTCCATGATGTCAAAATACTATGTCCCTCGCAAAAATCTGTCAAGAAAAAAAAATCATAAAAGAAGAACAAAATCAAAGTCAAGTGAAAAGCCTGGTCGTAACCGTGCCTGATCCCACAAATGAAACCCCTTTGACTGAAAGTCAAATTCTATACAAAAGGGGTCATGAGATGTAAATGCTCGAGATTTGGTCTGAAGTTGCCCGAAAGGGGAAGTTAAGTGCGCCCCTACTGGCTCGCCGGGTTAACGGTTTTGCCGTTCCTCTCAGGAGGTTTACCCCCAATATTCTTCCTTCCTCCCCTGAAGATGATGGCTCAATGGAGTTCCCGACGGGTGAAGCTTGCCAAAGCTTGTAACCTCATTTCAATACGAACATATGGCTGTCCATTTTTGAAAAGTAAAAGACGTTGTCGTGAAGGAATCTCCGTGTTTCTGGCCAGTTAAGACCCTTATCTACCATCTAGATGTCTTCTTAGCCTAACCTCGGGCTTAGACCAATGCAAGTGCGTCACCTACGGGTGCGACGGCGTCTGATTCCGGGTCAGCATCGCGCGGTTGGTCGTTTTGGGTTCTAGGGTGTTCCATTACATATCATCTAGAGTTATGAGGAAATAGACCCGGGTCGGGCAAATCATTTACCTCGAACACTTTTTGGGTGAATCTCTACGGTCGGAAGCAACTGGGAGCCTAAGCATGACATGACGGTATTGTCATCATAATAAGTCTTAGCCGGCAGGATTATCATTCAAGGAGTCTAGAGGCCCAAATCAACCTAGATGTGCACTTAGGATGCCTGGGAGGTTAGTAAGAAACCCTTGTTCTCATGCAGGTTAGATGTTATAGTGGTCATCATGCATTAGCAAAAACAAAAATAAACAAACCAAAAACAAACAAAAAAATAACAAATCCAAAAATCCATAAAAAGCAGAAAAATGTATATGCACAAAAAAATGGAAATGTAAAATACCAAAAAAATAAACAAACAACAAAATACAAAAAAAATGAATACACCTTCAAAAATAAAAATCACATCTTTGCATGATCTCATTTGTATGCAGCATTCATTTTAAATTCTCGTTTGTATCAGTGTGCTTGTCTGTCGCATTCATCATCATCTTTTATCATTGCCTTTGTTAATAAGGGCTTGCCCCTTTACTCGTTATCAAGGACAGTTCAAAACCTCGTCTGCTTATTGAGCAAGGGGCAAGTCAGAACAGAAATACTAACTTGTTTGCTTAGATGTGTGCAGGGATTTGAGTAACTAAGAAAGAAGCAGAGAATCAAGCACAAAACATTCTATTCCACTCCCAACTGAAAATAAACAACAACCAAAAGAGTCTACATTAGGTTCCACCCTCTTTCTCCATATTACTCGTCCCGCCACTCTCCGGGCCAGATGCTCTTGAGGGTGCTACCCAACCATGAAAAGCGGTACTTCTACCGCTCTATACTCCTCTTCCCATCTCCACACCCCGGCGTTGATCTGTGGGGGCAGCAAGGAAGCTACTAACACGAAAGTCGTGCTCTCGTGCTCTTCGGTAGCGTTCCTCGCCATCCTTCAGCCACTGCTCAGCGAGGCCGAGACTGGTCCTCAATTCAAATAGTTAGGCCTCTAGGGCTCTTTTCTCCTCTTTCTCAGCCAATCTCTTGGCCTTTTCTCGTTCCCTGTCCCTTTCTCTCTCGGCACGTTCTCTCTCTCTCTCTCTGTCTTCCCTCTCCAGCTAAAGGGTGATCCTCAGCTCCACAACATCCCTAGAAGAGTCCTCACCTGGACGATGCTGCCGTTCCTCCTCTAGCTCGGCTATTCTAGCTTCCTTCGACGCTACATGCGCAAGTGCCTCTTGTGTTTCTTTCTCCTGCCATACGTTTTATCTCAGGCATATGGCAAGGTTTGAACAAGGGATATTAAACGGTGAAACCCTCACCTGTGCAGAAAGCATTCCTTCTGCCTCCGCAGCCCGTTGTGTGGCATGAGCAAGCTGCTCGTGGAGTAGATCTAACTCTGAAGTAGGAATCCATAGATTGGAAGAAAAGCCATCTGCCCCCATCGCCGATGAAACTGCATCGAGCTGGGCACGCTGCGATAGATAAGAGGTGACATTTAAGTGGTTAGGGTCATGAATTTCAAATCATACAAGGAGCGTGTACATACACACTTACTGATGAACCCAAAGCCGCTCGGGTGTCATTTAACTCTTGCTCCCTGTCCGCCAAACGAGCTCGTAAGTTCGTTATTATGGTGTCACGGGCATCTTACAGTTATGGCTTATGAGTTCATAAAAAAATAAAATAAAATAAAATAAAATAAATATAAAAAATTGTTTCTTTTTACTTTACCTCCACAATCCCTCTAGGCTGGAACCTCTCCACATACATTGCCCTATAGAGGCGTAGGTAATCCTCGATGTCTTGTACTTGCGATTCTACGAGCGTGCCTCCCCGCTGCCAGTCTTCATACTGTTCGGGGAAACGCACCCTCCAATCAACGCAGGTTGCCGGCCCACGCGTCTTCTTCCCAATGCTGGGTGATGTGGTCATATCCACCCATTCATGGGCAAGCCCTAGGGTCCTCATGGCTAATCATAGCCTTAGTGGCTCAATTTCATTCAAACAATGGAGCCAGAGGTCCCGTCCGAACCGGGCACGGCTTCTAATTACCCATGGCTGATCGACATCGACCATATTCGAGTAAGGCCTCCAGTTCACCTATGTTGGGTTGTACATATCTTCTTAGTTACTCAAAAATACAAAAAAATGGTAAAAAATAAATAAAACAAAAAAATAGAAAAAAGTATCCTACCATCGTTGCAGGGAACTCTTGTAGCTCCCGTCTCAACACCATCAGTTGGTAGGATAGTGGTGATGTGCTCATGATGGGTTGCCACCGCCTAGCCAACGGGATCGTCACTGGCCGCCAGTGTCGAGCTCTCCCCATTGGAATATAATATGATGGGAATCGACACCGAGCATGTACATTTACTTTTACATTTATGTTCTTTTAGTTTGTGTTTATATCCTTGGGAAAGTATATGCGCAATTGTACGGCTTTATAAGCCAATGCGTCATTCCCACGGATTGTGTGGGTTTCTATGCAATTATGCAGTAGGACCAGTAAGGGGGCCCTCAGCCCTTTCTCATTGGTCCATGTCACCTTATGGGGCCGGTCAACCATCCTAGGTGGACATCTAGAAGGTTGGACTAGTCTTATGGACACATGGGGGACAAAGGGTGAAGAATGTCAACCTTCTACACCCACCCCACCTACCTCTTCCATGGTCAATAGGCCGCCGCCTTCCCCTTGATTTTTTTTATTAATTTTTGTGTGTTGTTCAAACCTCATCCCAGCCCTTCATCCACCCTCCCTTGATCCAAGGGTCTACATTAGATTTGATACCTAGCATATAAAAGTGTGTATTTTTATGTGGAAATTAATGGAAAAAATTAAAAATTTTGTTGAATGCCAAGAAGGCTCTTGCGCCCCCTTCCTCTCTCCCCCCGGTGTCCTCTCCTCAAACCCCCCATTCTAGAGTGTTTCAATCTTCTATCTCCCCCTCTCAACCTCTGATCTTCATTGGTGCCGCCGCCACTGCCGTTCGTGCCGCCTTCGAGCCGCCGCGAATCCGTCTTCGATTTTCTGTCCTGCTGGACAGAGGTGTCTTCCCGAAATTCCTGATACCATCCACAACCTCTTCGTGGTTTGTAATTTTTATGGTGTGTTCCTATCTTTCATCCCCTCCTCCACAAAAAATTCCAGGTCCAAAATCTATCGTTTGTTATTATTACATTTTCGGTCTTCAATCACTCCCAGATCTGTCATGTCTCTGTCTACAGTGATAGTAGCTCTGAGTTTCCCATCTCCGACCTTCTTTTTTATTTTTGTTAGAGCTACCAATTTTACTGGGGGTTCTCTCCAGCATCCCCTACATCCACCATTTTTCTTGATTTTTGATCCTCCCTCTATCCATTTTTCAAAATTCGTGTTCTATCTCTGCTACAGTGCTTTCAGTCAATTCCCAGATCCGACCACCTTCCAGTCCACAAATCATAACAAATCACAGCCTTCACCAAACCTTTCATAAAAATAGTCCCGTTTTCCTAGCTCAATGTCCTACAACTCTCATGAAGAGGTCGAAGTCTGAATCCAAGGTCTACTAGGCGGTCAACGGCCATTCTCAGACAAGTTCTCTGCAGATCTGAGAGCCCGGTCACTATACAACAGCAACTCAAAATTTCATTAAGGCCAAGATCCGAGCAGATCCAGGTCTGATCTCTAAGCCTATGTTGAAGTATTTGAAGAGAGCTTTCCAACGGCGCCAGTTTCGTGTCGATCTGACATCGGGATTGATCGCAGCGTCCATTCTCGCCGGAGCGCACGCTAAAAACCAGAAGCTGCAGATCCGTGGCCGGTTATTCCGACCGGCGCCGAACGGAGCCGCCCGACCTCCGGCCGGCGAACCAGCATGCCGCCAGCCCAGGGAGCGCTTCCCTAAGTGTCCCCACTACAGCGGTGCCACCGGGTCCCACACGGCCCCTCCAGACAGCAAGTGGGCCCCACCGTCACTAGTTCGGGTGTTGCCGAATCAACGCGAGAAGCCGCCCGTCAACCCGAATTCGATCCTCCCGGGCCCCATTTTGTATCCCTTTACCTCCCTGCGTGGAGTGGGCAGCGAGTTGTATTGCTGTAATACTGTGTATTAACTGTCCCGGGAGTACAAGATCGGCCGGGTCCGTCTTCCCCACGCCCGGTAGCGTGGAGGTATCGTTCTCGCTCCCTACACTCGGCATTTGCTTATTTTCATATATATTTATTTATGCCGCTGCTAGAGAGCATGTTTTAGGATCTAGCTCGCTATATTTTTCATATCACCGCTGCTGCGAGAGAGAGCGTGACCGTCCCGTGACCCGATCCGGGCACAAGTGAGAGCCGACCACCCTAACTCACTGCCGATTTCTCAACCGCGCACGTCCGACGCTTCCCTCGTTAAGGGACAGTCACGAGCTTGTCGTGTCCGTGGTCTTGTCCCGCATCATAATAGTAGCTCCATAGCTACACCATCATGTGTCATTGGCATCAACAAAAACCATAATAATAATAATAATAATAATAATCTTTTGCCTGGATGAAGGGCGTAAACCCATTTATTGTCACCTCTCGGCCTGTCCTTTGCGACAGACCTGTGAATAGATGCGCTAGTATGGCAGCTCCCCAGGCGTACTGTCCTACCCTCTCCAAGTCCACGAGTAGCTCCAGGAAGCGGCAGTGTATGTTGTCTCCCTTGGAGCCCAGCAGCAACTTGCCCAACAAGAAGAGGAGGAACCTCCTCAGGTCCATATTGGTCCTCTCCCAGTTGCTAGCATCCACGCAGTATACGGCACAGGCACCTCTTTCTGCCCTTTCCATTAATTCCTCCAGGGACTCGTCATCCCGTGGATGAATGTCAGTAAGCCCTAACACCTCCATGATCGATGCCTTAGCTATTGACCTGTTCTTCCGACCGTAAAGGTCCAGCCCCAACAACTTCTGGGCACCTTCTCGGTAGTCTGCGTAGGTGACGCCAGTCACCGCTTCCCCATCTACCTTCAGGCCCGTGATGCGGACCATGTCTTCCAGGCTAGGCACCATGTGCCCCCACGGCATCAGGAATGCCCGGCTTATTGGGTCCCATCTTTCACGCAGTGCTTGGATCAGGGCAAGGTCGAGCTTAATTGGCTCGATTCGGAGGAAGCCCCCGAACCCCATCACGTCTAGTCTGGCCTTCTGGAAGTCCGGGAGACCTCGATATGCCGCTACTACCAGCTCCCACGAGATGTGCAATCGCATCATGCTCTGCACATACACAAGAGGTGAGAAAGGGGAGCCTTGCTAAGCAAGAAAGGATGAAGAAAGGAACTAAGGGATCCACGTACAAGCTGTGATCGGGTCCTCTCACTCAGTTATCCTTCGACTTCTGAGAGTCTTCTGGAACTGCTACCAGATCTGCTCCTCTTTGAAGAGCGGGAAGACTCACCTTCTGCTCTGAAGCTAGATTCACCCTCCATCCTGATAAATGAGCAACAATCACTACCTCCCCTCCTTACAAACTTGCACTCCTCAAATCCGCTCTCACGACTTTGGTACTTCCAAGTTGAGTGAAAGGGGAGGTATTTATAGGATTGGAAAGGAGGTGATCTGGATCTATCACCATCACCCCTAGCAACAGCCTTTACAGTAATGCACTCTCCTTTTACTCTCGCGCCCACTCTACCATGTGGAGTGATCGATTCAGGGGCGTGATTTGTTGACCCGTCCTCCCTATTCGGGCCGAAGATTCCCCGTGTTCATTGTCCCGTTGCGACTATCTCTAACATGAAGGAGGAAGTAGGTGACATTTATGCGGGAAAATAGGATCAGCGATCGACATTGTTGAAATTGGTGATAGGTTCTTTGAAATCATGGCCTCGGTACCCTCGCGTGCCACTTTGCTGTGTGAAGTACATGGAGCAAAGCCGTGATTTGTCGACCCGCCACCCTCACGTGGTCTAAAATTCCCCGTGTCCCTTATCCTATTGCGACTACTTTTAGCGCGAAAAAGAAAATTGAGGACATTCACGTGGGAAAAGAGGATTAGGCGCCGATATTGTTGAAATCAGTGGCAGATTCTCTTTGAAAATCATGGCTATCGTGAGTCACTGCCCCTTGTTTTAAGGAGACATCTCGTCGAGCATGTCTCGTGGGAACCCACGTGGTAGAGAAGAGCCGTAGAACATAAGGAACACATCTAGGGCAAGTAAGCTGCCCTTAAACCAACCCATTCCACTCACATATCTATATAAGGGTTTGTGCCCGTCATGAGGAGAGAGTGGGTGTGCAAGCCACTCACTAACCCTCGTCACTCTTCTGGTCACTTCTCTTCTCTCTTCTCTCCGAAGGCAAGAAGTCCCTCAGAGGCCTTCTATAGTTCCGTGACGCAACAATCACTTTGCCGTGCCACACATTCCCACCAGCTCTTTGGCGGTGCCCTTCGTCGTCTTCCTGCTTCTCTCGCGATCCCGATGGCCGCGAAGCTCTCGAAGTCAAGGCCACTGGTCGAGCCGCCCTTTGCTTCCCGAAAAGACTGCATCAGTTCCAGGAGCCCACCACTGTGAGCTCCAATTCCCTGCAACGACTCTGAGGGGTTGACGTGC
This sequence comes from Amorphophallus konjac, assembly GCA_022559845.1. NCBI lineage: Eukaryota > Viridiplantae > Streptophyta > Magnoliopsida > Alismatales > Araceae > Amorphophallus > Amorphophallus konjac. The sequence goes on from CM040117.1 coordinate 236,452,278, forward strand.
CCGATCACTGCTTCTCCCAAAGTTTCATCGCCAGGGCCCCCAGTGCCCTCCTCTCGTACCAACCTTGATGCCGCCCTATCCTCGTCTCTCTCCTTACTTTCTCCTTCTTTACCTCTCTCCTCGGCACCTGGAGAGAAACCTTTAGCTCTAGGACGTCTCAGGGACAACTCCTCATACTGTAGTTGCTCCGATCCTCTAGCTCCTGTCTGGCATAGCCAGCTGCTGCCCGACGTCCATCATTTTAGCCGCCTCTATGAAAAGAAAAGGGGAAAGGGGATTCAAGGAGCATGCAATGACATTAAGGCTTGGCATTTATTCTAAAATAAGATACATTAGAGTTTGGGCACCACAGGCCTCAGTTTCCCGAGCTCCATTACATAAGCCTTCCATAGCTCCCGATCCTCACTCACAGACACCATCGCCTTCTGTGGAACGCTGGCCTTCCACGCTGCTTTGATCGCTGTCATGTCTATTGCATCATCATCCGTGCCCAACTCCCTTTCTTTAATCAAAGGAAGGTCAGATAGCGTAGGAAAAGAGTGTCGCGGAAGGCCGATTTGTAGGCAACACCGGTGCGAGCTGTAAAGAACAAACTCAGTTGCACCGATAAGCTGGAGTTCCGTATCAGGGGAGAGTATCGTGAGAAGCTCACGTCCAAGTAAACATGTTGGCGCGTGAGTAAACGCATCCCGCTCCAAAGTGTTGAAGTAAGCGCGCCAGTCTCCACGTGACTTCAGCCGAGGCATGCGATTGACCACACTCCCGCCAAAACCCAACACATCAACCATGTGATAAAGGGGGCTTTGTTAGAAGATTCTGGAAGTAGTTCGTGCCTCCTCGCATCAATCAAATTTGAAGTGGAGGTCGATCTAGCAATTGAGGAGAAACATGCACCCATAGGGGGGCTGTCCCATGTTGGAAGCCATAAGACAGCTATAAAGGTAGGCAAGGACGGCCAGCCCCACTCTCTTGCCCTTCCAGAGTCCGCAAATCGCGCCCAGCTGATCCTCCTCCATGATATTGCTGGAGCTGGGGAAGAGGAGAGCTCCGGCCAAACATATCGCGAACCCTTTCATGAGTCCTTCTAAGCATTCATCATCTATCAATCTTTCTAAAGCGCTCATGGTGCAGTCTGCGAGCTTTTGCAAGTTGATTCCCCGATGTGTCTGAACGCCTTTAATGGCTCTGTAGGGCATGAAGCTTCCTAGGACTTCCTCAGAGGACACCTTCTTCCCCATGGGCAAAATTTTTATTCTCCCATCATTCCTGAATCTTTTTAAGCCAAGCAGGAGTTCCGCCTCTTCCAGAAGGATTGTCGATTCAAAAGTAGGAAAGACGAAGGTGTGGGTTTCAGGGTGCCAAACCTCTACCAGTGCACTCATGGCTGCCCAATCCATGCAAATCTTGTTATAATATTTGGCGTGGATAACCAGGCCTTGAAGGTGCCACTTTGAAATAAAAACCCTCATGTCGGTAGTAATGTTGGACGTGAGCTTCGACAGTCAGGGCAGTCTGGAGAATTTTCGAGGACCCGGAAAGAGAGGATATGGCTAAAAGGAAAGGAAAGAAAAGAATCAAGGGATAATAAAGGACTCATGCAGGAAAAATAAAGGAAAAGAGCTAAACTCACCATCTGTGGGCGAATCCTTTCGCTCAGATGACCTTCAATCTCTGTTAATTTCTTGAACTCGTGGTCGACCCTCCCCCTCTTGATAGGGCGTGAAGGTTCACCCTCCATCTCCAAAGACCATGATCTCTCCTTTCCCATCTCAAAGGAATCCGCTTCACCAAAACCACCTACAATGACATTTGGTTAAGCAGTAAGGGGGTACTTATAGGAGGAAAGGTGGTAAAATAGTAAATGTAAAGCATTAATGATGAGTTACCGTCATGGACTCCGATCGAGGGAATATTGCTTGCTTTGCACTATGTTTTGGTAGTTTTTGTGAATCACTTTGGTGTGCGGATTTCTTTGTACAGTGGAATGCAATTCTATTTCAATAATTGTGTGCTAACTGTTGATTGCAGGAATCAAAAAAAAAAGGAAGGAAAAATAAAATAAAAATAAAAAATGGGATATCACTGTCCCACCCCCAGTCACCTCAGTGACTAATCCCACTACGTCTTACATCTTACTATATAATATCTACGCTACTAGAGTTTGTCAAGGACCTTACGGCCTGAACGAATCCGAAATCTGAGTTCCCCTTCAACAAAAACAGTGATGATTTCGGAGGAGTTTAGGTCGTACGGATAGGCCGTTGAGTTGTGATAGTATGGGGACGATGGTTCCGTTCGATAAGTCGGTACGTGGATAAACGGGCCCCGGCTCAGTATCATCTCATTGGATCGTTATCCTGACCCAGTCTTTACAACTTAGCAATATTATCCTTGGATATCTTCTATTTTCATTTGTTTTAATTTTTTCTTTAAACCCAACATGCATTCATGTAGGACTTTGAGTTCATTGTGGAAACTCATTCATTTACTTTGATTGTGTGAGCCACTGTGCTTAAATGCTTAAATATGAGATATTCCATTCCGAGTCGAGTATTGAGTTTCCCCGAGGTTCTCTTGGGTTGATTTTATGGAAGAAACCATTGTTTGGAACTGTCTCCGATTCATCTTTTCCAATTTCCCTTGGGCCCACCTTGGCTGCAGCACTTCCACAATGGCTGGTAACCGCTCCCCAATGGTGAAACCTGCCGGTTTACGACCCAGGTACTTCCACACAGTGAAGTTGGTCCCGTTGTCTATTTGTGCCCATGCGCACAGTACCGTGTTCCTTGTTTGTTTTATCATCCAAACAATTGTTGATTTCGGAGGACCCTCTTCAAGGTTGCTTTGCTGAAACTCGGGAAAGATTCTCATCATGTGATGTTAGAAGCGTGTCTCATTACACCTTGACATCGACTTTTTAGTCCACTCCATTTCATTCCAATACACTTCGTTTCATTCAATTACACGTCTCTCCCCTACAAAGTGGATACCAAGGCGGGGCAGCTGTAGACACGCCATTTCTGACGTTACGGTGAGTAAATCTTATATTGTACCGTAATGCCCCAAAGTGGCTTATATTTTCCTTTTATTTGAGTGACTTCCGTAATTTTGGTTAAATTGCATTTATTTTATTAGAGGGAGAAAAATTAAAATATATATATATAAGTAAATAAGAGAAAAAGAAATATAAATTCAAAAAAATGTGTATAGTTGTGTTTACGTACAAAAAAAATGTAATTGATTTCCTTTAATAAATTTATTTTTTTGTAAATATATATATATATAAGTGATTACTATATATATATATAATCGATAAAAATATATTTATTAAAAAGTAAAAGATATAATAACCATAAAAATGATCAAAAAAACATAAAAAGTAAATAAAATAAAATAAATTTATATATTTATTATCCTCACGTCCCTTTCTCTCTCTATTTTCTTCCCTCCCTGTCACGCACCTCACTCTTCCCTATTCCTATCCCCACTTTCACGTCACACACATACGCACACTGCACACACCCCTCTCCACCAAGGCACACACACGCACGCACACTGTTCTCACCCCCACTGTCACGACACACACACTTCCATCTCCTCTCCACCCCTTTCCACCTCACACGGACCTGCCAGCGACGCCCCTCAACCTCTCGATCTCCCTCTCTTTCTCACTTTAGTCGGAAGCACCCACCCTTTCCACCTCTCTCTCCGGCGGTGTCTCCTCGGTCACCTTTTTCCCCCCGTCCACGAGTCCATCTCCCCTCTCCACCGACCGCTCCGCCGTCCCGCCTACGTCCCCCACGTCGCCGACGCCGACCCCACGGCACCCCCCCTTCGCCTGCTAGCCACTCTCCGACCACCCCGCTCCCTCCATCTCTCTCTTTCTCCCCTCGCAACCGCGACCGCCCCCCTGCATGCACGCCCCCCGCCTGCACCCTCGGCATCGCGACCGCGAACTCGCCGTTTGACCACCGCACCCACGAGCACCCCTGCAGCACCCCGGTCACGGCCACGTCCACGAAGAGAACTTCCGAGCTCACCTTCGTGAAGCCCTCACCGCCGTCGTCTTCACTGCGGAAGCTTCCACGCTCGTCACCGGACGCCTCACCAACGACCTCCTCTGCTCCACCACCTTCCACTTCCTTGTCGCGACGCTACTGCCCCCGATCGTTGGATCACCCTCGACCGGACGCCACCCTCCTCCGCGAGCAACCCCCGTCTGCCCCGAGCACCAGCCGCAGCACTAGGGCTGTCAATGGGCCGGGCCCGGGCCGGGCTTAGGTCGGCCCGGCCCGGGCCCGACTTATCAAGAGTAAGGCCCGGGCCCGACCTATGTCGGGCCGGGCCGGGCCAGGCCTGACATTATGTAAAAAATTCAAAGCCCGACTAAGGCCCGGCCCGGCCCGACTACTTAAATAAAATAATAAAAATTAATAGATTTAATACTATAAAACTTATAATCTCACTAAATAAATTAAAGTTTTGATATTAATTACATAATTTGTGTCAAAAGAGATATTTAAAATTTCTAATTAAGTAAAATAACGTAAGTTTGACTAAATAGTTTTTAAAATTTGAAGTGAGAATAAAAAAAGGGATCGGGCCGGGCCGGCCCTCGGGCCGAACTCAAAGCCCGAGCCCGACCCGCGGGTCTAGTCGGGCCGGGGTTTTAGGCCCGACTAAAAGCCCGCGGGCCGAGAAAGACCTTGCAACCCGGCCCGAAATCGGGCCAGGCCCGCGGGCCTGTCGGGCCAGCCAGGCCCATTGACAGCCCTACGCAGCACCCTCCGCCATGCATGCATCGTGAGCCCCACGCGAGCACGCCGTGAAGCTCTCCGCCTCCCACAGACGCAACTTCTTCATCGGCCATTGCCGTATTCGTCGTCCACGTTCGCGCCCCGACACCACCTTCCGGCCACCTCTGTGAGCTTCACCTCGCCGGACGCCTCATCAACGACCCACCACGACGACCCCCACGGCTGCCCACCTCATTGCCGCGACCACCGCGGACGCACCCCCGCGACGCCTTGAAGCTCCCCCCGCCGCGAGGACACCCCCTCGCCGTGCTTCACCACCGTTGCATCCTCGCCGCGTCATCGCCTCCGTCCGTGAGCCACGCCGGCCCCTCCCGCTGCTGTCCTCGTCGTCGCCGGACCCCTCGTCCACCGTCAAGCCTCTCGCGATCTCCCTCTTCCTCTCCTCCTCCCCCGGCGTCTTCCCCTTCCTCTCTCTCTCTCCACTTCTCTCTTCCTCCCCCTCCTTCTCCTCCCTCCGTCTTACTCTCTTCCTCTCTCCCTCTCTCTTCCCCCGCCACACTCTCCCCCCGCCGTGATCTCTCTCCCTCTCCTTTTCTCTCCCCCCGCCGTTTCTTCCCCCTGCTGTGATTTCTCTCCCTTTCTCTCTCTTCTTCACGCCGCGATCTCCCTCTCTCCTCTCTCTCTCCCTCTCTCTCTCTTCTTCTCTCTCCCTCCCTCTCTCGATCTCTCTCACTTCCTTTTTTTATTTTTTTTATTATTTTTTCCGCCGGTTTTCTCTCCCCCTCTCTCTTCCTCTCTCTCAATCTCCCCCCGTCTCCACTCTCTCTCTCTCTTTCTTACACACTTTTTTTCTTTTTATTTTTTTTCTCTCCCGTCTCCTCTCTCCCCCTCTTATCTCTTTGCCTCTCTCCCTTTTCTTCCCCCTCCGTCTCACTCTCTTTCTCTCTCTCCCCCCCTCTCTCTCTCTCTCTCTCTCTCTCTCTCTCTCTTTCTCTCTCTCTACTCTCTCACTCGATCTCTCTATCTTCTCTTTTTTTTTTTTAATATTTCTTCTTCTCCCTCTCTTAATCTCTCTCTCTCCCGTCTCTGCCTCCTCTCCCCCCTCCTCCAGCGAACTCTCTCTCCCTCCCTCTCACTTTCCTTTCCTTTTTTATTATTTTGCTTTCCCTCCCTCTCCCCTTTCATTTCTCTGCGTCTCTCCCTCACGTGATCTCATTTATATATATATATATATATCATACTCTCTTTCATTTTTATCTAAAAAAAGCTGAAATAATAAAAATAAAAAAAAGAAGAGAGTTTTCTCCTCTCCCTCTATTTTTCTCTCTTTCCCTCTCTATCTCTCCATCCCTCTTTTATATATATATATATATATATATATATATATATATATATATTATAGTTTATAGTTTATAGTTTATAGTTTATATATATATATATCTTATATAGTTTATATATATATCCTCTACATATATACATACTATATAGTAAAACTAAAGTACAAAAAATCTCTTAAAAAAGAGTTTTTCTCCTCTCTCTCTCTCCCTCTTCCTTTCTCTCTCCAACCCTCTCTCTTTCGATCTCCCCTTTATAGATATATTCCCGTATATGTATATAGGTGGGTATATGTGTGTGTTCTTGCAGGTGTGCGTGTAAGTGCTCGTATGCGTCTGCACGGAATGGAAAGAGTTGCTCCGGTCCGATCTGTGTTGAAGTCTGTGAAATAAAGAAAGTTGAGTTACTGGACATTCGAGCACACGAGAAGATATTCCACTCAGCCGTGTATTCATGCCGCCTTCATCTTGGAGAAGCTCCCTCAAGCCCGTCGTCAACCTCTTAATAAGCTTCCTCACCACGTCGTCTTATTTCCTTTTGTTTCACTAGTTGCGTTGCATTGCATGCACCATTATCTGTCGTCTATATTGCATCTCTCTCCCTGAGAGACCCCTCGTTTGTTCATTCATCATATTGTCTGTCCACCCTTATTGTCTAAAAGGGGTTTCAAACAACACCAACCATGTGCGTGTTTGAACATGATCGTGCCATTTTCATTTCAAGGGACCGGTACTACACTATTTCCATTCTAATCCATCGTCCATTTGTTTCGTTTGCTATGCTTTGCAAGGGTAACCGAAGGAAGCCCTCTTCGTCGGCCGGCCGACAAAAGAGGAAGAGAGGACCCGCACTGCTCCCACTCTGGCGGCGAACGCGATTTGAACACTTCCTGTGGGGTTTTCAACCCTTGGTGATCACACTTCCCTTCCCTTTCTTTCTGTTATTTCTTTTCTGTTCAAATCCCGTTTACGGAACCAGTTCCTCGCGGTGGTTTTATTTTCTGTCTTTTATTCGAACCCCGTCGACGGAACCAGTTCCTCGCGGCGGTCTTATCTAACTGGTGCGGTGGGTCACCTCCCGCGACCATTTTCATTTCAGTAATTTAATTTCTGCACTCTAACATCCTAACCCCTAACTGTTTAACTTTAACATTCCCCTATCACCGCCTCAAAACCCCGCAGAGAGTGACATCTCGCGGAGGTTTATTTGATCCCCTTTTCATTTGTTCCAACCCCGATCAAGGAACCCGTTCCTCACGGTGGTCTAATTTCCTGTACTTTCGTTCCAACCCCGATCAAGGAACACGTTCCTCGCGGTGGTCTAATTTCATGTACTCTCGTTCCAACTCCGATCAAAGAATCCGTTCCTCGCGGTAATCTAATTTCCTGTACTTTCGTTCCAACCCCGATCAAGGAACCCGTTCCTCGCGGTGGTCTAATTTCATGTACTCTCGTTCCAACCCCGATCAAGGAATCCGTTCCTCGCGGTGGTTTTCATTTTCTGCACTTTCGTTCCAACCCCGATCAAGGAACCCATTCCTCGCTGTGGTTTAATTTTCTGTACTTTCATTCCAACCCCGATCAAGGAACCCGTTCCTCGCGGTGGTCTAATTTCCTGTACTTTCATTCCAACCCCGATCAAGGAATCTATTCCTCGTGGTGGTTTCATTTCCTGTACTTTCGTTCCAACCCCGATCAAGGAACCCGTTCCTCGCGGTGCTTTAATTTCTTGTACTTTCATTCCAACCCCGATCAAGGAACCCGTTCCTCGCGGTGGTCTAATTTCATGTACTTTCATTCCAACCCCGATCAAGGAATCTGTTCCTCGCGGTAGTTTAATTTCATGTACTTTCATTCCAACCCCGATCAAGGAATCCGTTCCTCGCGGCAGTTTTATTTCCTATTCTCCGTCCCAGCCCCGTTGACGGAACCTGTTCCTCGCGAGGGCTTCTTTCATAATTCTCATTCTATCAATTGTTCTTGTTACTCTCATATTTGTTATAAAACCCCGCAAAGGCCAATGCCTAGTGGCGGTTCATGTTGTTCATACTACTGTCATCACGTTCTGTTAAGTGATATCATGTTATAGTTAGTTTGCCTAGTTCATGTTGCTATTATCATTTCGTGATATTAATAGTTTGTTATAATGTGGTGTATCTTTATTTTGTGTATCACTCACTCCTGAATCCGTGGAAACGACTCCCGTCGGACCTTCTCCAGCTTTTGCTGCTAAGTTAGTACCCCTCACTCCTCATTCTTGCGCCGCTCCCTTCATCATCACCATTGTTCGCATCAACACTTTGCATTTCGCTTGTTACCCAAAGTCACCTTACATCCTACCCTAATATTCGGTATCTCTAAAGCTACTCTCAAAGCAACGGGTTACGCCTGTTGAAGAGGGAGTTAGTTTGCACGAGAGGACCTTCGGGTCCCTATCTCCGCCCTATACCAGAAATTGGGGTAAGTTCAGATTTTACTGTGTCTCACTAGCAGGCTCCTTTCAAGACGGGTTTTCCATTACCCTTCCCTCACTTTTCATCACTACCCCCTCTTGCATTCGGAGTAGACGATCTCAACAGTCTACTTCTCACTTTTCTCTAGCCTTTCATCACTATCTTCTCTTACCCCCCGAGGTTGGACGATCTCCGCTGTCTACACTCCCCGGTGTTCTATTTTACAATAGTTACAACGCCAACACCTACGGTTGCCATCTAACAAAACTTCGTGTGACCACCCAATATCATTTGTTCGTTCCTTAGGAGCCATAGAGTGCTATCTCCTAAAATCAAGAAATTCAAATTATGAAAATATATTATTTCCCATCTACAACTAACAATGAACATAATTTCATTATTTACGTATCATGCAAGACTAAATTCAATATTTAATACATCTTAATATAATTTAGTTCAAAATTATATCATCATTTCTATAACATACGTTAATATTTATAATTAATACATATACATTAACTTTAAAATTATTTATCACTAATTAGATATTTAAAATTACATCTCTAATTAAATTACATGACACATATAAATTATAAACATCTCTAAATAATTTACATTATACATATAAATTAACTTTAAAATTATTTATAAAATATTCAACACTAAATTTATATTTACATTAAATTAAATTACATTATGCAATTAAATTAACTAATATACATTATGCATTTAAAAATATTTTACATCTACAACTAATAATGATATTAATATCAGTAATTCTACAACATGCAATACTAAATTTAATATTTAATATTACATTTAAATTAAATCTAATATTTAAACATGAATTAAATAACACATCAAAAAATAAATTTATTTCTACAACATGAATTAAATATTATTTATATTAATTCTACAAAATTAATTAAATAATACATCATCAAAATGATATTTCTACAACATAAATTAAACTAAAATTATATTATTTATATACCATGAATTAAATAATACATTAATAATAATATTAAATAGTCTAATAAAATATTTTCCTATATTTTTTAGATTAAAAATAAACTAAAAAAATTAAACAACGCCCCCCCTCCACCCCTCACCCTCCCCGCCCCCCACCGACGGTGGCGGCGGCGATGGACGCCCCCCCTCCCCCTCTCACGGTGCCCACGCCCCCCCTCCCCCTATCACCCTCCCCCTCTCACGGTGGAGACGCACCCCCTCCCCCTCTCACAGTGCCCACTCCCCCCCTCCTCACCCTCCCCGCCCCCCCACCGACGGCGGTGCCAGTGCAGACGCCCCCCCTCCCCCTCTCACGGTGCCCACGCCCCCCCCTCCCCCTCTCACCCTCCCCCACCTCCCTCCCCGCGGCCAGATCCGGCGGCGGTGCCAGTGCAGAGGCCCCCCCCCTCACCGTCCCCCACCCCCGCGGTGGCAGACGCCCCCCCTCCTCACCCTCCCCCACCCCCCCCCCCCCCGACGGCGGCGGCGGTGCAGACGCCCCCCCCTCCCCCTCTCACGGTGCCCACGCCCCCCCCTCCTCTCACCCTCCCCCCACCTCCCTCCCCGCCCCCCCACCGGCGGCGGTGCCAGTGCATACGCCCCCCCCCCCCTCACCCTCCCCCACCCCCTCGGTGGCAGACGCCCCCCCTCCTCACCCTCCCCCGCCCCCCCTCCTCACCCTAAAAAAAAAAATTTATGGCACCTACCTCTGATCGCTGGTCGTCGCCGTCGTCCGGTGCCGTCCGCCGCCGCTCTGCACCGCCCACACCCGTCGGCCACCGCTTTCAAGCCGCTGCGGATGCCAGACACGCCCGCACCCCGGCCTGCTAAATGGGCGACCCGGCACGTACGCGTCGTCCCGCACGTACCACACCGGCCCCGCCTCGACCCGCTCCGGTACGCTGCGGGACGCACGGGACCATGCGGTCCAGTGCGTTCCGGTCACGACCCACAGCCCGTGCGACCCGGCGCCCGCCTGGGTCGAGTCAGGTCGTGTGGGTCGGGGCGGGACGGCAAACCCTGGTTCTATTAGTCAGATTATGAGATATTATAATCCATTAATAGTCATTTAGAAGTTTATGTGATCTAATTAAGATGGGTTGGGGTCCTCAGGGAAGACTTCCGATCGACTTGTGTTGGAAGCTTCCAATGGAATATGTAGCTCGGAGCAGTAAAAATATTTATTTGTTAGAATTTAGAACCAGATTCTGTATCTAACTTTGTTAATGCAAAATAACGTGTTCTAATCTTTTACCCTTATGATCTTTCATATTTACAGACCCACCCTTCTAGTCTAGGTATTTATCTATAAACCCTCGGGGTTATGTATTTATTTGTTAATCACCATTTAGGAGGGCGTTTAGCAATAATATGAGGACATTTTAATAAATAACATGAGATTTTAAAGAGATATAAAAAACTGGATGGGAGAGATTAATATGTAAATATGACCTAAAAAGTAAAAACTAAAAATCTCAAAAAAAGGAGAGATAATATCTATACTCCACTTAAATGGAAAATAAATTATGTTGAACCTCCATATTCTAATAAATTGTGAGAATACAAAATTAAGATTGCATCCATGTTGGAACAAAAGAGTATCTACAACATTTTGCTTTCTTATTTTATTTACTTTTTTTATTCACATGCATCCAAAGTAAATCTTGTGGTTGGCGAACAATTATTCTTATTGGTCGTCAAATTATCTCCTTCTTAATTAACCATGCTCTTGGAAGTGACATAATACTGTCAAATGTGAAATATTGAGCGAAGAAGTGATGCCGTGCTACCTAGATTCAGGGTTTGTTATCCCGTCCGTCCCGATCATGACCTCGGACGGGACGGTACATGTTTGTATCGGTGCGTATCGAGATGACAAACTATAATATATATATATGTAATGAAATAATATAACTCAAATAAAATTTTAGTTCAGATGATTAGTTGTGTGTGATGTAAATCGATGTGTCTGAGTTTGAATCCCAACTTCAGCAGTGTGTTTCAAATATCTTTTTATACTCTTAACCAGGGTTTGCCGGCCCGGTCGACTCGGTCGACCCGGTCTCGGCTTGGGTCGGGTCGGGTCGCTCCCGTCTCGGTCCGACCCGCTCCGTCCCGTTCTAAAACACCACTTTATATATATATATATATAATATAAAATAATAAAATAAAATAGAAAAACACACATTATATATAAAATATAATATAATATAATATTAAAATAATAGACCCACCCGGTGGCGACCCACGGCCCGACCGACCTGGTCCCGGCCTGGGTCGGGTCGGGTCGTGCGAGTCGGTGCGAGACGCACCGGGTCGGCAAACCATGCTCTTAACCAACTGACTTATAGAATAAGTTTATTATAAAAAATTAAAATAATATATAAAATGTCTCGCTTACGTCCCACAGATCGATCGTCCCGATCTGTGGCTGAGACGGGACGGGACAGATGATTCAACCCGTCCCATCTCAATTTGATAAACCCTGCCTCAGTTAATATAACTAACACTATCTAAAGTGATATGTTAAGCAAAGGAAGTGATATCCATCGTGCCATTGGAGAAGTGATACATTTTGAATATCGATTAACGAATAACATGGTGCTCTTGGAAGTTATATGATATTCCTAGGGGTCGCAAAGTTCTCACGAGAGATCATGTTGTTGAAAGTAATGTGATACTCTCGGAAGTGATATTGTTGAGCAAAAATGTGATCCAGAGCTTCAATGATCTAGCAAAATATTAAGCGAGAAAGTGGGATACTTCTGAGTTTGAAAGTTATATAGCGCTCTTGAAAGCGATACAGCAATCTCGAAAATGATATATCGAGTGAATAATTGATGTAGTGCTCTCAATAGTGATATAACAACGAAGTGATATAGATATAATGGCATGGGAAGTGATATACCATAGACAAATGAACGGTACAGATAAAGAGTATAAGTTAGGAGTTGATTGTTGGAAATATGTCCCAATTTTATGATTGGGACGGTCAAACTGAAGAAGAGAGAATCGAGACATCCTTTAGCATGTGAGGTGTCCCGACACTTTTAATTAGGAACTGTACTTCAGCCTTCTAGTTTTCACTCGCCAATAACACTCTTGAGATCCTCTTGTCCTTGTTTTACAATTTCCATGTTTTCAAGGGAGTCTCTCTGCGTATGTAAGAAGAAGGGAGGAGAGGGCTGGATGACTTGTAGGAGCTATGCGAGTTGAGGAGGGCCACTGCGTCAGGAGGAACTCTAACAAGGAGTTCTTATGTTTAATGAGGCTAAAATCAAACTTACATTACACCTAGAGGGTCACACAAATTAGGGTTACGGGTGATAGTAGTATTTATATAATTTTAGACTTATGAAAATTTTTGTAAAAAATTAATGAGTCTATAAATAGTTGGACGGAGGAACCTTAGACCAAACATCTATGATTTTTCCATTGAGGGCCGCCCCCTTTCTCTCTCCTCCTCCTTAAGAGGAGTGCCCCCTTCTCTCTCCTCCCTCTTCTCTCTAGTGTACCGATTATGTCGGAGTGTTGTTGATGAGATCATTTGTAAAACACTATGTGAAGAGAACTTCACCATCCGTGCTTATGTAGATATAGCTAGAGATTAGACATTTGCGTTGTTCACTACGGCCACGAGAGATCACTTTTTATTTCGTTACGATCTGCGTATCGCAGAGGTAAAATCGAATGCCGTAGTTATAGATAGTCGTCGAGAATCACACTAGAGCGATCGACACGACCGAGATAAAAATTTTAATTTCTTATTTCTATTGCATTATGCCTGATCCCGACTCAGATCCTAACAGGAACCGAGGAAGGGAGAATCAAGCCATCCTTTGGCATGTGGTGGACAGTGAGGTGCCCTGACAAATATGGGAAATGTGTCTTAGCCTTGCCCATTTTTCTTGGCCAACAAGACTCTTGAGATCCTCTTACCTTGTTTATGATTTTCTCGTTTTGCAAGGACTCTCCCTGCTTGTAAAAGAAGAAAGAAGGAGAGGGCTGGACTACTTGGAGGAGCCGTGCAAGTTGAGGAGGGTGGCTCCATCAGGGTGAACCCTAGCAAGGGTGAATGCAGTCGTTCCTCTATATGTGTGCTCTTGTATGTGAGAGAGAGAGGTAGAATCAAACAGTGCAAAGTGGAGTGCTTGACACAACTCTGTCTCCCCTCTCATGCGCGCATCGTCTCTTCCTCTCTGTGACAGCATTAGTTCTCTCTTCCTCTCTCTTTTCTCCTTCATCTCTTCCTATTCCTCCTCTCCTCTCGATCGAGATTACCGCCCATGCTTTCTGGTTGGGCTCCCCTCCCTCGTCTATCGATGCCCTCCATCCTCTCATCTACTCCCTCTTTGTTTTGTCATCCTGCTCCACCTCTCTTCCCCTGGCCTGCTTATGTTGTTCGGACAACTACGTCTCCCGTCCCATGCCCACTAGCTAACACAATGACCAGCCCTGCCTTGGCCCGTTTGTAGCTAGCCAACCTTGTTCTCCCTGTTCCCTCTCTGGTCAAATGTGCATCGTGCTCCTCTCCTCCCTGCTCTTCACCTAGAAGAGTAGAATATATGAGGTCTTCTCAGAATTGTATTAATCTGATCCCCAGTTCACATGTATCAACATTTTCATAAATATTATACAATTTAACAGCTACACAAAATAGAGACGTCGTTGGAGAGAAATCCCTAGCGGAGGAGAAAGATCGCAAAGGGAGGGCTTGTAAAGAAGACCACACCGCTGTGAAGAGATTTTTACTTCTTGCGGTGGCGCATGTGTTCACCCTGTCTTTGGATGTCCCATCATCTCCTCGTCGAAAGAGTCTCTCGTGAATGGCTACACCATTTGTAGTAAGTCTGGCATTAATTGTTGCTACCTTTACTGGAAGATATGAGATCCAAACATGGAATGCATACGGCGCTCGCCCGACTGTTCCCTAAATGTGCAAATTCTACGGCGGTGGCTTCCAGCTTAAAATGACCGTAAGCGATGCTACCCTTATTAATGCAATTAATGACAACATCACATGCAACTTGTTAATGCAATTAATGATAAGATCACAGAAGAGACTTGAAAGTTGTTATTTGCCAAATGAGATCTTTGTAAGGCATCTTTCTCTAGGTCTAAATATTCTTATCAAGTTTTCAAATAAAAAAATATGTACTCCAAACATGTCTATTTAATTTTTAAAAGTTATGTTAAATTTTCCAAATAGGTAATTAGTAATTTACGTCAATTTTAAAAATTAAATCAAAATTTTACATAATTTTTTAGAGAGAAATAATTTTAAAAAAAAAAAGAACGCTCTCAAGCGCCCAATGTAGAAGAAAAAGTATATAGGTTGAAAAAACAATTTGTTGCGTATTTGACGAAGTTGGCATTCTCTCCCTTTTATAGCCTCCGGTGTCAAGAGATGTGCAATGTTTGGGATATGACCCTGTCATGATTGAGGTTGGGATGGGTGACGCGTAACGACGAGACTTGACGTCGATAATGGAAATTCAGATAGTCCATGGCAATTAAGTGAGTAGAATTTGGTGCGGGATCTGGGACGATAGTGGAAGAAAAATTGCGTCGAATTTAGTTTCGCGAAGATCATGTACTTGTTTTTGATTCGGGGTCGGACTTAAATAAGAAAGGCTGTAATAAGCACCCGTGTCATCGACAAAAGTAAATGTAGGACAAATTCTTACACAATTATCGATTTAAGAGGGTCATATACTAAAAAATCCTAGAATTTATCCTTTCCTAACTTGAATAAATGATTTGATTTTTTTAGTCGAATTAGATATGCTAACTTAAATAATTGACTTTTGATATTTAAAATTGACTTTTGATATTTAAAATTTATCCCTTTTTCAGGGATATAATTGACTTTTGATATTTAAAATTTTTCCCCATCATCCAAAAGCTCGATCTCACCAATTTTTACAACGGTGAACGTGTAAAGTTCGTTGTGCCATTCTCTCTCTAAAATAAAAATTTGATGACGCACATTTTTCGGTATCATTAAAGTTCATTTGATAGGGATGAAATCTCGTGGGGAGATTCCAATTATTGGAATCCCCGAACAAGATGATACCAAACGCGGCTTTAAAATATCATATCCATTATATCGCGTAACATATATTATCACATAGGCCCTCTGTTACTCGATCACATCGTCACGCGTCCATTGATAATCCAACGCCAAGCCATTCCTCACGGGGTGTTCCCAGGATCACTGCAACCGTAGGTCCATGACAATTGAGGACGGTGTGGGAATTCAGCTGATTGCATCAGACGGCCAGAGTTCATAGATGCTATCGAGAGATTCACCAACCCAACGATGATCTGGTGCGGGAGCGACGTGGCCCCATTATAAAAGCTCGCAGAGAACGCTAGGGTTTCTTCCCCACCGTCTCCAGTCGGCAGCCCGGAGGAGAGCGGAGGAGCTCGTCGACAGAGGGGAGGAGAAGATGCCGGCGGGGCACGGGCTGCGGTCGCGGACGAGGGACCTCTTCGCGAGGCCGTTCAGGAAGAAGGGGTACATCCCCCTCACGACGTACCTGAGGACCTACAAGATCGGCGAGTATGTCGACGTCAAGGTGAACGGCGCCGTCCACAAGGGTATGCCTCACAAATTCTACCACGGCCGCACCGGCAGGGTCTGGAACGTCACCAAGCGCGCCATCGGCGTGGAGGTCAACAAGCAGGTAAAGATCGCACCCTGGCTTCTTTCTTCCGTGTCACCTGCCCAAGAACCTTCTGCCATCGGGAGTTCTACCTGTCTTTTGTTTCTGCCATTCGTTGCTGGTGTCCTGCGGTTTTATCTCTGTTTCGGGCTGGTCGGGGTTTTCTATCTATCCAACGCTATATGTTCGATCTCTCAGTATTTGGCTTGTAATAGGTAATGATCTCATGCTATACCGGGCACCGGAGGCCATCGGGATGGGAGATAATTAAACAGTATGGTTTCTTTTTTAGTTTCATTATGTAGGAGTTGAGTGTAGACTGTAGAGGCGCCAGGTGCTACGCGTTGGTAAGAGGTGTCAAGTTTTGAGTTTCTTGTGCGGGATCCAAGTAACTTCCTGTTCGGTTTGTTTGGGGATACATTATTTGCATTTACTTCTTGCAAGTCCACGCTCATGTCATAGTTTATCTGTGGAGCTCACCAGGACGGAGAAGAACTAAAGCTGCTGATTGTCAATTTTGTTCATGTAAATGTGTATAAATGCCGAGGCACATGCGTTGTGCTGTTGGTCCTGGATACCCGATTTTGGGATTCTTGTGTAGGGTCGAATGGAGTTTTTGGTGCAGCTTCCAAGTGGAAGCACTCTTGGGTTTTCGTGGCTCTCACACTGGTATTTTTGAGAAAAAAAATGTTAGACCTGAGGATTCACTATCCTTTTCTTCCCCGCTTCCAATCAAAAGCTCCAGATTCGAGCTTCGGAAACTGTGGGAAAAAGGTGTTGGCATGGACGGTTGACTAGCATAATTACCCAAAGTTAGTTAAATCATCTCCCATTCAATACTTTTCACTTTGAAGGTAGATAAAAGTGGCGTCAAACTAAGAGTTCTGTCAACTATGCCCTAAGGAATACTTGTTTGCCTGGTTTTGGCTATCCCCGTTCATTTGCATTTACCAGTGCAGTCAGCATCTCGTTGGGTTCTTTTCTTATATGTTTTGTTCGAATATTCCCATATTGGAAAATTGTTCAAAATAATAGGGCCCTCTCAACTCAACACCCTAACGTTTTGAGTTGGATGGCCCAACCCAGGAACTGCAATGTGTTGCTGTTGTTCTTTTCATATCTCTGTAAGATATGGCTTGGGTTCTGGTCGGCTGGTGGTCTCACATCATTAGTTATGTGAATTTGTTAAACTTTGCAAGGGGCTTTAACTAAGTGCCTTCCCTATCTGAAATTGTTGTAATTCCCTGACCTGCATAATGTGGTTTATGTTGAACCCAGTAAGCCAACAGCTTCCATTGTGGATTTCTTTCTTTTTGTGTGTGTTTTAAGTGAACTTGCAAAGATATAGGTTTCATCTCCTACTCAGAACCAGTGGATTGTGAAAGACAAGTGCTCTTTTCTGTGTAAAATGCCATCAGCTTACTGTAAGCATACTCTAATTGAGTGGATAAAGTTATTAACAATTATGCAACTTGGTCATTTTGAGTTGTGTGTATTCAATAGTCCCTCGCCAGTGGCGGAGTGGACACCCTCCCCCTTTGCAAGGGGGTGGTCTTGGGTTCAATATCTGGTTCCCCCTTCCGTTTTAAAAGTTGTGTGTATTCATTAATGAGTAGAGGTCATTCATTGGCTTGACATATTGTTGTTTTTCGTGAGACCTAGTAGGTCTGATTTTTCTGTCGTTCAAGGATAGACTCGAACCTTTTTCATTGATTATCAAAGGCCTATTATATTCTGTGTTTTGCTGCTTCTTCATCACTGACCACTTCGTGGTTGAGTTTTGTCAATTAACCGATTGCAACACAGGGACCCAATTTATTGCATTGGTTTATAGGAATTGATTGGGGAGGGAGTTTTTTTATTGTTTCCTTTAAGAGCCTTTGGTATACTCTGCCTTTTTGCTTCCAAAATGGGGGAAACTTTCTTATGTTCCCACTTCCCATGATGTCTCCGAAGTAGAATAGGTTTCGGCATAATTAATTTTACCACTCTTCGACGGGAGACCAGTTTGAATGGGGGGGAAGTACGGAGAATATATTAGTTGAACACCTACTAACTACTATGAAATTAATTTGCCATTGACATGGAGATTGTTTTTCTCCAAAGTGTTTAAAAATGCTGGTGTTCATGATATTTGGAAGGAATCTGGTTATACCACCGCTGTGTGTACGTTGTTTTATTCATGATTCTTTTTGGGTTCTGCGGGGACACTTGTTATGATCTTGTTCTTCCTCTTCCCACATCATCTGTTTATCAAGCCGTCTATGCAATACTTGGAGAAACTGTCATACCGTTTCAGAAAGATATATACATCTAGTATGTTTTCTGCCCAAAGGTTTGCATTGGGATTGTGTACTGCTGGTTTGCATTTGGATTGTTTTCTGCTCGCAGTTTTCTGAACAGTTACTATGGGTTTTGTTTGCTAATATCTGGATTCCTCGATCAGGTTGGCAACAGAATTATTAAGAAGAGGATCCATGTCCGTGTGGAGCATGTGCTGCCTTCCAGGTGCACCGAAGAATTCCGCCGGAGAAAGATCAAGAACGATGAGCTGAAACGGGAGGCGAAGGCACGCGGTGAGGTGATCAGCACCAAGCGACAGCCGGAGGGTCCTAAGCCCGGGTTCATGGTGGAAGGCGCTACACTTGAGACCGTGACTCCCATTCCTTACGATGTCGTTAATGATCTCAAAGGAGGTTACTAGATGGGCCTCCCTTTCAGAGTATATCATTTTTGCTCTGTGTCTTTGTGGACGCCTTTTTTTTGGTGCAGGATGTAGTGAAGTGCTGTTTGACTGTCTTCCATTTGGTCCTTGGTTAGAGAGAGCCGTTTCGTCATAGAACTTTGAACAAGCATAGGTGAGACAGCTTTACTTGTTAAGAGATGATGGAATTCCTTGTAGGGTGTTTGGGAGTAAATTTTTTTTTAAAACGTTTTCTATCTCAAAAAATATGTTGGATTAATTTTTAATTTAAATTTTAAAATTGATAAAAATTGATAACATCTGTTTGGTAAAAGTGATATAATTTTTAAAATTTATATAGAATTATTTGGCTCACATCACCGCTTTGGTCCCTTCACCGACGATGTCTTCACCATTTTCCTATAGAGACTATCTGCTTCTCGATCTCCCGTGGGATCTCGCTAGTGAAGGTGTTGAAGTATCTCATGTAGAGCTATTGCAATCTTGTCGGGTTCCTTATCTCAGGGGGGATGGGGCCGTTGAGCTCGTTGTCAAAGACGGTGAGGTATTTTAGGAACTTCCATCGGCCATATTCCGGTGGGATAACACCTGAGGAGAAGTTGCCCCCGAGGTGGTGGAGGTTGGGCATGTCATTAATTTCGATGGGGAGGATGCCGGTGAGGTTGTTGGGAGGTGGCTGCAGGGGGGAGGGGGGTCGCGAGTAGAAGGGAGGGGGAAGTCTAGAGACCTGGGTGTTTTTTAAAAAAAAATTAGTCTAGATTTATTTTTATTTTAAGAAGATTTATACGGCTCTTCTTAAAATTTAAGAAAAGAACGTCAAACGGAATTAGAATGTTTCTTACTCTCTTTTTTAAATTTAAGAGAAAAAAGAAATAAAAAGGAGTCATCGTACACCCCATTAGCCTCGTATTCTGTAGCAGAGTAAGATCTTTCTTTGGTATAGGACGTGTGGAAATCAAGATGTTTTTGTTATAATTAAGATTACACGTGGGTATCGGAACTGGCCCCGGGCTGAAATGGCGATTGCGGCGCTGTGTTCTCTGCCACCGTTACCCTGCTTGGCGACTTCCACGATTTGTGTTGCGCTGCCTTCAGGCTTCCCACACAAGGCTTCGGATAAAATGGAAGTGGGGCGAGAAGAAAACATAAATAAAAATTACATTTGTAAATGAAAAAAATTTCTGCACAAATTTAACATGAGGATTTTTTTATAAATATTTGTTTCTCTTTCAATCAAATCTTAATCTGCCATCATCGACTGATTTACATGGAAATTAATCGATCCACATTTGAACTGACGGACTTTTATCTGACTTACACTATTAGACAGAACAATTTATTGTGATATTTCGTAGTTGTATTGTCGTGAGTTACCACTCTATAAAGGAATTTCTTATTTTACCTTTCGTCAAATATAATCAAAAGTTGGAATCGGAAGTCTTATTTTTGATTGGTTTTAATTCTACTAATATCAAGAGACAATGTGACGTGGCATGGTCAAGTATGTCATGGATGACACGATGCGTTTAAGATCTATATTCGCAAACACGCAAGGAGTAATAGCGGACTCGATATATCGGGTCACTCACGCGGTGCGCACTCTCTCTTGGAGGCGACTTGGGATGATCGTGAGGGTCCGGGGTGAGACCTCGTTGTTCCGAGGGCTTGACTATGTCCGGGCTGACCCCCTTGAGGGGTTGGGACTCTCACGTTCGTGGGCGGCCAGCACGCCGAGGGTGTGAGTTAGTGAGTGGCACTCGCAACTCTCTCCGCGGTGGGTTGCACACTTGAGTGGAACGGAGATCGGGCACTCACTCACCGTCCGACGGACAGTAAGATATGATACGAGACAAGCAAATGAGATGTCAGGAAGGGTAACCAAGCGCTCACCTGATCGATTTGAAGAAATCGATCCCGGACGGAGAAGAGGGCGGGCGGGGAAGCGTGAGAACGCCATCCGCACGCTACGTCGGGGAAGCTTGACAAGCGATATTCGGTTACAGCACTACACCTCACGCAGGAGGGTTGATCACGGGGTGGGGATGATCTTAATTATAATAAAATTGTACCTCCACGCATGGGAGGGGCTTTCAGCCGGCCAGGCGAGGGATGGGGATTGCACGGGAACCGGTTCTGTCCGGGCTGATCCTGCAGGACAGCAAGCCGATGTCGGAGGCGTCGCGAGCTTCTCAGAGCGCTGCAGGAGGCAAGGTCGGTGCCGAAATTGTCCGGGGACGAGGTAGGAGCTTGCTGTGGGAGTCGTGGGTCGCCTAGGGATCGATTGGGGTCGCTGCAGGTCCGGCTTCACGAACCGGTATGAGTCTATCCTGTCTAGGCCAGCAGAACAGCAGGGCATGTCGGAGTCGCCGCAGGCTTCTCCGGGCACTGCAGGGGGTGGGGCCGGAGCCGAACTGACCAGGGATGAAGGAGGAGCTTGTTGTAGGACCCGTGGGAGGATCGAGGGTTGGCCTTGGTCGCAGTAGGTCAAGCTTCACGGGCCGATCTGACTCTGCCCAATCTGGTCAGCAGAACAACAAGAAGATGTTGGGGTCGCCAAGGGCTTCACCGAGTGTTGCAGGAGGCAGGGATGGAATCGACGTGGCGGGTGACGAGTATGCTTCGTGTGGTTGAAGACGGGGATCCCAGATGAGGTCGGTGGTGTCCGCAAAGATCAGAAGAGTGGGGAAGGGTTCAACCTGTGCTCAGAGAAGATAGATTGCGCGCATCGGGGAAAACAGCCGGACAGGGGTGCTTCGGTGGCCAAACGACTTCCTCCTTCCTGGTGTTGGAAGAAGACTCTTGGAAGATCACCTCTGTCGAAGGGTGCGCCAGGAAGCTTGAAGGGGAAGCCGTGGGGGCCTTTGTAATTCACCTCAGGTCGTCCAACGGAGGCAGACTACGCAGCTTGACAAAATCCGCTCCTCCCGGCAGCTCCAATGTCGAATAAAGGTGTGTGAGCACTCGATGCGAAGTTGACTCGGAGAAGAATCCTCCGGTGCTGGGCTGGTTGCAAGGAGCTGCTCAGATAAGGCGGGGGCGATGCTGCAACATGGCTTCTGTTCTACTGTTGCTGTTGGAATGGGTAGCAGTGCGAGATAGGGAAGGATAAGGGGGAGGTGAGAGGGAGGACGGGGTGTGAAGGGGTTGGGGGCCTTCCCTAGTTGGGAGGGGAGGTGGGGAAGGTTGCCCCTAGGTTAGGGGAGGGAGGAGAGAGCTGGAGGGGGCGGAGCTAGCAGAGGGGAGAGGAGGGGGTGAATTTCTGCCAAGGGGTGGGGAGAGATAGAGAAGGGCAAGGTGGCAAGGGAGGGGTGGGGGGCAAGATGAAACTCACATTTGAATTGTGGATGGGAAGTGGAGTTAATGAGTGTCTAGGGAAGAGTGGAAGATGAAATTCAAATTTGAATTGGAGATGAGAAGGGGAGTTAATGGGTGTCTTGGGAAGGGTGGAATATGAAATTCAAATTTGAATTGGGGATGGGATGGAGAGTTAATGGGAGAATTAATGAAGGGTGGGGGAGCCAAGGGGTCAAGATGAGGTGGAGGGGAGAGAGAGAGAAGGGATAGAGAGAGAGGGAAGGAGAGTCGCACTCTTAGAGGGAGGGGAGAGAATTCACTCAAAGAGGATTTTATATCTCAAGCATCAAATTGTTACAAATGGAGGGGGGTTGGGTCCTATTTATAGGTACCCAACTTTTACAAGATTAAAATGCCCCTAGCATTCACACAAAAGATCGAGACTATCCTAAACAACATATATGGGCCCAAATTAGGATACTAAGGCCCTATTAAGCATAAACAAGGAAAATTGGACTCATGTCTACATGACTCAATAAAGGAAAATATATACATAAGACTCAAAATAAAGATAACATGAAATAATTGTCGTCGAGTTTTTTCAAGGATGTGCGGACGACCATAACAATAGACAAAGTTTTGATAATCTAATATATTATGTATTTGATAATCTCCTCAATTTTCACGTAAAAATTAACTTTAGACAAAGTTTTGATAATCTAATATATTATGTATTTTAGAATTCCAGTTATTGTAATCTATGACATCTCCTTAAACTCAACAAAATAAAAAAGACTTGTCTAGGCTTATGCATCACATAGATTTTAACATGAGACAGAAATTAGACTTAAATAGTCTTGATTTCATAAAGCCTTAAAAATCTCATTATGGGAAGTTTTTTGTTGATTTTGTCAATAATTAAAGTCATTAACCCCTCATTTAGGCATTAATCATCTCGCACATGTCCGTAAATGCCATCGTTTTAATATGAGAGAGAGACGAAGAGAGAGAGAGAGTTTTTAAAGTATATTTTTATAATATAATAAAAATCTATAATTTAATTATAATAGTAACAAAAATAATTTTAAATAAATTTGTTAAAATCATTATTTAAAATTTTAAAGATTTATTGATAGACCCAACAAAAAAGAAAATGTTGCGTTCTCTATCACTATTCATTTTGAACTTATTTATTTTTTAAATTATTTTAATAGATTTTATAAAATACATTCATCATCAAAATAATAAAATATTTAAAAATATTAATACTACTAATTAAAATTTAAAATGAGAAATAAATTTATGTTACGAACGGAAAATATTTGCATGTTCGTGTGCAACGATCAGAAATTAAATTCAATTTTTTGTTCTGAACCTGTGTGAGCATGCCTAAGGTAATTAACGTTGTGAAAAAATCCCTGAATTTTCGTCGACACACTGTACAATATATTAAAGAGAGATTATTTAAAAATCTCCATTCTCGTGAGCCGAACCAAACGTCACGTTGAAATAATTTTTAGAGATTTTGAATCCACTCACTTTTTGAGTCTTTCTCTATCGTCTCCTCTCAAATCTATCTCGCACAAGCTTAGCCATCTTGGCATATTTAAATGAGATTATATTTTTTTGAAGATTTTGATGATTGATAATTCCAAAATTCATAATTCATTGGATTCTAAAACGATACCCAAGTATTATTGTAAAGGTCGGTCAACCCAATACACCAAAAATCTATAAATATAGGTATCATGAAAGTGGGTGACTTTGGTGGTGCATTTGGAACTAAGTTAAGATTATTTTTTTTTTATAATCCACTTTTCTCGGTAATGGTGACATTTTTTTAAGATTTTCAAACTCTAATTTTCTTTCTATCTCTCTCCTCCTTCCATAATTTACTTTTGAAAATTTTTGAAGTGACGATGTTACGTTTGAAACACTTATGAGGGCGAGGATTTTAATGATTAAAATCTAGAAACTTTTTCCTTACCATGGAGCCTACGGCTTGTTTTACAAACACTTTTTATCATTTTTGGGTTCAAAATCACCTTTCATGAATGTTTAAGTGGTGAACTTTAAGCTAACGATTTGCAAAGTCCTATGTCAGAGTGGATCCTGTTGGATTTAATCTAACGTGGGCATACATATATATATATATATATAGTAAATTGTATGCTATGAGCTATCATAAAGTTTATCCTTATAAATGTGATTAATTAAGGATTTGAGGATATAAGTATTTAAAGAAAAATATGGGTCATATTTTTATTATGTGTAGAGATAAGGGTGTTATTTCTATTTGTATGATGGGTTAAAATAGAAAATGACACCAAATGGTGTTTTAGCACCCGTACGCATAACAGAGGTCTCTTGAGTTAAGAGGCCAGGTCATGGTCCCCAATACATACACGAGACTTTTCCTTCTCCTGAATATCTCATCATCTTGGAGTGACGTCGGAGAACACTGTACTGGATTGGAATACCGTTTCCCATAGATCCAGGTATGTTTCCGCTGAAGTTCTTTCGATATTTTGACATGGAGATCATCGGGCAAATTCATATTCTAGAAATTTAATCTCCCTCTCAAGATTTCTAACAATGGTATCAGAGCCTTAAATCCATATTAGAACCATGAAAATCTTCCTGTCTGATCGGCAGGAGATCTATATTATTATAAAACAAATAACAAAAAGGGGTTGGGCCACCACCGCGCAGCCACCCGTGTACTACTGGATTGAGAACTTTCATTACAATGATATGGCATATAAACACTTCCAACTGCGGTTCGTGAGACACACCACAGTAGGGATGGAGAATTAATACTCTCACAACCCCTTTGTTCATTGCATTTCCCTGATCAATGAATGTAGTATGCATTTAAGAATGAGCAGCATCATAGTTGTCATCCCATGGCCATGGCTGCGGCGGTGATTTCCAGAAAAACAGAGTCTCGGTGGGGGTGGCCAGGAGAAGAAGGTAGATGGGAAGGTTCCCTTTTGTTCCATCGCTACCTACGAACCCAGGAAAATTTTAGGGGGTCTTTGAAAACCGGTTGAGGTCTGTTTATTCGGCCAACATGGTCGAATAAGGTCGAGTAAGACCATGTGTGTGAGGGGGGGAGATGACCCGCTCCACGATGCAGCCGACAAGGGGCCGACCATTCCTTTATCAAACCGGGCCTTATAGTTTTCCTTTTGACCCCCCATCTTGCTGTATACATATTGTCATATATATAGTTCTTTTTTAATCCCCCACCATTCACACCCACAGACATATGTTATCTTTTATGCAAAGTGTATGCTCTTATGTAAACATCGGGTTCGATTTACAAGAGTTTATGAGACCGTAATACCTTATTCTCTCAAGTTCAAATAGATTGTATTCAATACAACATGTTTTCGTGATTTCATTCATTATTTATAAAAGAGTTTTATTTTGTGAAGTGTTCGGATCTTTTGATTCTTTAATAGTTATACACATTGGGTCTATTTGACTGTACCTAGAAAGATCCAGATAATATTTTGACTTCAAATTTTGATATATTTACGATGTCTAATATTCTGAATTAGATTAATTGAAACAACATGCTATTAAAATAGCCTCTCTTGTGTCAATTAATTTATTTTGGAATAATAAGATGGTTGTATTTATGTAATTTATGTGAATATTTACTAGCCCAAAGGATAGTTCATATTTGATCGAATTACATATATGCACATTTGTAATAGTAAATATGTGACAATTATTTCGTATTTCATGTGAATAATAAGTCGGTCCAAAGATAGGCTTATTATTTGACAGAATTTATTGTCAATATTTGATTGTTACACCAAGAGTATCATTTGTAAATTAATATTTTTGTCCAAAGATAAAATATTAATGTTGTACTAGATATCTTGTGATTGGTTGTACCATTATTTGAAAATTATTTTCAACATAATATGAACTTATGTGAGCTATTGTTTTATTTTTTTACAGTTGCAAATTCTGCTAATAATATTTCTACCAATATTAATTCGATTCCTATGCTTAATGGTACACTTCTCGCTTTGGTTTGTTCAGAGGTTAATTTAACTTCTGTACCCACACACACTTGGTGGATAGATTCCAGTGCTACTACTCATATAAGTGTGTCTATGCAAGGTTGCCTCCACTGCCGAAAGTCGAATGATGGTGAAAGATACATCTACGTGGGCGATGGCAAAACAGTGGAAGTTGAGGCTATATGGACTTTTAGGTTATTATTAAAGACTGGTCATTATTTGGATTTAGATGAGACTTATGTTGTACCGTCTTTTAGACGAAATTTGATATCTATTTCTATGTTGGACAAATCTGGCTATTATTGTTCATTTGGAAATAATAAGTTTAGTCTTTTTCAAAGTTCAAATCTTGTTGGTACTGATTTCTTGTCATTTAATGATAATTTATATTTACTTAATATTGTAGTCTCATTTAATGAAACCTTGCATATAAGTTCCTGTGGTACAAAACAAAAATTAACAAATGAGAATTCCGCTTCATTATGGCACAAGAGATTAGGTCATATCTCTAAACAAAGAATTGAGAGACTTGTGTCTGACGGTATTCTTGATTCCCTTGATTTTACGGACTTTGGCACGTGTCAATTGTATAAAGAAAAAACAAACGAACATAAGGAGAACAGGAGCCAATAGAGCTTCAGACGTCTTAGAATTAATACATACGGATATTTGTGGACCATTTCCTATGGCTTCTTGGAATGATCAACAATATTTTATTACATTCATAGACGATTATTCTCGATATGGCTACCTGTATCTCATTCATGAGAAGTCCCAGTCACTCGATGTGTTCAAGAAGTATAAGGCTGAAGTTGAGAACCAACTCAACAAAAGGATAAAGGCTGTCAGATCAGACCGTGGTGGAGAATACTATGGTAGATATGATGGATCTGGTGAACAACGTCCAGAACCTTTTGCTAAATTCCTAGATGAATACAGTATCGTCCCACAATACGAGAGAAGTCCCAATCACTGGATGTGTTCAAGAAGTATAAGGCTGAAGTTGAGAACCAACTCAACAAAAGGATAAAGGCTGTCAGATCAGACCGTGGTGGAGAATACTATGGTAGATATGATGGATCAGGTGAACAACGTCCAGAACCTTTTGCTAAATTCCTAGAGGAATACGGTATCGTCCCACAATACACCATGCCGGGATCTCCTAACATGAATGGTGTTGCTGAGCGACGAAATAGGACACTTAAAGATATGGTAAGAAGTATGATTAGTAAATCTACCTTACCAGAATCTCTCTGGGGAGAAGCATTAAAGACTGCAGCTTATTTGCTAAATAGGGTTCCAACAAAAGTAACTGTGAAAACCCCTTATGAGCTTTGTATAGGTAAGAAGCCTAGTTTGAAGTATTTGCACATTTGGAGTTGTCCAGCTGAGGCAAAGCCTTACAAACATAATGAAAGGAAACTGGACTCCAAAACAGTCAGCAGCTATTTTGTTGGATATCCTGAAAGGTCAAGGGGCTACAAGTTTTATGATCCCGCAACTAAGTCCATTTTTTGAGACGGGAAATGCCCAGTTCTTTGAGGATATTGAGTTTGTCATTGGGGATAAGATTAAAGATTTTATCTTTGAGGAGGAGTATGTCACTATTCTTCCAATTACTGTTGATAATGATCAGGATCAGATTTCTTTACCTGATATTATTCAAGAAGTAATTCCAGATCAAGACAATATTCAAGCATCTCCCATTCAAAATAATGAAATTGATTCAGAAGAACAAACTCAACACTCTCAAGAACCAATGCCATTAAGGAGATCCACTAGAGAAAGGAGAAGTGCAATTCCGGATGACTATATCATATTTCTCCAAGAACATGAGGTTGACATTGGGGTGGTGGAAGATGATCCAATCAACTTCCATCAAGCCATGTAAAGTTCTAATTCTCAAAAATAGATAGATGCTATGAATGAGGAAATAAAGTCCATGAAAGACAATGATGTTTGGGATCTTGTCCCATTACCTGAAGGTGCGAAGCCCATTGGTTGTAAATGGATATTTAAAACCAAGAGGGATTCAAAAGGTAATGTGAAGAGATATAATGCTCGTCTTGTCGCTAAGGGCTTTACTCGGAAGGAAGGCATCGATTATAAAGAGACTTTCTCTCCGATTTCATCTAAAAACATTTTTAGAGTAATAATGACATTAGTGGCACATTTTGATCTTGAGTTACATCAGATGGATGTAAAAACTGCGTTTCTCAATGGCGACATTGATGAGACGATATATATGGTGCAGCCAGAAAATTTTGTGTCGGGAGACCCAAAGAACATGGTTTGCAAATTAAAAAAATCCATCTATGGACTTAAGCAAGCTTCTCGTCAATGGTATTATAAATTTCATCAAATTATCATCTCATTTGATTTTGAGATGAATATAGTGGATGATTGTATATACCATAAGTTCAGTAGGAGTAAACATATTTTTCTGGTTTTATATGTCGATGACATACTGCTTGCCAGCAATGATATAAGCTTATTATGTGAAACTAAGAAGTTTCTGTCAAGAAATTTTGAGATGAAAGATCTTGGAGATGCCTCTTTTGTATTAGGCATACAGATATACCGAGATCGCTCTCGAAATATCCTTGGGTTATCACAAAAGGGCTATATCGAAAAGATTCTTAAAAGATTTGGCATGCAGAACTGTAAACCAGGTGACACCCATGTTGCTAAAGGTGACAAGTTTAGCCTCAATCAATGCCCCAAAAATGACTTTGAAGTTAAAGAGATGCAGAAGATTCCGTATGCATCAGCCATAGGAAGTCTTATGTATGCTCAGGTTTGTACGCGTCCGGATATTACGTACATTGTTGGAATGTTAGGCAGATACTTAAGTAATGCAGGAGTGGATCACTGGAAAGCAACCAAAAGGGTCATGCGGTACTTACAAAGAACAAAGGACTACATGCTCACATATAGAAAATCAGATCAACTAGAGATCATTGGATATTCTGATTCTGACTTTGCTGGATGCCAATATAGTAGGAGATCCACGTCAGGTTATATTTACTTATTGATTAGAGGAGCTATTTCATGGAAGAGTGTTAAGCAGACACTTGTAGATAGCATGTTATGAGGCATCAAATCATGGGATATGGCTGCGAAATTTTGTCACCGGATTGTGAATTGTGGATGGAATTGAAAGACCACTTAAGATATTTTGTGACAATAAGTCAGCAGTGTTATATTCCAACAACAACAGGAGTTCTACAAAGTCTAAGCACATAGACATCAAGTTCCTGGTTGTTAAAGAAAGAGTACAGAGTGGTCAAATATTTATAGAGCATATTGGCACAAACTCCATGATTGCGGATCCGCTTACTAAGGGACTTCCACCCAAGGTCTTTCATGAGCATATGACTCATATGGGTGTCTTGTCATTTGATGATGTGCTAGTTTAGTGGGAGTTTGTGTTTATATTTTGAAATATTTTGTATTTATGGATATTTTCTGTAGAAATAAAGAATTCAGTTTGTTCTCACTCTGTTATTTGTTGATCTCAATAAAGAATAAAGTTAGACCAGTTGAAAATAGGCATGATTGAATCAGATTACATGTAATTTCCATGCTACACATCCGTACTTGATCCATGTCGTTCGTTATATTAACATATGTGATTATTGATGGGTTGAATTACGTCAAATGTGATGAAAACATCTTTAGTCCTATATTGATATGATTAATGGACCGGATTGATTGAAGATGCTTTTGATGATGATAGCAAATTTTGAACTCATAAAGTTTCAGTATACAATCGTAAAAGTGAATATATATATATATGTTGTCCAAGTGGGAGATTGTTGGATTTAATCTAACGTGGGCATACATATATATATAGTAAATTGTATACTATGGGCTATCATAAAGTTTATCCCTATAAATGTGATTAATTAAGGATTTTGGGATATAAGCATTTAAAGAAAAGTATGGGTCATATTTTTATTATGTGTAGAGAGCATGGTGTTATTTCTATTTTTATGATGGGCTAAAATAGAAAATGACACAAAAGGGTGTTTTAGCACCCGTACGCACAACAGAGGTCTCTTGGGTTAAGAGGCCGGGTCATGGTCTCCAATACATATACGAGACTTCTCCTTCTCCTGGATATCCCATCATCTTGGAGTGACGTCGGAGAACACTGTACTGGATTGGATGACCGTTTCCCATGGATCCAGGTATGCTTCCACTGAAGTTCTTTCGATGTTTTGACATAGAGATCATCGGGCAAATTCATGTTCTAGAAATTTAATCTCCCTCTCAAGATTTCTAACAGACCCCACATGTGGCGAGACTCATAAAGAATTTATTCTCCATAATGACATCTTATAATCTTGATTAATCACCTGTATAGGTGGAATTATCATAGCTTTCCATAAATATCCCCTACTTACGTGGACTATTCGAGTAGAGTTATAACTTACGTGTTCATCTACATTTGAATTTTAAAGTCTTGTTCGGTTAAAATGATATTTGATATACTACTAGATACAATGTTAATATAGTTAGAAACTATTGTACAAATGCTTTTTTATATATATTGATGCGCCACGAGGTTCGTCGTTAAAACACACGCGGCACTCAATCTTAAAATTTAATTACTGAACTTGCAACAAAATAAATAGACATAGTACAACGGCGAGTACGGGTCGAATCCACGGGATGGTTGAGTTTTAAAATTAAGAATTTTGAATTTCTTAGAAAGTAAAAATAGACGAATGTTTTATTTTTTAAGAAATTAAAATAACATGAAATAAATCTATCTAAAAAAATATGGAGGGTCAAGAGAGAGAAAAGTGAAGATTTAGATAGAAAGTTTTAACCTATGAAATTAAGTGCTTAATAAAATAGACGAAGTGAGATAGAGAATTTTACGGCCGTGGTGTGAAGGTAACAATATCGTATCCTCGAGCCTTTGATTCACGAGTTGTCGGGGACAACCACGTACACTTGACCGGAAGACCCGTCTCTCTTGATCGACTTTAGACGAAATTTAGAAGGTTGAAGATAAAGAATTTTAGAAAGAGATTAAAGGGGGGTGGAGAGATAGTACGTGAGAGAAAAAAAGAGGGGGAGAGAGAGACTACGCGATGGAGAGAGGATGAGAAAGAAGAGATGAATGAGGGAAAGATGGTGCGTGGGAGAGAAAATAGATGAAGATAGAGAGCGTGAAAGAGAGAAGAGAGATAAGGAGAGAGAGAGAGAGAGAGCCTGAAAACTTACGTGTGCGTGTGTGTTTGTAGGAAGAAAGAAGAGAGATGTCTCCGAAAGGGGGAGAGGGGGTGTGGCTTTATATGGGTGAGGGGATGGACTAGCCACAGTTCTCTTTCATAAATCCTTCCATTAATTTTGGTCCATCTCCATTCCCATGCTCATGCTGTTGTCATTATCACACCGAAAGTGATTTTTGCATATATATAACCGTTAAAAATGAATTTACACGTAAATTTATCTTCCACGAATATGTTTTTTCTTGAATTAAATGTCACCAATGACTTTGTAGTCGCTTTTATGTTAAAAGTAAGGTTAGATGGCTCGAAGATATGTTTTGTATCGGATTCCTCGTGATCCGATACGAGTTGGCCGAACTCGATTTTGATCTAGACCGACTTGATTTACCCGTGTGTTTGAAATAAATTTGATAATAAAATTTTATATTTTTCATCCACGGAATGTAAGATCTATAAGTAATGTTATATTATTATTATATTATTATTTTTAAAAATAGTTTTATAATAAATTATTACTTAAATAATTAATA
Source organism: Amorphophallus konjac (assembly GCA_022559845.1). NCBI lineage: Eukaryota > Viridiplantae > Streptophyta > Magnoliopsida > Alismatales > Araceae > Amorphophallus > Amorphophallus konjac. The sequence goes on from CM040117.1 coordinate 236,484,315, forward strand.
TTGACTCGATGTGATATATTTGATTTGTGACTTAAGCCCTCTAAATGTTATATGAGTCACCCACGTTACACAAAACCTATAGGACCGAGCAAACCATGTTTAAAAGTGCGTTAAAATCAATTAAGAAGTGTAGATAGGAATGTTTTATGGATATTTTTGAATTTGCATAAAGAAGGTGTACATACGAATACAAATATAAGATGGAGTTTTGCATAAATTTATTTTTGAAAAATTACCCATATACTCTTTAAAATCTTTTAAAATTATCTCTATACCCTCGCATTTATGGTATTACATGTAATATCTCTCGAATCTCTTAACTTGAGTTGCCATGTCCTTTGAGTTACGTCCCATATAAAGGGCGTTAACTCACTCATATTAGATTATCATTTTGCCTCCACTTTATTATAAGGATATATAGGGAGAAAGAATGGACAACGACGACCCTCTCTTATGTCGGTGAGACTGGGAGACACACACGCATAGAGAGCAGGGTGGAGGTCAACAGAGAGAGGGGGTTAACTGGGAATGGAGAGGGGGTGGGCAATTGAGAGAGGGAGGGCAATCAGATGGAGAGTGAAAGGGAGGCCAAATGTGGGCACCCCCAACGTGTAGAGAGAGAGAGAGAGACGAGTGGGCTGTTATGGTGGACGGGGGGAGACGGGGTGGACGGCTGACATCCTTTGTGTCCAGAGAGAGAGAGAGAGAGGGTTAGTGTCACACCCCGTTATAATTGAAATAGGGAGTGCAACACATACATGCATATATCTGAGAGTAGTAGCGTTGTGAGCATTCCACAACATAAAATTATTCGTCGTTAACCATGCATTATGAAGAGAAAATAAGTAATGAACATTTCTCATTTACAATTTATAATTAAATACAAAAGTGTCTTGGTACAAAAGCACGTCCACGTAACAAAAACTAACAAAACGAAGACTATTATAACGCTATCGGCTTGCAGTTACGAAGCCACACTTGGAAGCTCCCCCTCTCGTGTATCACTTTCCAAATTTCTGAGCAGTAGTAACGATTATTGTACCTCCTCACGACATGACATCTAAAATGGATAATGCAACAGGTTGAGTATAATACTCAGTAGAACTCCTAACGCCAACCTAGCGGTCGCTCGCTAACAAAAAAAGCTCACGCTCAACCTGTCCACATGTCATACCATCTTATCCATAATCTAGATACAAATAATAATAAGTGCAAGTACTTCGAACAATGTAAAGCTGGAATGCATGTGTAATATTTTAATCAAATGAGCTTAGGTGGATCACCAATGGGGGCGTCTCATACTACCGTCCAAGACTGATGAGGTCAAGAAATAAAATATGAAAGCTAGACATAGTGGCTAAGGACATCGTGACAGAAACATAAACTTGCAACATGATTCGTCCACGTGAATGAACATCATAAACATAAATTACACATGGTAGAGCGTAAATATACCATGAGACATCTTATTATTTTCATGTTTGAGTGAAAATTTTTCTTAACATATTCTCTTATCAAGAAAGCTAACATGTGATATATGTGGATAATCATAATTGCACATACATACAAATAGCGTGCACATACTTACGTATCATATTCATAAAACATAATCTTATCACGGAGTTTACATTCACATTTTCCAACATATTAACTAGAGCAATCAAAGGTTAAGCATGAAACATGGATTATAAGTTAAACACATAAAGAACATGCAATGACGACTTCAAGCCCTGGGTGACTGCACCTACGGGTGGTTCCAAGTCAGATCTCCCCTCTAAAACACCTAGTCTGGGTAGCCCTTTCCACCAGTAGCCCTTTCCATTGGGTAACCATTTCCTTTACACATTCGAGTAGGAGTTCCAAGAAAGAAACATGGCTCGACTATGCGATTTGGTCCGACTATAAGTTAAATCGTGACATGCAACAGATCTTCTGTCTAGATCGCCCTATACTCATGAAATGTAAGGTATATTATCCTTAGAAACGACCTTCACCAAAGACCGATACGTAGTGTAACGTGTTTTCTTGCTTCATTCCATCTTTACATGATACTCATCTTGAGTCTTGTTAACTTATCTATGTTGTTGCGTATCTTATCATTCATGGAAATCTTCATTAACACTTTTGAGAAAAATTAAAGACATCGGAACATAAGTCTCAACTTGATATGAACACATTACATGGTTCGTACTTTTTGGGAGAAACATTTAAAACATAGTTTGAACTTCGAAGAAACTAAGCGTAAGGTTCGCGCCTGGTTCATGCTTATAAATCCTACCTCAAAAAGTTGGAAACTTTGAGCCTTTTACCCTTCCCTTCACATAGCTCGTCCTATTCTCTCCATGGTTCACCCTATTGATAGGATGTTGGAGGAACATGAAACGAAGACTCAGAAAATATAAGATATTTGGATAGTGATCTGAGAAGCTTGTAAGAGATTTACCACTGTGAGATAGCGAAGTTCTCCCAAGAACGTTACGGGGAGTGCAGAAAGCCAAAGAAATGAGAAGGACAAGGGTAAGAGAAAGGAAAAGAGTGAGATTTATATGACTCTCTCTCTACTCTGGTTAGGATTTGCCCCTTCCATAACACCCTTACATGCTAAGTAAGACTATCAAATCACTCTCATGCATGTAGACCTGCTCCATGCCATGACAATCTCTTCTATTCGTTTGTCATATCATCCCAAGTCTTGCAGAAAATCCCGCTGGCTTAGATCTGGGCAGTATTCAAATCCAAGAAAAATTGAATATTACCAGGTATCAACATTATTTAAGTCCAAGGGAAGTCTGATACAGTCAAAGTTCTAAGACTTTTATCGTTTACTTAGCATTGTATATTCCCATCGCCTAGTTAAGGCAGTATTCAAATCCAAGAAAAATCTAATATTACCAGGTATCAACATTATTTAAGTCCAAGGGAAGTCTGATACAGTCAAAGTTCTAAGACTTTTATCGTTTACTTAGCATCGTCTATTCTCATCGCCTAGTTAAGTTTGTCCCCCCGGCTGCACTATCTAAGTCTTATCGTACATTTCATTTATTGACAATCTTGTCAACCAACTTTATTGTAGCAGCTAACTATCATCCATCTTTTATAAGTTGTCATTCCTATTATCTTTTTCTTCAATATATCGTATATCTACTCAATAGATCACCAAATACTTCAATATATCGTCCATCTACTCAATATATCGTTTAATCTCTTAATATAGCATCTATCAAGAAGACAACGAAAATAATTCGTCTAATAGACCACTTCGTCTAATACTTTCGAATTAGACAATACTGTTAGGATGATACCCTTGAGAATACAAATCAATTCCCCTTAGATTAAATGGTTTTGATGACAACAAAATTACCAAGGTACTAATAATAACAAAAGTGCGCATACATTATAAGGTTAACAAAACTACTCAAAATTGCCCAAGGATACTAAGAGTTACAGTTATAGAAAATCCCTAAAAAATGCTTATAGGGTGTTTGGGAACTCTTTTTTTTAAAAAACTATTTCTTTCTCAAAAATTATGATACGTTAATTTTTAACATATTTTTTGAATTCGATAAAAAGAAGTTCTAACCGTTTGGTAAAAATAACACAAATTTTTAATTTTATACGGACATGTTTGGGAGGGGGAGGGGGAGCTGCCGGGGCCAGAGGGGGAGGGGGGAACCGGAGGGGAGGGGGATGCGCAGGGGGAGGGGAGGGGGGAGCCGCCGGTGCCGGAGGGGGGAACCGGCGGGGAGGGGGATGGGGCTGCGCAGGGGGAGGGAGGAACCGGACGGGAGGGGGCTGCGCAGGGGGATGCACAGGGGGAGGGGGCAGCCGCCGGCGCCGGAGGGGGGAACCGGAGGGGAGGGGGATGGGGCTGCGCAGGGGGAGGGAGGAACCGGAGGGGAGGGGGGAACCGGAGGGGAGGGGGCTGCGCAGGGGGAGGGGAGGGGGGAGCCACCGACGCCGGAGGGGGGAACCGGAGGGGAGGGGGGAACCGAAGGGGAGGGGGCTGTGCAGGGGGATGCACAGGGAGAGGGGGGAGCCGCCGGCGCCGGAGGGGGGAACCGGAGGGGAGGGGGATGGGGCTGCGCAGGGGGAGGGAGGAACCAGAGGGGATGGGGGAACAGGAGGGGAGGGGGCTGCGCAGGGGGAGGGGAGGGGGGAGCCGTCGACGCCGGAGGGGGGAACTGGAGGGGAGGGGGATGGGGCTGCGCAGGGGGAGGGAGGAACCGGAGGGGAGGGGGGAACCGGAGGGGAGGGGGCTACGCAGGGGGATGCACAGAGGGAGGGGGGAGCTGTCGGCGCCGGAGGGGGGAACCGGAGGGGAGGGGGATGGGGCTGCACAGGGGGAGGGAGGAACCGGAGGGGGGAACCAGAGGGGAGGGGGATGGGGCTGCACAGGGGGAGGGAGGAACCGGAGGGGAGGGGGATGGGGCTGCACAGGGGGAGGGAGGAACCGGAGGGGAGGGGGGATGCGCAGGGGGAGGGGAGGGGGAGCCGCAGGGGGGCGAAGGGGGGCAACCGGAGGGAAGGGGGAAGGGGGAGCTGCCGGGGGAACTGGAGGGGAGGGGGGAACCGGAGGGGAGGGGGATGCGTAGGGGGAGGGGGGAGCCGCAGGCGCCGGAGGGGGGAACCGGAGGGGAGGGGGATGGGGCTGCGCAGGGGGAGAGAGGAACCGGAGGGGAGGGAGAGGGGGGCGCGTGAGTATTTTTTTAAAAAAAAATTGGTCAGATGGTGTTTTTTTTTTGAGGAAGGTTTACACAGGATTAGATTATCTCCCTAAAAGTTAAGAGAGACGTACCAAACAGGGCTATAAGACCTCTTCCTCTTTTTTTTTAAATTGAGAGAAAAAAGAGGTAAAAAACTGCAACCGAACACCCCATTAGAGTAGTTCACACGTAAACAAAGTTAAATTTGACTCAAAAATAAACTGATTAACTCACTATTCAAAATTAAGAAGAGTAACAAATTCTCTCGATTATGTCATGACTCAGTCACTGCCAAGATAGTCGTTCAAATCCTTACAACTATGATAGTTTAATACTTAGTCGATATTCATATCGGCTATCTATACTTAGCCAATCATTTGGCTTGTTATTAAAGCACAACATAGTCGATATCTGTCAACATAGTCGCGGAAAGAACATAATTGATATCTGTCAAAAGATAATCGCTGAAAGAACATAGTCGATATCTGATACACACACTCGCTGAGTGAACACTGTCAAAGATAATCGATCAAAGGAACACATAGTCGATATAGACGATCACATAGTCGACATTCATAGTCGCATCAGTTATCGACTATGATATCATGTTTATATACTCACTCCAAGTATCGACTATCTTGGAAATACAAAAGATCAACTATCTCTAGCTTAAGAACTTATCGACTATCTCAATAATCGATGCTTCCAACTATATACTCGTATAGTCGAATTGAACTTTAATTATCTAGAATTCTATTATCGACTATCTCATCAGACTAGCTATCTTGAATCAAATCGACAATCTTTTTTGCCTATTATGACCAATCGACTATCACTACGATTATCCAATCTGCATCCAATGATTATCTGAACAATTTGAAATTCAAAACGTATTTAATACCATGCACAGTCATTTAATGCAGGTCATGCACTTCGAAGTGTCACTTTCCTTTCTCATATTACATCTGTCTAATGGTCGGGAAAGGTCAATATTTTTTTTCAGGAAAGTACAGACTGTGCAAAAACTACAAATACGCAAAGGTGTACAAACCTATTGCGTGTCAACAGGAAGAGAGATATTTCTACCTACCTTTGACTTTGTCTATATTTGAGTTGTTTAATCCAATTTGTGTCTGTAAAATAGACAGCCAACACCTCGGTAAAATACACTAAAAGCATATCCGTCTCCGAGGGTTGACTGAAACGATGAAAGGACAACCAGATATGTCGTGATACGCTGTCTGTACAAAATAACGAAAAAAAGGGAGACAACTCTCTAACGATCTAATGCTTAAGCCTAATGATTTACTTATCATGTCTAACGATCACAAGTATGAGCCTAATGACCAGGAAAATGAGCACAACGAAATTATTTCAAGAAGGCTATAAATTTCAGGCAAAGGCAAGACGGTGAAGGCAACAAATTGAAGGAAAAATCCTGATAACAAGTTAAGAGTGTCATGACCTAAGATCCGGATACCGGGATAAGGTCACACGGCCGCATGCTGAACCAACACCATCAGGAGAACCTACGAACACCAGACCCCTCGATCCCGAGCTTGAACCAGCAAAGAACCACGCCCAACGCACAGGGCGACACCAGCCCGTCTGCCGAAAGGGCCACGACAACGTTGTCGACAACTCGACCTTCACCGGCACAGGGTCCGCCACTCAAGTAAACACAACATGGCCAAATGCGTCCACTGACGTCTTATACTGCGCCAAGGCCTCATATACGCACACACTACTCACACCCAAGTCTCGGGAGGAGCAGAAGAGACACTCGCACACACCACACCCTCGGACTGTCTAGGATCCGCACCTTTGTGCCCAACGGTACGGCCGTGTCCAGCTACCTGACACGGGGTACGCGCCACTGCACCCAACAATAACGTACTCTTGTCCCAACCAAGATACATACGCTCAAACGATCTTGCCTCTATAAGAGCATTGTACACACAAGGCGCTCTCGCCCGGTCCAGTCACGACAAGCCCTCCAGGCAGTGGAAACAACAGGGCTCTAACCCTCCGCGCTCTCGTGGAACACCCGAGGACACGCGTACGCATGCGCCAGGACCACATGGGACCTCTAAACCACACTGTCTGTCAACGGGAAAACTATGTAAGGCGGAGGACGGGAACACACGAACCTCGACTCACAAATCTATGAGGATGCCTAGCCGCGATCACAGCCCTCACGCGGGAATACCCTCTGCGGTCACGAAACTCTCGCGGGGACAGTCGACACGGGTAGCCCGACACAAGAGTGATTGTTCACACTCCAGCAGCAGACAGGGATGGCCCACACTAATAACCCAGAACCAGCAGAACACACGGAACCACGCAGACACGCATTCCGTAAGGCCACCCCTGCTACGGACACCCCGGAAACCAAATCGCGGAGTGCAACACCCCTGGGCTGAAGGGGACTGGGCAGCCAGACTTCTGGCAGCCCAACAGGGCTAGGTGGCCAACCCCATGGCCGCCCACCCCTGGGCACTCCCTGTCTTGGGCGGCCATCCCACTGGCCGCCTGTGGACGCACTTTTTTCTTAAAAGATGTGGTTTTATTTATTTATTGGTTTATTAAGTGCGTGGGCGTGCCAGTCACGAAGTGACGATTTATTCGGGTCCCGAAGAGCCCATGGTGCGCTCGATCTGACTTCGTCAGACGATTGTGTAGTTCGTGTCGGGACCAAAACCCGCCGCGCCATAAAGGTCACGGCGTCATTTACATCCCCCATACGAGGGAATACCCTTGATTAATCGCAGGGAATCAGGGCCTCATGGCCAGGGAATCGATTGCATGGAAGGTCTATTACGAGGTATTGAAATCCTCGCATGAGGGTGAGAAGAAAGCATTCGCGGTCATGTCGGTTATGTGCTGACCATTTAATATTCGGACGAATGTCCGGCTCGGGAAAAGTGCGATCGTCGCGGGAAAACCGGAGCATATGTATGCCAGGATATGGCAATTTATTGTTCAGAAGAACGGAAAACGTTCGGCTAAACCTCGGTCAGAGCGGTCAGAAACCAGTAAATCTGTTGGCCCGGTGCAAGAGCAAGCTGCGACCATACTGCGGTGGGCCCCCCGCGGTCCAAACAAGACTTGCATGAGCATCATTAATATTTCTGGTGCCAAGGGCCAACGAGGGAATATCCCTTGAATCGGCTAAAAAGCCCTGTGTCTAGGGAAGCGGACGTTCGAAACGTGTCGGTCATTCGGGAGACCGTTTAATATTCAGACGAGAGTCCGGCTTGAGAATATTGTAATCGTCGCGGGAGGACCTGAAACATATGCATGCCAGGATACGGCAAGTTTATTATTCTGGGACACCGAAAATATTCGGTTAAATCTCAGTTAGTGTAGCAGGAAACCGGTAAATCTATTGGCCCGGTGCGAGATCGAGTCAAGACCATACCGGGGGCGCCTCCCGTGGTCCGAACGAGACTTGCGCGGGCATCATTAATATTTCCGGTGCCGGAGGGCAACGGGGGAGAGTCCCATGACTAGACTCCAAAACCGAAAACGTGTTCGAAGGGAGCGGACTTTAGACCGAGGATATGAGCCGAACGGCGACCACGATTGGGACGGACCCGAGGTCTAAGCGTGGCCCACGGATGTCTTATTGATATTCCCATGGAAGGGGTCCAGGGGTGGCGAAGACCGTCTCGTTCTATTCCGATTTTGTCGGTCACTCACGGACCTTTTCATGTTCGGGCAAGGGCCCATATTGAAAGTACGACGTGGATGGAAACGATCCCGTACAAATGTATGCCGAGTTTACGGCAGTTTCAATGAAACAACGGGAACGAATCCCATTAGAATGAATCCGATTTAACGGGCTATCGGCCCGGAGCAATGCCGGCTCACGACCATGTCGGGGAGGGAGCCGTCGGCCATATTGGTTGCTCACGGGTCTTTTCATGTTCAGACACAGGTCCGTAATAGAAACGCGGCGAAAATCGAGGTGAACCCGTTCAAATGTCTGCCGAGCGTGCGGTAATTTTAGTAGTGGCTCAGAAAGGATCCGGCCTGAGAAACGAGTCCGATTTAGTCGGAATGTCAGCCCGAGGCGAGGTCGGGCCATGGCCATTTCGGGATAATTCCCAAGACTCAGGCCCAACCTGGAAGGGCGACATTGTTGTTCCTTCAACACCGGATCACGAGAGAGACGGGGCTGCAGAGTGGATTTTACCATTTTTTTATCTGGGTTTTAAATTATGTGCATATATATATATTATTGCTTATTCCCCTTTTATGTATTTATTCTGGATGATTTCTCTATTTTGTTTATTATTATTACTATTATATTTTCCCTTTCCTTTTTCTTACTATTATTATTATTATTTCACATTTTTTGTTTATTTCTCATATATGTATATTCAGGTTTATTTATTTATCATAATTTTTTTATTAATTTATTATCATTATTATCATTATCATTATCATGACATATTTATATATGTTTATATTTATTTATTTTGGAAGGAAAAGTGGGCCGTTGGGGGGGTTAAGCGGGGCTGAAGGAGTGTGACGGCGAGGACAGCAGGTAGCGTGCCGGTGAGGGTAGCTTGGAGCGTGCCGGGGAAGCCCAGAGATAGTGTACCGGTGAAGAAAGGGGGGTGGCATGTTGATGAAGACATTCCAAAGAGCGCCGGCGAAGGGAGGAGAGGAGCGTGCCGGGCTAACTCAAAGTCTGTACATCGTTTGCTAGAGTCTGCACATCATTCATTTGCTACAACTCAAAGTCTGTGCATTGGCTGCTAGCACACACGCAGAGTCTGTACATTATCCATTTACTGCAACTCAAAGTCTGTACACTGGCTACTAGCACACACGAAGTCTGTACGTCCCTCAGGTCAAAGTTTATACATTGGCTGGTCGCTGCGACACGAAGTCTGCACATCGGCTGGTTGCTGCACACAAAGTCTGTACATTCATCAGCTCAAAGTCTGTACATTGTCTATTTGCTGCAACTCAAAGTCTATACATTGGCTGGTTGCATGCACACAAAGTCTATATATCTATCAGCTCAAAGTCTGTACATTGTCCATTTGCTGCAGCTCAAAATCTATACATTGGCCAGCTCAAAGTCTGTACATTGTCCATTTGCTGCAGCTCAAAGTCTATACATTGGCCAGCTCAAAGTCTGTACATTGTTCATTTGCTGTAGCTCAAAGTCTATACATTGGCCAGCTCAAAGTCTATACATTGGCCAGCTCAAAGTCTGTACATTGTCCATTTGCTGCAGCTCAAAGTCTATACATTGGTCAGCTCAAAGTCTGTACATTGTTCATTTGCTGCAGCTCAAAGTCTATACATTGGCCAGCTCAAAGTCTGTACATTGTTCATTTACTGCAGCTCAAAGTCTATACATTGGCCAGCTCAAAGTTTGTACATTGTTCATTTGCTGCAGCTCAAAGTCTATACGTTGGCCAGCTCAAAATCTGTACATTGTCCATTTGTTGCAGCTCAAAGTCTATACGTTGGCCAGCTCAAAGTATGTACATTGTCCATTTGCTGCAGCTCAAAGTCTATACATTGGCCAGCTCAAAGTCTGTACATTGTTCATTTGTTGCAGCTCAAAGTCTATATGTTGGCCAGCTCAAAGTCTGTACATTGTCCATTTGCTGCAGCTCAAAGTCTATACATTGGCTAGCTCAAAGTATGTACATTGTTCATTTGATGTAGCTCAAAGTCTATACGTTGGCCAGCTCAAAGTCTATACGTTGGCCAGCTCAAAGTCTGTACATTGTCCATTGCTGCAGCTCAAAGTCTATACATTGGCCAGCTCAAAGTCTGTACATTGTCCATTTGCTGTAACTCAAAGTCTATACATTGGCCATCACATTGGCCAGCTCAAAGTCTGTACATTGTTCATTTGCTGCAGCTCAAAGTCTATACATTGGCCAGCTCAAAGTCTGTACATTGTCCATTTGCTGCAGCTCAAAGTCTATACATTGGCCAGCTCAAAGTCTATACGTTGGCCAGCTCAAAGTCTGTACATTGTCCTGCTCAAAGTCTGTACATTGTCCATTTGCTGCATCTCAAAGTCTATACGTTGGCCAGCTCAAAGTCTGTACATTGATCATTTGTTGTAGCTCAAAGTCTATACATTGGCCAGCTCAAAGTATGTACATTGTTCATTTGCTGCAGCTCAAAGTCTATACATTGGCCAGCTCAAAGTCTGTACATTGTTCATCTGCTGCAGCTCAAAGTCTATACATTGGCCAGCTCAAAGTCTGTACATTGTTGTCACAAGCACATTAAGCCCATACATTCGTTCACGGCATGTCTGAACATCCATTTCCAATGTACATGCTTCACTATCTGCATTTGTGCAATCCTTCACGCAAAGTCTATACATTACTTGTTGCTGTGTTCGTGTATCAACCTTCCAAGTCTGTACATTGGGTTCCACTTCAGAGAGACGGTGGAAGAAGAGGTGAGACGGAGAGATAGATGAGGGAGAGAGGGAGTGGGTGAGGAGGGTTGAAGGGCGTACCGCTGAAGGGCTGGGGAGCGTGCCGCCGAGGGGCCATGAGGGCGTACCGCTGAGGGAGTAGGTTGAGAATTTCTAAGAAGACCCACTCTACCTCTAGTTCTTTTAAGGCTTTTCTTTTCTTCTTTTCTCCAGCTTTTATGTAGTTTTATACAAATCTCCCTTCCCCTCCCCCTTGTTTGCTCAGTCTCTCTTCACGGATCGAACGTTTAATCTGCCATGTTCTCAACAAGTTCCGTTCTTCTCATGTTGTCGGCCATGCCTTGCCTGGTTAAAAAGTTCTGTTACCTATTGTTCCATTCGTTTGTTGCTTCCTTTTGCCTTTTTGATACATTGTTATTCCATTTGTTTGTTGCTTCCTTTTCTCTTTCAACATGTTGTTATTTCCAATGAAAATTCGGCAGCATCTCCCCTTGACCCGGATGGTAAGGGAGATACAGGGAACGCGCCCACATGGAGTGGCGGAACCCGACAGCTGAGGTGCGTGCCAAGGGCGACAACACCTTTAAAGAAACTTCGGATAACCCGGGAGAAACGACGAGGGGAAGACGATTCTTGGATTGGCTAGGGGTGCACCGGGCAAAAGGAGAGGACTGGTGTGCCGGCTAGGGAGCTCAAAGATGTGTGTCGGGCAAGAGAGGTAGGAAGTGCACCGGCCAGGGAATTGGGTGGTGTACCAGGCTGGAGGTGGCCAGGCTGTGCCGGGGAAGGCTCTGACAAGGGCTGTGCCGGTGAGCGGACGAGTCAAGGGTGTGTCGCTGAGGGCATATGGAGGGGTGTACCGGGCAAAAGGCCAAAGGGCTGTGTGCCGGCCAAGGGGAGGGGTTATGTGTATGCCGGCTGGGAGGGCCAAAGTGTGTGCTGGTCAGGGAGCCATGGGTGCACCGGGCTGGGGTATTGGGTTTGGCAGGCTTCAAAGGAAACTTGGCAGGACGGGGAAGGCTCAAAAAAGGGGGGCTTCAAGGTAGAGGCATGGGTACGCAGAGGAGAAAAGAAGGGCATCTCCCTTTGAGCATGTGAGCAAATGTGAGGGCTAGAGGCCCTACGGGGGACCACGACAGGGGGAGAAGATCGGTGCAAGAGACTCAAGCCGCCGGAGGGGAAGAAGGAAACGACCAAATGCATATAGTGATTCAAACCAACGGAGACAAAAAGAAACCCAAAGAGGGGGAGTTTTCATTCATGAAGAGAAAAGGGCCATAACCGGCCGTATACATTGTAACACACCGGTGCTAAAGCTACAAACGATGGGGGAAGAAGAAGAGGAACTTGAGGGGGAGGAAAGGATGAGGGGAAGAAAGTGTTGGGCTTGAGCAGGGGCGACGGATCCCTGCTCTTCCCCACTTCCCCGTTACATGAAGCCTCTCTCTCTCCCTCTCTCTTTCCAGCTTCTTCTTCTTCTATGGAGCCCTCCTGGGCTTGCCGAGCTTGGACGGGCCAGCTCTTCTTCTTCCCCTTCTCTCTTCTCTCCTCGTCCGTGTAGGCCTCTGTGTATTATCCGTCTCCCTCTGTGTCTGTTTTTCGTCGGAGCGAGGGGTTCTTATACCCATGGTCAGGCCGACGACTGCCGAGGACGGGAGTAGGTGGGGCGAGGACAGCCCAGCAGGGTGCAGGTATGGGCCTGTCACGCCTTCGCTGGGCGCCGAGGGCTACGAGCGTTGACCGGCGTGGATGGGCCGAATGCTGTGCCGCTGGGGGCTGTGGACGCACTAAAATTCGCTTTTTCAGGTGGTTCATCTATTAAGTGCGTGGGCGTGCCAGTCACAAAGTGACAATTTATTCGGGCTCCGAAGAGCCCACGGTGCGCTCGATCTGACTCGGTCAGACGATTGTGTGGTTCGTGTCGGGACCAAAATCCGCCGCTTCATAAAGGTCACGACGTCATTTACATCCCCCATACGAGGGAACACCCTTGATTAATCGCCGAGATTCAGGGCCTCATGGCCAAGAAATCAATTGCATGAAAGGTCTATTACGAGATATTGAAATCCTCGCGCGAGGGTGAGAAGAAAAAAAAACCATTCGAGATCTTGTCGGTCATGTACTGACCATTTAATGTTCGGACGAATGTCCGGCTCGAGAAAAGCGCGATCGTCGCGGGAAAACCGGAGCATATGTATGCCAGGATATGGCAAATTTATTGTTCAGAGGGACGGAAGACATTCGGCTAAGCCTTGGTTGGAGCGGTCAAAAACCAGTAAATCTGTTGGCCCGGTGCAACAGCAAGCTGCGACCATACTGCGGTGGGCCCCCCGCGGTCGAAACAAGACTTGCATGAGCGTCATTAATATTTCCGGTGCCAAGGGGCAACTAGGGAATATCCCTTGAATCGTCTGGAAAGCCCTACGTCTAGGGAACCGGACGTTCAAAACATGCCGGTCATTCGGGAGACCGTTTAATATTCGGATGGGTGTCCGGCTTGAGAATATCGTAATCGTCGCAGAAGGACCTAGAACATATGTATGCCGGGAAACGGCAAACATATTATTCCGAGACTCTGAAAACATTCGGTTAAATCTCGTTTAGTGTAGCAGGAAACCAATGAGTTTGTTGGCCCGGTGCAAGATCGAGTCAAGACCATGCCGGGGGTGCCTCCCGCGGTCCAAACGGGGCTTGCGTGGGCATCATTAATGTTCTCGGCGCCGGAGGGCAGCGAGGAAGAGTCCCGGGACTAGATTCCAAAACCGAAAACGTATTCAAAGGGAGCGGGCTATAGGCCGAGGATATGGGTCAGACAGTGACCATAATCGGGACGGACCCGAGGTCCCAGCATAGCCCACGAATGCCTTATTGATATTCCCATGTGTAGGGTCCAGGGATGACGGGAGCCATCCCGTTCTATTCCGATTTCTGTCGGTCACTTGCAGACCACTTGATATTCGGACAAGTGTCCATATTGAAGGTACGACGTAGACAGAAGCAACCCCGTACAAACGTACGCCGAGTTCATGGCAACTTCAATGAAAGAGCGGGAACAAATCCCATTAGGATGAATCCGATTCGACAGGCTATTGGCCCAGAGCAATGCCGGGTTACGACCATGTCGGGATGGGAACCGTCGGCCATATCGGTCACGCATGGACCTTTTTATGTTCGGACACCGGTCCGTAATAGAAACGCGGCGGAAATCGAGATGAACCCGTTCAAATGTCTGCCGAACGTGCGGCAATTTTAGTTGTGGCTCGGTGTGGATCCGGCCCGAGAAACGAGTCCGGTTTAATCGGAATATCGGCCCGAGGCGAGGTCAGGTCGTGGCTATTTTGGGATAATTCCCAAGACTCAGGCCCAACCTGAAAGGGTGGCATTGTTATTCCTTCGGCACCGGGTCACGAGAGAGAGACGGGGCTGCAAAGTGGATTTTACCATTTTTTTATCTGGGTTTTAAATTATACATATATATATTTATTGCTTATTTCCCTCTTATGTATTTATTCCGGATGATTTATCCGTTTTGTTTATTATTATTACTATTATATTTTCTCTCCTTTTTTGTTTATTATTATTTTACATTTTTTGTTTATTTCATATATATATTCAGATTTATTTATTCATCATAGTTTTTATTAATATTATAATAATTATTATTATAATTATTATTATACATATTCTTCTAGAGAGAGTGTGGGCCGCTGGAGGGCCAAACGGGGGCTGAAGGAGCGTGCCGCTGAAGGTGGAAGGGTGCAACGCTGAGGGGGCTGAGGGAGTGCGCCGCTGAAGGTTCACGGGCGGTGTACCGGGGAAGGGCTTGGCCAAGGGTGCCGGCGAAGGGGCAGGTGTGGTGGCTATGGGAGGCGTACCGATGAAGGAGCCTTAGGTGTACCGGCGAAGGGCCTGGCCGAGCGTGCCGGCGAAGGGTTGAACAGGGGAGAGCGTGCCGGCGAAGGGGTCACGGGAGCGTGCCGTCGAAGGAGCTTGAGGGCATACCGCTGAAGGGTTGGAGCAGGCGTGCCGCTGAGCGCAGGGGGAGCGTGTCGGCGAAAGGCCAAACGAGGCGTGCCGGGGGAAGCTAGGCTGGGGCGTGCCGGCGAAGGGCGTTGTGGGGTGTACCGGCGAAGGGCGTACCGACCAAGGGTGGCTAGAGGGGCGTACCGGCGAAGGGCATGGGGAGCCCACTCCTCCTCCGTTTCTTTTAAGGCTTTTCTTTTCTTCTTTTCTGATTTCATTAAGTTTGCATTGGTTTCTTCTTTTCTTATCTTGATTAACCTCCATTCTTTCTCCCATGAGGACGAATGTTCAAGTTGTTTAGTTGTCGTTCGATTTAGTTCTCTTTGAGTTGGTTGCGGTCCCTTTGCTTTGGTTAAAGCATTTTACCGTTGTTCTTTTTTTTATTTGTTTGTTGTTTTTTCTTTTATCTTGTTAACATGTTATTGTTTCTAACAAAAATTCGGCAGCACCTCCCCTTGACCCGAGCGTAAGAGAGATACAGGGAACGCGCCCACATGGAGTGGCGGAACCCGACAACTGGAGGTGGGCACCCGAGGGCGGCAACACCTTTGATAAAACCTCGGAAAGGCTGAAAGCAACGGGGTAGAAGGCCTCCCTGTGACTCACTAGGGGGTGTCGGTGAAGGAGGGTCAAGGGTGTGCCGGGGAAGGCCGCTGGGGCCATGCCGGCGAAGGCCCCCCCTGGGGCGTGCCAGCGAAGGCTGCCCAGGGCGTGCCGGGGAAGCGCCACAGGTGGGTTGTGCCGGTGAACGATGCCAAGGGGTGCACCGGCGAAGGGAAGTTGAGGGCGTACCGGTGAAGGCTCTTAAAGCCATACCGGGGACAGAGGGCCAAAGGCGTGCCGACAAAGGCCGTTAAGGCCGTGTCGAGGGATGAAAACCAAGGGTGGGCTACTGGTAGCTGGGTGTTCAGGAAGAGAAGGAGGGTTGAAGGCCAAAGGTGGGTTATTGGTAGCTGGGTGTTCAGGAGGAGATGGAGGGTCTCTCTCCCTTCAAGCAGATGGGCACAACTGATGGCCATAAAGGGGGGGGGGGGGCAAAGAGCCCATGAGGCCAAGGATCATACGGGAGGAATCACATCGCTACGCAGAATCCAAAGACGCTGGAGAAGTGGAGAAAATGAACAACACACCACATGCAGTGGGATAGATCGAGAGAGGCCAGAAGAGACCCAAAAGAAGGGCCATAGACTTTCATTCATAAAGAGAAATGACCGTGACTGGCCATACACATTGCGGTATACATCAAGGCCGAAGCCACAAAAGAGGGGAGAAGAAGAAAAGGAAGAACATGGAGAGGAAATAGGAGGGAAGCTGGGGTCGGGCAGAGGCGACGGCTCCTCTGCCCTTCCCCACTCCCACTGCTACACAGACCCTCCCTCTCTCTCTCTTTCTCTTACTCTCTCTTCGCTGCTTGGTGCTCGTCGGAAGACTCTACGCCGGAGCCTTCTCCCTTCTCTTCTCTCTCTTTCTTCTTCTTCTCGTAGGTGGCGTCGTGTCTGGTCGTCTCCTTCTCCTCCTCCCCTTGCTCTTTTCTTTGCCGGAACGGGAGTGGTTTTATACTCCCAGTAGCGGGAGCCCTCGAGCACGGCAGTCGGAGGCGGGAAGCAGCTGGTGATCATGGGGTTTGACTTCCCCCGTCCTGGCTGTCAGGGGAGTAGCCTGTGTGGCCCAATCTCTGATCGACACCTCGGATAGCTCACTGCGCGCCAAGGATACGTAGGGTATGGGCGTCACGTCGTTTGGCCGTTGAAAAGCCTTCACGCTGTGCCGCTGGTGGGCTTAAGAAGTGTGTCGCTGTAAGACACTGTAAGCGTGCCGCTGAAGAGGGCAAAAGGCGTGTCGCTGGAGGTTGCCCAAGCGTGCCACTGAAGGGGGCAAACAGCGTGCCGTTGAAGGCCCTGAGGAGCGTGCCGCTGAAGACCCCCCCCTGGGGGGTGTGCCGCTGAACACCCCCCCCCCTGGGGGGTGTACCGCTGAAGACCCCCCTGGGGGGTGTGCCGCTGAACACCCCCTGGGGGGGTGTACCGCTGAAGACCCCCTGGGGGGGTGTGCCGCTGAAGACCCCCGGGGGGGTGTGCCGCTGAAGACCCCCCCCCCCCCCTGGGGGGTGTGTCGCTGAAGACCCCCTGGGGGGGTGTACCGCTGGGGCTTGGCTGTGCCGCTGGGGCTGACTTGGGCCCGTCTTGAGCACGAGTTATGGCTCGTTTGGTTTTCTTCGGGGGCCAGGGATTGTGAGCTTTCCGGGGGTTGGTTTCTCTTGGCTGTCGTGACTCCGGGGACGGCTTCGCGGCAGTGTGCATATTTGGGGAGTCCGGATGACCGGTCTCACCGGGGCTTCTTTACTTGGTGCCGTTGTCGGTGCTGGGCCGAGTAGGATATCTGGGTGTGTAATTTTTTTGGTGTCCACAAATGCCCCCCACCCACGGGTAGCGCAGGCGAAGGATGAGCCAGGCGGTGCCCGCGGGTGTACTGGTCTCTTTTCTCTTCGTCGGTGCCGATCGGGCGTCGGGAGCCGACGTGACTTGTCTGTCTCTTCTTCTCATTGCTAATGCCGGCAGGATGCTGGGCACTGTCCTAGTTTATTGATCTCTTTGTCTCTTCGTCAGTGCCGACGGGTCGTCGGGAGCTGACCTGATTTGTTGGTCTCTTTGTCTCTTTGTCAGTGCCGACAGGGTGTCGGGAGCTGACCTGGGTTGTTGGTCTCTTGGTCTCTTCATCAGTGCCGACAGGGTGTCAGGAGCTGACCTGGCGTGTTGTCTCTTGGTCTCTTTGTCAGTGCCGACAGGGTGTCGGGAGCTGACCTGGCTTGTTCTCTCTTGGTCTCTTCGTCAGTGCCGACAGGGTGTCGGGAGCTGACCTGATTTGTTGATCTCTTGGTCTCTTCGCCAGTGCCGACAAGGCGTCGGGAGCTGACCTGGTTTGTTGTCTCTTTGTCAGTGCCGACAAGGCGTCGGGAGCTGACCTGGCTTGTTGTCTCTTCGTCAGTGCCGACTGGGTGTCGGGAGCTGACCTGGTTTGTTGTCTCTTTGTCTCTTCGTTAGTGCCGACAGGGTGTCGGGAGCTGACCTGGTTTGTTGTCTCTTTGTCTCTTCGTCAGTGCCGACTGGGTGCCGGGAGCTGACCTGGTTTGTTGTCTCTTTGTCTCTTCGTCAGTGCCGACAGGGTGTCGGGAGCTGACCTGGCTTGTTGTCTCTTTGTCTCTTCGTCAGTGCCGACAAGGCATCGAGAGCTGACCTGGTTTGTTGTCTCTTTGTCTCTTCGTCAGTGCCGACAGGGTGTCGGGAGCTGACCTGGTTTGTTGTCTCTTTATCTCTTCGTCAGTGCAGACAGGGTGTCGGGAGCTGACCTGGTTTGTTGTCTCTTATTTTCTTTTCTTCTTTTCTCTCTTCTTTTTTTTTGAACCACATTACCGATACAAGCGCCCTTTCGGGTTTTCACCGGCATCGGCCCCCTCTTGCTTTTGCCCGCGCGCCCTCTAGGGTTTTCACGTGGCGGGGTACCCAATTTTGCCTGTAGCGCCCTTTCGGGTTTTTGCCACAGCCGGGTTGTTGCCATTTTTACCCTTGTCCCTGTGTAGGGGCAAGTCCTGCTGGGTATCTCTATTTTTTTAACCCCATTTTCTTTTCTTCTTTTTTTTTGACAAGCGAGTGATACGCAAGTGTCGGCTAGGGCATGAAGCCTTGCGCCAGAAGGTAAGGCTCATTCGTTGGCAAGAAGAAAATGTCAGCGCAACGAGAGAATTCGTGCCGCTTCGGACGTAGGGTCCGTAATGGCAATATTGTGCGGAGTGGGTGGCGAGGGCACGGGGCCTTGCTCCGGAAAGGGTTTTATTCGCTGTCAAGGGACGAATGGTAGCGCAAGGATAGAGGCCCTGCCGATCCGGGCGTAAGGCCCGTGATGGCGATTTTGTACGATGGGAGGTGGTTGAGGCACGAGGCAACGTGCCAGGGAAGGACTTGTTTGTTGGCAGGGTAGTGATGCCACGGCAGGGGTAGAGTTGTCTTTGCCCGTGCGGCTGCCCGTCGATACGTAGGGGCATGCGGACGGGAGACATATGTATACACACACATATATATATGTATATCATTATTATTATTACTTTCCCTTATTTCTATTTCTTTCTCTCTCTCTTTTTTTCTCTTCTTCTCCTTTCTTATCTTCTTTTCTCTCATTTTTTTGTCGAAATTCCCCCCCTTCTCTTCCCCTTTTTTCTTTTTTTTCATATTTTTTTTATTCTCTTCCTCTTTTATCGTCTTTCCTCTTTTACACATAAAGAGAGTACATCCCGCCAGAGCGTGCCGCCGGGACACTTGAAAGGCACGCTAGGGGAGAGCACAGGAGGGTGTGTCGCGTAAGGCACTCCGAAAGTGTGCCGCCGGGGACGCGTGGGAGTGTGCCGTATGGGGCATGTCATCGGTGTGCCGCTGGGGCGCCGGGAGTGTGCCGTTGGAGCGGCAGGAGGGCGTGCCGCGCCGTTGGAGCACTTCAAGAGTGTTTCATTTTCTTCTTTTCTTATTTTCACCTTCTCTTCTCTTTTCTCCTCTTCTATATTCCCCTGCACGTAAACATGGGGTGAGAAATTATTTAGTGTCCCCAAATCAGGAAAGCGGGCTGTGAAACTGAAATTTGGGGAGCAGGCTGCCAGAGCCAAAATTGGGAAAGTGAGCTGCGAGAGCCGAAGGGAAGCAGGCCAGAAGAGCCAAAGTCGGGAAGCGGGCCGCAGAGGCCGAATTGGGGGAGCAGTTTATGAAAGTCAAGGATATTGGGAAGTGGGCTGCAAGAGCCAAAATTATGGGAAGTGGGCAGTGAAGGCCGAATTCTGGGAAGTATGCTATGAGAGCCGAATTCCGGGAAGCAGGCTACAAGAGCTAAAGTTGGGAAGCTGGCCGTGAAGGCCGAAATTATGGGCAGCGGGCCGTGAAGGCCGAATTCTGGGAAGTAGGCCGTGAAGGCCAGAATTGGGAAAGCGGGCCATGGGGGCCGAGGTAAGCAGGCTACAAGAGCCAAAGTTGTTGGGAAGCAGGCTGCAAGAGCTGAAATTAAGGCGTAAGATGTGAAAGCCCAAATCAGGGAAGCGGACTACAGAAGCCGGAGTAGGGAGATTAACGAGCCGCAAGGGCAAGAGGTAGGCCATGGGGGCCAAGATTGGGCTCTACGAGCCGGAGCTAGGAAAGTAGGCTGCGATAGCCGAAATTGATTTTACTGTATACACATATTATTATTTTTTTATTTATTTTTTTTATTCAAGCATGCATGCATTCATTAGCTGGCATAACGTAAATATACGTATGTGATAGCTCCCTCTATAGGGGATGGGATAGAGACATCGCCCATAATTCGCAGACACGGTGCGGGTCATGAGGCACAATTGAGGGGTGGTGTACCCGTCAAGAGGATATCACACGTCTTGCATGCATAGCCTTAATTCGCGCATTTCACCCGAGGTAATTCTCTGTGGCGTGGCAGTACAAATGTGTGAACAAAGAGCCCTAACCATAGGGATATGCGGGTTTTCCTAGTGACACTCGAGGATCACTCTAGTGCCTACACATTAGTTCCAGACTTTTGACTTTCGGTAGCTTCACACAGCCCCCACTTGTTAATTTTGGTAGCGGATTTCACCATTCGGCGCGAGTTTCCTCATGTGTCTCAATGGGGATTCCCGGCTACTAAGATTCGTCCTTATTGTGATTCTATTGCGGATTCCACCGTTTGACGTGAGTTTCCTCATATGTCTCAATGGGGATTCCCGGCTAATAGGTTTCATCCTTATTGTAATTCGCTTCACCATTTCGCGCGAGTCTCCTCATGTGTCTCAATGGAGATTCCCGGCTACTCGGATTCATGTTTCTCTCTCTCTTTTTTGCATCATTTTTTTCTCTCTTTTTTTATTTTTTTTATTTTACAGTGGGGGTAGGCAACTTTTTCCTCACGATTACCTTTCACGCGAGTGCAGGAATTCAAGTCTCCGTAGAGTGCTAAGAAGGAATTCGGGCAATCCCTATGGTTGAAAGTTATTGAACACATTAAGTGCTAAGTGTGGGAGCGTTGCCTCAGGTTTATTTTGTGAGTTGGGCTTAGGGATTCAGCCATGACGCTTTCCCTTGACGTGTGCACCTGCCATAATTGAGTTCCCTTCGAGTGCGTGCCGTGATGCGCGTGCATCCGGAATCGGGGCGATATTATTTAGCAAGGAAACACGGTCCTAGAAATTTCCAAGGAGGTGTATTATTCTATATTAAGCAAACATGCAAGCAGGGCAATCATGCATTCTCTTTTTTTTGTTTTTCCCCTCTTTTGTGTGTCTGTTTTGTTATTTTTTTTTATTTTTTGTGTGTTTATTTTTGCATAAGAAAATATTGTTGTTACGTATAAGTGTAGTGGTAGTAAAGGTATTAGGGAAGCAGACCACGAACGACTGAAAGGGTATTAGGGAAGCATGCTATAGAACCCAAGGGACATTAGGGGAGCGGGCCATAAGGGCCGAAATTGGGAAGGGGACTGCAAGAGCCAAAGTTATGGGAAGCGGGCCGCGAAGGCCGAATCCTGGGAAGCAGGCTACGAGAGCCGGACTTGGGAAGCAGGCCACGAAGGCCAAAGGGAAGCAGGCTACGAGAGCCAGAGTTGGCGAGCAGGTCATAAAATCCAAGGGGAAGCAGTCTACGAGAGCCAGAATTGGGAAGCATGATATAAAAGCCAAAGGGAAGCAGGCTGCAAGAGCCAAGGTTGGGAAGCAGGCCACGAGGGCCAAAGGTAAGCAGGCTGCGAGAGCCAAAGTTGGGGAGCAGGCCACAAAAGCCAAGGGCAAGCAGGCTACGAGAGCCAAAAGTGGGAAGCAGGCTATAAAAGCCAAAGGGAAGCAGGCTGCAAGAGCCAAGGTTGGGAAGCAGGCCACGAGGGCCAAAGGTAAGCAGACTGCGAGAGCCAAAGTTGGGGAGCAGGCCACAAAAGCTAAGGGGAAGCAGGCTACGAGAGCCAGAAGTGGGAAGCAGGCTATAAAAGCCAAAGGGAAGCAGGCTGCAAGAGCCAAGGTTGGGAAGCAGGCCACGAGGGCCAAAGGTAAGCAGGCTGCGAGAGCCAAAGTTGGGGAGCAGGCCACAAAAGCCAAGGGGAAGCAGGCTACGAGAGCCAGAAGTGGGAAGCATGCTATAAAAGCCAAAGGGAAGCAGACTGCAAGAGCCAAGGTTGGGAAGCAGGCCACGAGGGCCAAAGGTAAGCAGGCTGTGAGAGCCAAAGTTGGGGAGCAGGCCACAAAAGCGAAGGGGAAGCAGGCTATGAGAGCAAGAAGTGGGAAGCAGGCTATAAAAGCCAAAGGGAAGCAGGCTGCAAGAGCCAAGGTTGGGAAGCAGGCCCCGAGGGTCAAAGGTAAGCAGGCTGCGAGAGCCAAAGTTGGGGAGCAGGCCACAAAAGCCAAGGGCAAGCAGGCTACGAGAGCCAGAAGTGGGAAGCAGGCTATAAAATCCAAAATTGGGGAGCGGGCTGCAGGAGCCGCAATTATGGGAAGTGGGCCGTGAAGGCCGAATTTTGGGGAGCAGGCCGTAAAGGCCGAATTCTGAGAAGCAGGCTGCAAGAGCCAAAGATATTGGGAAGCGGGCTACAAGAGCCGAAAAGATATTAGAGAGCGCGGTGGGACGAGTGGATCAATCCTGATAGTGGGCCTTGGCCGGAATGACTGAGCCGAAGGGTGTCGAGTAGTAGGATACGAGAACCGAAGGGAAGGGTCCTCTTTTGTTCTTTGGCCGGGGAAGGGTCCGAACCAAAGTGAAATGTCTCTTTTCTTTCCTTTTTTTTTTTGGTGGCCCAAAGGCCGAAGGTGAATGACCACGTCTGCCTCAAAGCTCACTTCTCCTTCTTCTCTTCTTCTTTTACGTGAGGAAGCGGATTCGAAGACCCCGTCTGCCTCGCGATCCTCTTTCTTTTCTTTTCTTTTCTTCTTCTTCTTTCTCTTCCTTTTTTTTTTATTGTGAAGAGGCGGGTTCAAGGACCATGTTCGCCTCGTGACTGTTCTTTCTCTTCTTCTCTTCTTCTTTTGTAGAGAGGCAGGTGCAAAGACCGCGACTGTCTCAGGACTCTTTCTTTCTTCTTTTTTTTGTGGAGAGGCAGGTGCAAAGATCATGTTTGCCTCGTGATCATTTCTTTCTTTTCTTCTCTTCTTCTTTTATGCAGAGGCAGGTGCAAGGACCATGTTTGCCTCATGTCTCTTTTTTTCTCTTCTCTTCTACTTTTGTAGAGAGGAAGGTGCAGAGACCATGTTCGCCTCGTGACTCTTTCTCTTTTTTTCTTTTATGTGGAGATGCGGGTGCAAAGATCGCGTCTACCTCGGTACTCTTTCTTTCTTTTCTTCTCTTCTTCTTTTGTGTGAAGAGGCGGGTTCAAGGACCATGTTCGCCTCGCGACTGTTCTTTCTCTTCTTCTCTTCTTCTTTTTATGGAGAGACAGGTTCAAGGACCATGTTTGCCTTATGTGTCTTTTCTTCCTTTTCTTCTCTTCTTTTGTGTGATGAGGCGGGCTCGAAGACCACGTCTGCCCCATGTCTCTTTTCTTTCTTTTCTTCTCTTTTTTTGTGTGGAGAGGCGGGCTCGAAGACCACGTCTGTCTCGTGTGTCATTCTCTTTTTTTTTTGTGGAGAGGCAGGTGCAAAGACCATGTTCGCCTCGTGACTGCTCTTTCTATTTTTTTTTGTGGAGAGGCAGGTGCGAAGACCATGTTCGCCTCATGACTGCTCTTTCTTTTCTTCTTTCCTTTTGTGTGATGAGGTGGGCTCGAAGACCACGTCTACCTCATGCATGTCTTTTTCTTTATTCTGCTCTTCTTTTCTCATTAATGCTTCCACGCTGGAGTGTATTTCTCTTAATGTGCCCCCAGGTTGGGGTGTAGCTTCATTTGGTATGCATCCCCCTGAGGGGTGTGTTTTGCCTCTTTGCTTCTGTGCCCCCAGGCGGGGTGTATTTTTTTGGCTTCTATGTCTCCAGACTATGGTGTGTTTTTTTTAATGCCCCCGAGGCGGGGTGTAGCTCTCTTCAAATGCCCCCATGGTGGGGTATACTCTTCACGGCTTCTATGCCCCCAGGCGGGGTATATTTCTTCTTCATATGCCCCTGGTACGGGGCGTGTCTTTTGTTTCTTATACCCCCCATGGCGGGGGCGAATTCTGCTCTCTTTCTACCCCTGAAGGCGGAGGAGTGCTTCTCTTCATATGTCCCCGGCATGAGGGTGTATCTCTTGCTTCTTATGCCCCCCTGAGGCCGGGGTGCATCTCTTTACGGCTTCTGTGCCCCCGAAGCAGGGTACGTTGTTTCTTCAAATGCCGCTTGGGCGGAGTATATCTTTCTTCTTATGCTCCCAGATCGGGATGTATGTCTCTTCGTTTCTGTGCCCCAGGTCGGGGTAGATGCTTCTGCATCTTATGCGCCAAGGGCGGAGTATATTTTTTTTGTGCCCCCAGGCTGGGGTAGGCCCTTCTGCTTTTTATGCGCCAAGGGCAGAGTATGTCTCTTTCTGTGCCCCCAGGCTGGGTGTAATGCCCCGGATTTTTCGGATATTTTTCGGATCATTTTAGTGGGTCTCGGAGTGTATTTTATGCTTTACACGTGTTTTTCCCTGATGTGCCTTCGGAACTCTTTGCAGGGCAAACCGTGGCGTTCTCCAACTCCGGGACGTTACCACTACGTTGTGCTCTTCCCGAGGATCGCGGAGGTAATTTTTCATAATTTTTTGAATTTCTGTAATTTTCAGGTTTTCCTATATATACTAACCCTTTTCTCTCTCCCCCTCTCATTTCTCTCTTCCCTCCCTCTCTCTTCTCTCACGCCCTCTTTCTCCCCTCTCTTCTCCGGCGGCCAACGCAGCGAGGCGGGGGCGAGGTGGAGGTGGCGCGGGCGAGGATACGGGTGAGGACAGGTGAGGATCGAGGCGGAGGAGGCGCGTGGAAGCTCGGTGGCGCGATCGCGAGCCGGCGAGGGTTTCGCGATGATTTTTTCATGGATCGGCGTCCACAGCGCGTCGTTTCTTCGGTGGAGGTAGGGAGATGGACCCCCAGCTAGTGCACTTCTTTTCCCGTGAGTTTCGTAGGCCGTGGTGAGCCGAGCGGGTGGAATCGGGGTTTTTGGGCAAAACCCATGTTTTAGGGCTTGTGGGCTGATCTCTCGTTTTACGGCATTTTTGGCCGATCCGAGGCCTTAGATGCATGCTAGGGGCTATTTGGGGGCTTCCCCCTTGATTTCCCCCTCTCCGGTGGAGGCATGGGGGCGTGGTTGGAGTTTTTGGGCGTTTCCACCGTTTTTCGGGCGCGGACTGAGAACACGCTATGCTCCAGTAGCGCGTTCTTGATGGTCGCGCTGCCCCGATGGGGCGCGTTCATCGGAGAAGATGAACAGTAGGGCGGTTCCGGTCGCGCTATGGGGTCCTAGCGCGATCTGCCTTGTCGCGCTAGGGGTCCCTAGCGCGACCTGTCTTGTCGCGCTAGGAGGTCCTAGCGCGTTCTTCCTTGTCGCGCTAGGGGTTCCTAGCGCGATCTGTCCTGTCGTCTGGTGTTCCTCTTGGGCCGTGTGTGTCCTGGACACCCCGTGGAGTTCTGTGTCCGTGTTTTGAGGGTGTCTGGAGGACCGTGTTATCTCGTTTAGCATGCCCATAGGGTTGAGAGTCCGGGTGACTTCTCGCGTGTTGGGCTTTCGTGTTACGCTCGATCGAGTCACCGGGTATCGGTGTGTGTGCGGTGGGATCTCCCCCGCATATTGTGAGTTTCTTTGGAAGGTGATTTCCGTGTGGGCCACGTGTTTGGCCTTGGACTGCGAGTCCAGTTGTCCGGCCTGGGGCTGGAGGTTTCTCGCTTGCTTCGAGATGGGAAATCGACATGGCGGCTTGTGTACTGCCCTGGGAATCGTGCCTCTGTGTTTTTCCGTGTGGCCGTGGTCCCTTGCGTTCCCTTCCTGAGGGAACAGTCTTGGTGACTTGTGAGCTATCTCGGTATTCGTGATATCGTGGTTTTGGACCTAGAGATTGGGCTAGATCGACGGCCTTGTGCTGTTGCGTGCAACGGTCTTGACCCCGTGTCTTGTGACTCAAGGACCGTTTGCTGTAGTGTGTCTAGAGGACTATCCAGAGTCCAATGGCTTAAGTGCCACTCGAGTTTTCTCGACTCTTGCGCACGGTGCGTGCGTGGCCGTGGACTGCGAGTCCTGTTTCTTCTCCGACTGTGGTCACCGTGCGACGGGGCCGGTACGCGGGGTTGTCCCCGTACGTCGTCGGATTCGGACGTTGTTTTCCGTTGAGTTGAGAGTCTACTCCTTCAGTGACCCTCCACTAATCATAGCCCACCAGTACGAGGTGCTGGTCTCACCTGGGAGTGGTGTACGGGCACTCACCTTTGAGGCGGTTTGTGGACCGGTTACCGTAGGCCCCTCGTCGGTAGCCAGAGTCTGGCTACGGGGGAAAACTGGTCAGAGGGCCAGACCTAGGACGCGTGGTCTGTGTGTGCACACGTGGTTGGGGGCGGTTGGACCCACGTCGACGGGCGTGACCCCAGCTAGTCACTTGTTTGTGGTTACTTGTACGGTGTTTGCGCCTTTGGTAGGAGCTACCATGTCAGGCGGTTCACTTACGGCGCGGTGTAAGACGTCAGGGGACGCTACCGGCTGTGCTTCTAGTGGGTGGTACTCCTGTCGAGTTGGGAGTGACAGATTATCCGTTTCCGTAACTTTGACCTTCGGGTTTTCGGTCGTGTCGACCGTTGAGTTTTCGATTGTTTCACCGTGGCGCGTGTGTTGGTTTTCGCGCCGTGAGACTAGTGCTAGTGGCTTTACCGAGGTTGCGTCTTGTTGTGCGGTACCTGCGATCGGATGGCCGGGGTTGCACCTTGGATAGTGTGTCCAGGTCGACTGTGTCCGGGGGACAGGCCTCTACGGCGTGGTTGCCGTGGGTTTTTACTTCAGTAGGTGGTGCTAGCGTGGTTCGGTAGCTTCGACTGCGTGATCGAGGTGTGCCTTCTGGTACAGTAGGAGTAGCTGTAGTGCTGAGTTTTGACCGGCCACCGGTTTGCTGTTCCTGCTGTAGTTGTAGCTTCCTTTCCGCTACCGCCGTTGTTTCCGGTTAGGGTTCCGCGGGATCCCTGCTGAGTCTCTGTTTTGGAAACTCATTCCCTGCTTTTCAGGTATGGCGGTTCTTGGAGGTTCGAGGGTGCGGAGCGGAGGTTCTCAGTTGCCAGCTTGCCGGGCCGAGTGTTCACTTGGCATGTGGTACGCTTTACTACTTTAGACTGTACTTTCTGTTGGACTGGACTCTATTGTAGTTGTTTATTTATTTCTGTTAATTGTTGAGTTATCCTGCTTTATTTCCTATTTCTTTGTGCCTCCACACTCCTTTTAGCCCTTCCGAGCCGTCCCGGCTCGTGGGCGGCGGTGCGAGTCTCGGGTTATCGGGCCTTCCCGGTAATCGGATTCTCGGGTCGTTACAGCTGGTATCAGAGCGGTGGTTGTGGACGTACATAGGAATTTGAAATATTGCAGTGATCAGAGTCCATAAGGTCCAGTACAGTCGGCAGCTAGCATAGGGTTTTGTGCTTATTTTTCAGCTTTGTTTCTCGCTTGAGAGCTTGGGTGCGCTGTGCGACGCTGTGAAGGTGGTTGTTGTCCGCGGCTTTCATTCCAGCATGGGGTCTAAGGATTGAGGTTGCGAGCCTTCTCCCTCATCGGTGATGGCCCTGGTTGTGCTGCGTTGGGCAGAGGTTGCTGGCAGGTGTGAGCTTGCGGTGCTGCGTTCGAGGAATCTGCGGCGTGGTCAGGTGGCTGGAGATGATTTTTCGTGGTTAAGTGGCCGTGAGCGTACTCTGAGGGAGCTGCTGTCGGTGTTGGCCACTCCAGCTTGAGGTTTGTCCAGCTCCTGAGGCGTTCTGATCGAGAAGTGTGCTTGGGTGAGTGGAGGATCTTCTCGGTGAGCTGCCGTTTCGTCGAGCCTGATGTCCTGTCGTGCTCTGTGGCATCAGAAATGACGTGTCGATTCTGATTATTTTGCGGATTTCGGGGCAGGATTGGGCTGTGGTGTCCCAGTAAGTCTTGCTCCTGTGCTCTTGTGTGCGATTGGGTTGTGTTCGCCTTGGAGTTGGCTTGAGATGTGAAGGCTCCACGGCGAGTTTGGGACTCGAGGATGAGCGTCGGCGGTTGTTGTTATGGCTCGTGTTGCGGCTCTTGGCATGCCGTGTTGCAGTTCGAGGAATTACGGCGGTGGTACATCGGCAGATGTTGTGACTATGGTCCGACGTGACACTTGTCGAGTGTGTCAAAGACGCTGACCTGACGGAAGCGATGATTTTTCTTGGTGCTGGATGGTGCTGTTTCCAGCGTGCGCGAGGTTTGAGGTCAGGTCGAGCATGGAGTTCTTCTGTTGGTCGTAAGTGCACTGGTTTCTCCTTTGGTTGGAGAGATTGTGTTGGGCTAAGGTTCGTCGTCTTGCACTGTGTGTTCGGATTGGTTGGCCTTGTGTGCCATGAAGTCTGTGCGAGACGTGCTCCTTGTCTTGGCAAGGCGGTTGCCCGTGAGGAGTCGTGCCCATTCCCTTGTCGTGTGAGGGTGCTGGCACTGTTCCGGAAGAACGAGTGCTGGTTGGGCGGTGTTTGCTTTCTCGGCTGTGCGCGTGGATCTGAGTGCGCAGCGGAAGCGTGGTGGGCTTGTGACCCACTAGTTCAGGATCGTAGCGTTGGTTGCTACGGGCGGATTCCTGAGTTTACGTTGAGCATTGGAGGATTGGTTCATCTGTGTGAAACGTGTTGTTGCCGTGCCCTTGCTCGAGGTTTTGTGGTTCTTGGCATTGGTAGGATGGAGTGTTGGGGAATGTGCTGGCTAGTGCGCCGCATGAGTACCCTGTTCCTGTGAAGGAAGCCGTGTCAGGCGTCGGTATTGGACCTGGATGAGGTTGTTGAGGATGTCGCCTGACGGAGGTCGAGGACGTGTTGGTTAGAGTCGGTGGCTTGGTGTCTGACTTGTGTTCCCAATCGTGTCCTCGGTTGAGATCGTGCTTTAAGGATGTGGTCTCTGGCAGACTATGGGTCCCGGTTGGCAGCTGTGAGTGGCTGGTGAGCCTAACCGTGTGACCGACCACAGCAGCGTCTGTTGGCTTTACGGTCTTGTCGGATTGTGGCGGTGAGATGTATAATCGATCGGGGACCCAAAGTGCTTTGGTCGTGGTGTCGACAACCAGGTCGCCGTGAGCATTGTTCAAGTGGTGTCCCGTGGCTCTGTGGTAAGGGCGGAATCGAGATTGGCAGGTGTCCACTTGGATTGATCGAAGGATTTGATGAGACCAGATAGAAGAGTGACGCCTGTGGGCGGAGGCCTTTTTGTGAGATTGGCGTCGGATTGGTGGTCCTTGATAGGACGTTGGTGTCGCAATGGTTATCCTTGGTTTGGTGACCAGCGTGGGATGGTTCCCCTGTAAGTCTGAGTCTAGTGAGGTGATGACTGAAGACACCAGGATCCATCATTTGGTTTCGTTGTGCTCCCCGAGAGGGTCGAGTTGGCGTGATGTTCGAACTCAGATGCGGAGTCCGAGAGGAGTGCAGCTCGAGATGTGGCATCAGTCTGTGTGGGAGTCGACGGATGGCTTGCTGAGGTTTGGAATGTTTCCTTTGGACCCGGTGGAGGACCAGGAAAGAAGGAAGAACTTGAGAGAGCGGTTGGTGACCGTCGGCGTGTGGTCTTTTCACAGACAAGATGCTGGTTATTGGGGCTCGAGCATGGCGAGAACCGTGTGCCAGCGAGGCCTTGGGTGGCTGATCATGTGATGTGCCTTTCCAGATGGGATCTGGGCTTTGTCGAAGTTTGTCTTCTGACAAGAGTTGGCACGGTGTTGTGTCTGGCTTTCGGCTTGCCATGTGTGAGGTGTTTCTTGGTGTTGAGCCGATGAGCTAGTTGCGGTCTGTTGAGATGACTGCTTGAGCTGGTGGAGGCTCTATTTTGGTTGCTCCCTCGAGGAGGGTGTGCGACCTGTCAGCTGGCTGCGAAGCTGATGTGCCATTTGTCTGCCGACCATTGGATGGATCGGTAGCTGTTGCTCGTGTCGAGGGTTGTGATTCCTCGGTGAGCAAGATCGTGGCTGCGGCGCCATGGTGGATTCTCGCGTTGACTGAGGTGATGCCGGACTGTGTCCTTTGGTATATGCCTGCTCTGCTGGCCAGTGTGCTCGGCGCGAGGAGCGAGGTGTTGTGTGTGATTGTGAGTCTGGCTGTGTTCCTCAGGATCCGTGTTTTCGTGAGAATAGAGATTTTCTGTGCTGGGGCTCGGACAGCGTGTCAGTTGATTCAGTGTTCTTCCCCTGGGACTTCGTGATTGGTCATGAATTTCGAGGATGAAATTCCTTTAAGGGGGAGGGCTGTAATGCCCCGGATTTTTCGGATATTTTTCGGATCATTTTAGTGGGTCTCGGAGTGTATTTTGTGCTTTACACGTGTTTTTCCCTGATGTGCCTTCGGAACTCTTTGCAGGGCAAACCGTGGCGTTCTCCGACTCCGGGACGTTACCACTGCATTGTGCTCTTCCCGAGGATCGTGGAGGTAATTTTTCATAATTTTTTGAATTTCTATAATTTTCAGGTTTTCCTATATATACTAACCCTTTTCTCTCTCCCCCTCTCATTTCTCTCTTCCCTCCCTCTCTCTTCTCTCACGCCCTCTTTCTCCCCTCTCTTCTCCGACGGCCGACGGAGCGAGGCGGGGGCGAGGTGGAGGTGGCGCGGGCGAGGTTGCGGGCGAGGACAGGCGAGGATCGAGGCGGAGGAGGCGCGTGGAAGCTCGGTGGCGCGATCGCGAGCCGGTGAGGGTTTCGCGATGATTTCTTCATGGATCGGCGTCCACAGTGTGTCGTTTCTTCGGTGGAGGTAGGGAGATGGACCCCCAGCTCGTGCACTTCTTTTCCCGTGAGTTTCGTAGCCCGTGGTGAGCCGAGCGGGTGGAATCGGGGTTTTTGGGCAAAACCCATATTTTAGGGCTTGTGGGCCGATCTCTCGTTTTACGGCATTTTTGGCCGATCCGAGGCTTTAGATGCATGCTAGGGGCTATTTGGGGGCTTCCCCCTTGATTTCCCCCTCTCCGGTGGAGGCATGGGGGCGTGGTTGGAGTTTTTGGGCGTTTCCACCATTTTTCGGGCGCGGACTGAGAACGCGCTATGCTCCAGTAGCGCGTTCTTGATGGTCGCGCTGCCCCGATGGGGCGCGTTCGTCGGAGAAGATGAACAGTAGGGCGGTTCCGATCGCGAAAGGGGTCCTAGCGCGATCTGCCTTGTCGCACTAGGGGTCCCTAGCGCGACCTGTCTTGTCGCTCTAGGGGTTCCTAGCGCGATCTGTCTTGTCGTCTGGTGTTCCTCTTGGGCCGTGTGTGTCCTGGACACCCCGTGGAGTTCTGTGTCCATGTTTTGAGGGTGTCTGGAGGACTGTGTTATCTCGTTTAGCGTGCCCATAGGGTTGAGAGTCCGGGTGACTTCTCGCGTGTTGGGCTTTCGTGTTACGCTCGATCGAGTCACCGGGTATCGGTGTGTGTGCGGTGGGATCTCCCCCGCATATTGTGAGTTTCTTTGGAAGGTGATTTCCGTGTGGGCCACGTGTTTGGCCTTGGACTGCGAGTCCAGTTGTCCGGCCTGGGGCTGGAGGTTTCCCGCTTGCTTCGAGATGGGAAATCGACATGGCGGCTTGTGTGCTGCCCTGGGAATCGTGCCTCTGTATTTTTCCGTGTGGCCGTGGTCCCTTGCGTTCCCTTCCTGAGGGAACAGTCTTGGTGGCTTGTGACCTGTCTCGGTATTCGTGATATCGTGGTTTTGGACCTAGAGATTGGGCTAGATCGACGGCCTTGTGATGTTGCGTGCAACGGTCTTCACCCCGAGTCTTGTGACTCAAGGACCGTTTGCTGTAGTGTGTCTAGAGGACTGTCCAGAGTCCAATGGCTTAAGTGCCACTCGAGTTTTCTCGACTCTCGCGCACGGTGCGTGCGTGGCCGTGGACTGCGAGTCCTGTTTCTTCTCCGACTGTGGCCACCGTGCGACGGGGTCGGTACGCGGGGTTGTCCCCGTACGTCGTCGGATTCGGACGTTGTTTTCCGTTGAGTTGAGAGTCTACTCCTTCAGTGACCCTCCACTAGTCGTAGCCCACCAGTACGAGGTGTTGGTCTCACCTGGGAGTGGTGTACGGGCACTCACCTTTGAGGCGGTTTGTGGACCGGTTACCGTAGGCCCCTCGTCGGTAGCCAGAGTCCGGCTACGGGGGAAAACCGGTCAGAGGGCCAGACCTAGGACGCGTGGTCTGTGTGTGCACACGTGGTTGGGGTCGGTTGGACCCACGTTGACGGGCGTGACCCCAGCTAGTCATTTGTTTGTGGTTACTTGTACGGTGTTTGCGCCTTTGGTAGGAGCTACCACGTCAGGCGGTTCACCTGCGGCGCGGTGTAAGACGTCAGGGGACGCTACCGGCTGTGCTTCTAGTGGGTGGTACTCCTATCAAGTTGGGAGTGACAGACTGTTAGTTTCTGTAACTTTGACCTTCGAGTTTTCGGTCGTGTCAACCGTTGAGTTTTCGGTTGTTTCACCGTGGCGCGTGTGTTGGTTTTCGCGCCGTAAGACTAGTGCTAGTGGCTTTACCGAGGTTGCGTCTTGTTGTGCGGTACCTGCGATCGGATGGTCGGGGTTGCACCTTGAATAGTGTGTCCAGGTCGGCTGTGTCCGGGGGACAGGCCTCTACGGCGTGGTTGCCGTGGGTTTTTACTTCGGTAGGTGGTGCTAGCGTGGTTCGGTAGCTTCGACTGCGTGATCGAGGTGTGCCTTCTGGTACAGTAGGAGTAGCTGTAGTGCTGAGTTTTGACCGGCCACCGGTTTGCTGTTCCTGCTGTAGTTGTAGCTTCCTTTCCGCTACAGCCGTTGTTTCCGGTTGGGGTTCCGCGGGATCCCTGCTGAGTCTCTATTTTGGAGACTCATTCCCTACTTTTCAGGTGTGGCGGTTCTTCCTCGAGGTTCGAGGGTGCGGAGCGGAGGTTCTCAGTTGCCAGCTTGCCGGGCCGAGTGTTCACTTGGCATGTGGTACGCTTTACTGCTTTAGACTGTACTTTCTGTTGGACTGGACTCTGTTGTAGTTGTTTGTTTATTTCTGTTAATTGTTGAGTTGTCC
The DNA here is from genome assembly GCA_022559845.1 of Amorphophallus konjac. NCBI lineage: Eukaryota > Viridiplantae > Streptophyta > Magnoliopsida > Alismatales > Araceae > Amorphophallus > Amorphophallus konjac. The sequence continues at coordinate 236,517,603 of CM040117.1, forward strand.
TGCTTTATTTCCTATTTCTTTGTGCCTCCACACTCCTTTTAGCCCTTCCGAGCCCTCCCGGCTCGTGGGCGGCGGTGCGAGTCTCGGGTTATCGGGCCTTCCCGGTAATCGGATTCTCGGGTCGTTACACTGGGGGTACACTCTTCATGTTTCTTATACCCTTTTCGCATGGCGTATTATCTTGCTTCTTATGTCCTTGGATCGAGACGTATGTTTCTTCTTCTGACGCCCCTAGGTCGGGGTATATTCTTTCTTCATGTGCTCCCAGGTCGGGATGTATGTCTCTTTGCTTCTTTACGCCCCCAGATCGGGGTAAATGCTTCTGCTTCTTATGCGCCAAGGGCAGAGTGTACCTCTTTGTGCCCCCTGAGCGGGGTGGATGGTCTGCATGTGTCTCCGGGTCGGGGTGTAGCTTTGTCTCCCATGGAGGGGTTGTGTTGTTTCTTCAAAAGCCCCCAGACCATGGTGTATTCTTCTCTTTCTTATACTCCCGAGGCGGGAGGGGTTCTCTTCATGTGCCCCCGTGGCGGGATGTGCTTCTTTCTTCAAGTGTCCCCAGGCCGGGGTGAATTCTTTTCTTCTTCCCAGACACACCGGGGGGAATGTTTGCTTCTTGTGCTCCCAGGGTGGGGTGTATTGCTGCTTTTGATGCCCCCAAGGTGGGGCGTATTGCTGCTTCTGATGCCCCAGAGCGAGGTATCCCTTTTTTTTAATATGCCCCCGGCACGGGGTGTATTCCACTTCTAGTGCCCCCAGAGTGGAGTGTATTGCCGCTTTTGATGCGGGGTGTAGTTCTTGCTTTTTATGCACCTGAGGCGGGGTGAATTATTCTTCTTTGTTTACGTGCCCCCATATCGGGGTATACTCCTCTCTTCATATGCTTCCCTAAGCCGGGGGATGTTGTTTGTTCTGCTTCAGATGTCCCCCCCCTTGCTTCATGGACTCCGAGCCTGGGGTATGCTCCTTCAAAGGTCCCTAAGCCGGGGAGGATTCTCTTTTCTTCTCATGCTCCCAAGGCAGGATGTAGCTTCTTCAAGTACCCTTAAACCGGAGCGTATTCTTTATGGCTTCTATGTCCCCTAGCGGGGCATGCTTCTTCTTCAAATACCCCTAGGCCGGGGTGGACTTCTCTTCATATGCCCTTGAGTCGGGTGTGTTCTTTATAGCTTCTAGGCCCTTGAGGCGAGGTATGCTTCTTCTTCAAATACTCCCGAGACGGGGGTGTGTTTCTTGGCTTCGTATGCCCCGGACGTGGGGTATATCTTTTGTTTCTTATGCTCCCGAGCCGGGATGTAACTTTTTGGCCTCATATGCTGCCGAGGCGAGGGATATGTTGCTTTACGTGCCCCCGGGGGGAATGCATTTTGCCTCCGTTCCCCCGTGGTGGGGTATATCTCTTGGCTTCTTACGCCCCCCAAGGTGGGGTGTGTTTTCTTCTTGTGCCCCCGGGGTGGGGTATATCTTTCGCTTCTTATACCCCCCCTGATGCGGGACGGGACCACGGACACTACAAGCTCGCGATCGTCCCTTAACGAGGGAAGCGTCGGATGTGCGCGGTTGAGAAACCGGCAATGAGCTAGGGTGGTCGGCTCTCTTTTGCGCCCGGATCGGGTCACGGGACGGCTTCGCTCTCTCTCGCAGCAGTGATATTATAAATTGAAGGCGAGCTAGGTATCCCTACACATGCTCTCTAGCAGCGGCATATAAAGCATATAAAGAATTAAGCTAATGCCAAGTGTAAGGGTGAAGGCGATACCTCCACGCTCTCGGCGTGGCGAAGACGGCACCCGGCCAAAGCTCGTACTCCCGGGAACTTAGTACATTATGTTTACAGAAATGCAATTAAGCCCACTCCACGCAGGGAGGTAAAGGGCGACACAAGTGGGCCCGGGAGGACCAAGTTCGGGTTGACGGGCGGTTTCGGGCAATGCTTCGGCTTCACGCGTACTCGTGCTAGTGGGGGCCCACGTATTGACCGGAGGGGTCGTGTGGGGCCTGATGACTCGTCTGTTGTGGAGACAACTGGAAAGCGTTCCCCTGGGATGGCGAGCTGCTGGAACGACCGCCGGACGCCGGGCGGCCCTCGGACGACGCTCGCTGGGAACTCGGCCACGAACCTGAAAGTTCTGTTTGCAGGCACGCGACTCGGAGAAAACTGCTGCTGCGATCAGCCCCGTCGTCGGAATGCGACGAGATTAGCGCCATTGGAAAGCTGACTCAGAATACTTCGACGTAGGGGTCTTCAAAAAAAATAATCAGATCTGTATTTCTGATCATGTATTTTACAAGCTTGCTGGAATCTGGTCAGAACTGCAGGGGCAGGTTCTGACTTCTCTGAAGATCGACGTTGACTGGGGAGAGGACCTCTGAATCTGGAAATGATTTCTTCAGGAAACTTGAAGGTCTCTTAGAGAGGAATCCGGGACTATTTTTGGTTTTTTGATTTAATAAGAAATGGATTTTCTGGGATGTTTTTACTAGACCTGGGTCGGATCTGGGAAACTGTGGGCAGACTGTTCTTGGGAACTTGGACGGTTTTTGTAAAATACTTGGAGGGTGAACCAAAAATTAAGAAAATTCTTGGTGGTAGAGGGATGTGGACAGAGCTCCCAGTAAATTTGGGCGACCCAAAAAAAATCAAAAGATGGTTCGAATGGGGTAAACTCAGAGCTGATGAACAGTAAACAGAACCAGGACAGATCTGGAACTTGGACTTGGACGAAAATCAAAAAATAGCTAAAGGATGAATTTTGACGTGATTTTTTTTGTGGGGATAAGGGTTCTAGAGGGGAACCAACCCTAAAATTTTGAGCTTCAGAAGATGAAGGGAGTGATAGCAGAAATTCGGAGAAGAGGAACCTATCTTGAGTGGACAGAACACCGAAACCGTTGGCAACGACGCGTCGGCGGCGAGACGATGGCGGCGGCGATCATCGGAGTTGCTTCAGATGCTGGAGGGGATCAAGGGGGAAGGGATTACACTCTAGAAAGGGGAGAGGGGGTGGAGGAACCAGGGAGAGAGAGGGGAGGGGCACAAGTTTCACTTGGGGGCAAATGCCTATTTTCTCTTCATTAATTCATTCAATATGAAAAATACAACCTTATATAGGATGCCAACCAAACTCAACCTCAACCCTTGGATCTAGGGGTTTGGATTGAAGGGCTGGGATACAATGTGAATCACATATTTAATACATTAGTTTAATCTAATTTGACCATTCTCATTCAACCTTGGACTAATCCATTCAAACACCACCTAAACCACAACTACCATGCCTAATAAGACAAGGAAGCTTGCGCCCCCTTCCATGGGCCAAGGCCATTCATGGGCCAAGAGCCTCCCATTAGATCATGCTAGTCTTGGGCCACTCCCACTTAGATGGCCCATGAGAGAGTGGAACCCAATTTGGGCCTTAAGTGCCTTAATGACCCATTTGAAACCAAATGACCCAATATGAAGTAACACTCTTAATGGACTCTACTAATGACAATCTAACCTTGGACTTGACATAACAAATGGCACATTGGCTTGATATAAGCCTTACAAGGAGCCCAAAAGAAAGAAATTACACAATTACAACTTCATACAAGCCATAACACACAAATACACTTCACCCGTGTATGGAAATCACCTTTGATGCCCCATCAATTCTCCCCGGGTGGGAGGAACTCGACCCCGTCGAGTAGAGGTATGGCTGCTCCGGTCCTCCGGCGGATCCGTCACCGTGCTAAGTAGCGCGGGTATGCTCCACTCCAAGTGATCGGCACCTGCTCATTCCATATATACTCGATATGCGCACTGCTATGGCTAAAGGTGGTCACTCCGAAGGGGCACTCTCAAAAGGAAGGAGACAGCTCGAAGACTCACTAGGAATCACCGCTGAGTCCCTATAGGTGACTGATCCGGATATAGAAGTAAAACCGATCCCATACTCATCAAGTGAGTCCACTCGCCTCTTACTCAGAAGAGAACGACAACGAGCTTGCACAAGACGCATGCAGACAAACAAACGACACACAAACCATGCAAACAAATCACTCAAAACAAAACCACACAAAGAAAAAAGCACACTGTTAGTCCGACCCGTACATGGGTGACGGCGGACCAGGACACCCGAATATGTGCCATGCATATACTAGATGTACACGATGGTTGATGGAAGGGAGGACTCCTAGACACCCTAAGATGTACCACTCATGCATTGGTGACCGATGGGATTTGGGTGAAGAAGGGGTAGGAGATCCAAAACTACCCTCGTCATCATCCCTAGATGTAGAGATGGCTTGCCGAATAGACCGAGGGGTATGGGTGGAATAGTGAACTCCTTGGAAGAGGTGGAGGGAATGTGATAGCTCGGGAGCTTCACTAGTGGAGGGGTCAAAAGGGTCAAAGAAGGTATGACCCCGGGAGATGGGTTCCTCCATGACACGGTCCCAATCGTGAAATTCTTGAAGGGGTGAGTGGTCACCTTCATCCGCCATAGTGAACGAGACGATGGTCATGTGAAGAAAACAAACTTCCTCCCTTGGGCAAAAGAGAATGAAGTCAGACTCGGCCGCATCGGGAGGAGTAGAAGAATCTCCGTGGTGACACACCCCACGATGCACTCGGAGGTAATGGACCCATAGGCCGGATGGGTGAAGCTAAGACTAGCGGGTTGGTCGAAGCCTCGGGCCAATAAATGTGTAAAGGTCAACTGCCGGTCTAACCCTTTAAGAAGGTCGTCCAATGTGTCCACATAGTGACGAGACCGGAAGGTGGTATGAAATGAGTTGCTTGACACTAGTGGTAGTGTGGGGTCCATTGATGGGAAGGGATGTGGGACCAAGCCATCCTTGAGCCAACTAAGAAGTGGCTCGGCTATGAAAAGCGTACCCGTTAGAAATACGGGTGGCTCGGGCCTTGGTGGTTCCAAATGAGAGGATTCCGAATCAAATTCGGAAATAGAGATGGATGACATTGGAACTCTCTCGAGTGGTGAAGGCCATGGTGTAGGCGGCTGGGAGGTAGATGCTTGTCTAAAGCCACCATACCGAGAGAAGTGTGACTCAAATGGTTCGACCACTAGAGCGACCGTATAGGATTCCGCTAGAGAGAATGCATTGCGGATAAGACATTCCAATTGGAAGTGAAGGCGCAAACCTCTCCGGAACTGAAATGCGGCCGTGTTGCTCTCCTCTCCCAAGCCATGTTCCAACCAATACTTATGATATGCCCGAAGGTACTCGGACACGGACCTATCACCTTGGACGGGTCGACATGGGTTGGCCATAGTTGCCAAAATACGGGAATGGATCCCTAGGAATGGATATGCAAGGCCATTTGGGCAAGACACTAGACACGACCCTAAGTAATGCAAAGTTGGAATGCATGCACACTAAGGACAAGACACCAAGACTCGGTACGGGGCGGAGTTAATCAATCCGAAGATCACTCGCGCAAGTGTGCGGCCTTCCCGATAGGCGTAGCCTAACGTTCGGACAACACCTTTTTATATACCGACTAATGGTATGCAAATGCGACCCAAAAGGCACTTTTTTTTTTATTTTAAAACAATGATGACCCTAAACACGACGTAGATTATGACTAATGACTAGACGTAAATGACTAATGAATGACACTTTTTTTTTCTTTTTGACACCCTAGACTCAAACTCGCTCTGATACCAAATTGATGCGGGACGGGACCACGGACACGACAAGCTCGCGATCGTCCCTTAACGAGGGAAGCGTCGGATGTGCGCGGTTGAGAAACCGGCAATGAGCTAGGGTGGTCGGCTCTCTTTTGCGCCCGGATCGGGTCACGGGACGGCTTCGCTCTCTCTCGCAGCAGTGATATTATAAATTGAAGGCGAGCTAGGTATCCCTACACATGCTCTCTAGCAGCGGCATATAAAGCATATAAAGAATTAAGCTAATGCCAAGTGTAAGGGTGAAGGCGATACCTCCACGCTCTCGGCGTGGCGAAGACGGCACCCGGCCAAAGCTCGTACTCCCGGGAACTTAGTACATTATGTTTACAGCAATGCAATTAAGCCCACTCCACGCAGGGAGGTAAAGGGCGACACAAGTGGGCCCGGGAGGACCAAGTTCGGGTTGACGGGCGGTTTCGGGCAATGCTTCGGCTTCACGCGTACTCGTGCTAGTGGGGGCCCACGTATTGACCGGAGGGGTCGTGTGGGGCCTGATGACTCCTCTGTTGTGGAGACACCTGGAAAGCGTTCCCCTGGGATGGCGAGCTGCTGGAACGACCGCCGGACGCCGGGCGGCCCTCGGACGACGCTCGCTGGGAACTCGGCCACGAACCTGAAAGTTCTGTTTACAGGCACGCGACTCGGAGAAAACTGCTGCTGCGATCAGCCCCGTCGTCGGAATGCGACGAGATTAGCGCCGTTGGAAAGCTGACTCAGAATACTTCGACGTAGGGGTCTTCAAAAAAAATAATCAGATCTGTATTTCTGATCATGTATTTTACAAGCTTGCTGGAATCTGGCCAGAACTGCAGGGGCAGGTTCTGACTTCTCTGAAGATCGACGTTGACCGGGGAGAAGACCTCCGAATCTGGAAATGATTTCTTCAGAAAAGTTGAAGGTCTCTGAGAGAGGAATCCGGGACTATTTTTGGTTTTTTGATTGGATAAGAAATGGATTTTCTGGGATGTTTTTACTAGACCTGGGTCGGATCTGGGAAACTGTGGGCAGACTGTTCTTGGGAACTTGGACGGTTTTTGTAAAATACTTGGAGGGTGAACCAAAAATTAAGAAAATTCCTGGTGGTAGAGGGACGTGGATAGAGCTCCCAGTAAATTTGGGCAACCCAACAAAAATCAAAAGATGGTTCGAATGGGGTAAACTCAGAGCTGATGAACAGTAAACAGAACCAGGACAGATCTGGAACTTGGACTTGGACGAAAATCAAAAAATAGCTAAATGATCAATTTTGACGTGATTTTTTTTGTGGGGATAAGGGTTCTAGAGGGGAACCAACCCTAAAATTTTGAGCTTCAGAAGATGAAGGGAGTGATAGCAGAATTCGGAGAAGAGGATCTGTCCTGAGTGGACAGAACACCGAAACCGTTGGCAACGACGCGTCGGCGGCGAGACGATGGCGGCGGCGATCACCGGAGTTGCTTCAGATGCTGGAGGGGATCAAGGGGGAAGGGATTACACTCTAGAAAGGGGAGAGGGGGTGGAGGAACCAGGGAGAGAGAGGGGAGGGGCGCAAGTTCACTTGGGGGCAAATGCCTTTTTTCTCTTCATTAATTCATTCAATATGAAAAATACAACCTTATATAGGATGCCAACCAAACTCAACCTCAACCCTTGGATCTAGGGGTTTGGATTGAAGGGCTGGGATACAATGTGAATCACATATTTAATACATTAGTTTAATCTAATTTGACCATTCTCCATTCAACCTTGGACTAATTCCATTCAAACACCACCTAAACCACAACTACCATGCCTAATAAGACAAGGAAGCTTGCGCCCCCTTCCATGGGCCAAGGCCATTCATGGGCCAAGAGCCTCCCATTAGATCATGCTAGTCTTGGGCCACTCCCACTTAGATGGCCCATGAGAGAGTGGAACCCAATTTGGGCCTTAAGTGCCTTAATGACCCATTTGAAACCAAATGACCCAATATGAAGTAACACTCTTAATGGACTCTACTAATGACAATCTAACCTTGGACTTGACATAACAAATGGCCCATTGGCTTGATATAAGCCTTACAAGGAGCCCAAAAGAAAGAAATTACACAATTACAACTTCATACAAGCCATAACACACAAATACACTTCACCCGTGTATGGAAATCACCTTTGATGCCCCATCAATTCTCCCCGGGTGAGAGGAACTCGACCCCGTCGAGTAGAGGTATGGCTGCTCCGGTCCTCCGGCGGATCCGTCACCGTGCTAAGTAGCGCGGGTATGCTCCACTCCAAGTGATCGGCACCTGCTCATTCCATATATACTCGATATGCGCACTGCTGTGGCTAAAGGTGGTCACTCCGAAGGGGCACTCTCAAAAGGAAGGAGACAGCTCGAAGACTCACTAGGAATCACCGCTGAGTCCCTATAGGTGACTGATCCGGATATAGAAGTAAAAACGATCCCATACTCATCAAGTGAGTCCACTCGCCTCTTACTCAGAAGAGAACGACAACGAGCTTGCACAAGACGCATGCAGACAAACAAACGATACACAAACCATGCAAACAAATCACTCAAAACAAAACCACACAAAGAAAAAAGCACACTGTTAGTCCGACCCGTACATGGGTGACGGCGGACCAGGACACCCGAATATGTGCCATGCATATACTAGATGTACACGATGGTTGATGGAAGGGAGGACTCCTAGACACCCTAAGATGTACCACTCATGCATTGGTGACCGATGGGATTTGGGTGAAGAAGGGGTAGGAGATCCAAAACTACCCTCGTCATCATCCCTAGATGTAGAGACGGCTTGCCGAATAGACCGAGGGGTATGGGTGGAATAGTGAACTCCTTGGAAGAGGTGGAGGGAATGTGATAGCTCGGGAGCTTCACTAGTGGAGGGGTCAAAAGGGTCAAAGAAGGTATGACCCCGGAGATGGGTTCCTCCATGACACGGTCCCAATCGTGAAATTCTTGAAGGGGTGAATGGTCACCTTCATCCGCCATAGTGAACGGGACGATGGTCATGTGAAGAAAACAAACTTCCTCCCTCGGGCAAAAGAGAATGAAGTCAGACTCGGCCTGCATCGGGAGGAGTAGAAGAATCTCCGTGGTGACACAACCCACGGTGCACTCGGAGGTAATGGACCCATAGGCCGGATGGGTGAAGCTAAGACTAGCGGGTTGGTCGAAGCCTCGGGCCAATAAATGTGTAAAGGTCAACTGCCGGTCTAACCCTTTAAGAAGGTCGTCCAATGTGTCCACATAGTGACGAGACCGGAAGGTGGTATGAAATGAGTTGCTTGACACTAGTGGTAGTGTGGGGTCCATTGATGGGAAGGGATGTGGGACCAAGCCATCCTTGAGCCAACTAAGAAGTGGCTCGGCTATGAAAAGCGTACCCGTTAGAAATACGGGTGGCTCGGGCCTTGGTGGTTCCAAATGAGAGGATTCCGAATCAAATTCGGAAATAGAGATGGATGACATTGGAACTCTCTCGAGTGGTGAAGGCCATGGTGTAGGCGGCTGGGAGGTAGATGCTTGTCTAAAGCCACCATACCGAGAGAAGTGTGACTCAAATGGTTCGACCACTAGAGCGACCGTATAGGATTCCGCTAGAGAGAATGCATTGCGGATAAGACATTCCAATTAGAAGTGAAGGCGCAAACCTCTCCGGAATTGAAATGCGGCCGTGTTGCTCTCCTCTCCCAAGCCATGTTCCAACCAATACTTATGATATGCCCGAAGGTACTCGGACACGGACCTATCACCTTGGACGGGTCGACATGGGTTGGCCATAGTTGCCAAAATACGGGAATGGATCCCTAGGAATGGATATGCAAGGCCATTTGGGCAAGACACTAGACACGACCCTAAGTAATGCAAAGTTGGAATGCATGCACACTAAGGACAAGACACCAAGACTCGATACGGGGCGGAGTTAATCAATCCGAAGATCACTCGCGCAAGTGTGCGGCCTTCCCGATAGGCGTAGCCTAACGTTCGGACAACACCTTTTTATATACCGACTAATGGTATGCAAATGCGACCCAAAAGGCACTTTTTTTTTATTTTAAAACAATGATGACCCTAAACACGACGTAGACTATGACTAATGACTAGACGTAAATGACTAATGAATGACACTTTTTTTTTCTTTTTGACACCCTAGACTCAAACTCGCTCTGATACCAAATTGATACGGGACGGGACCACGGACACGACAAGCTCGCGATCGTCCCTTAACGAGGGAAGCGTCGGATGTGCGCGGTTGAGAAACCGGCAATGAGCTAGGGTGGTCGGCTCTCTTTTGCGCCCGGATCGGGTCACGGGACGGCTTCGCTCTCTCTCGCAGCAGTGATATTATAAATTGAAGGCGAGCTAGGTATCCCTACACATGCTCTCTAGCAGCGGCATATAAAGCATATAAAGAATTAAGCTAATGCCAAGTGTAAGGGTGAAGGCGATACCTCCACGCTCTCGGCGTGGCGAAGACGGCACCCGACCAAAGCTCGTACTCCCGGGAACTTAGTACATTATGTTTACAGCAATGCAATTAAGCCCACTCCACGCAGGGAGGTAAAGGGTGACACAAGTGGGCCCGGGAGGACCAAGTTCGGGTTGACGGGCGGTTTCGGGCAATGCTTCGGCTTCACGCGTACTCGTGCTAGTGGGGGCCCACGTATTGACCGGAGGGGTCGTGTGGGGCCTGATGACTCCTCTGTTGTGGAGACACCTGGAAAGCGTTCCCCTGGGATGGCGAGCTGCTGGAACGACCGCCGGACGCCAGGCGGCCCTCGGACGACGCTCGCTGGGAACTCGGCCACGAACCTGAAAGTTCTATTTGCAGGCATGCGACTCGGAGAAAACTGCTACTGCGATCAGCCCCGTCGTCGGAATGCGACGAGATTTGCGCCGTTGGAAAGCTGACTCAGAATACTTCGACGTAGGGGTCTTCAAAAAAAATAATCAGATCTGTATTTCTGATCATGTATTTTACAAGCTTGCTGGAATCTGGCCAGAACTGCAGGGGCAGGTTCTGACTTCTCTGAAGATCGATGTTTACCGAGGAGAAGACCTCCGAATCTGGAAATGATTTCTTCAGCAAAGTTGAAGGTCTCTGAGAGAGGAATCCGAGACTATTTTTGGTTTTTTGATTGGATAAGAAATGGATTTTCTGGGATGTTTTTACTAGACCTGGGTCGGATCTGGGAAACTGTGGGCAGACTGTTCTTGGGAACTTGGACGGTTTTTGTAAAATACTTGGAGGGTGAAACAAAAATTAAGAAAATTCCTGGTGGTAGAGGGATGTGGACAGAGCTCCCAGTAAATTTGGGCGACCCAACAAAAATAAAAAGATAGTTCGAATGGGGTAAACTCAGAGCTGATGAACAGTAAACAGAACCAGGACAGATTTGAAACTTGGACTTGGACGAAAATCAAAAAATAGCTAAAGGATGAATTTTGACGTGATTTTTTTTGTGGGGATAAGGGTTCTAGAGGGGAACCAACCCTAAAATTTTGAGCTTCAGAAGATGAAGGGAGTGATAGCAGAAATTCGGAGAAGAGGAACCTATCCTGAGTGGATAGAACCACCGAAACCGTTGGCAACGACGCGTCGGCGGCGAGACGATGGCGGCGGCGATCACCGGAGTTGCTTCAGATGCTGGAGGGGATCAAGGGGGAAGGGATTACACTCTAGAAAGGGGAGAGGGGGTGGAGGAACCAGGGAGAGAGAGGGGAGGAGCGCAAGTTTCACTTGGGGGCAAATGCCTATTTTCTCTTCATTAATTCATTCAATATGAAAAATACAACCTTATATAGGATGCCAACCAAACTCAACCTCAACCCTTGGATCTAGGGGTTTGGATTGAAGGGCTGGGATACAATGTGAATCACACATTTAATACATTAGTTTAATCTAATTTGACCATTCTCCATTCAACCTTGGACTAATTCCATTCAAACACCACCTAAACCACAACTACCATGCCTAATAAGACAAGGAAGCTTGCGCCCCCTTCCATGGGCCAAGGCCATTCATGGGTCAAGAGCCTCCCATTAGATCATGCTAGTCTTGGGCCACTCCCACTTAGATGGCCCATGAGAGAGTGGAACCCAATTTGGGCCTTAAGTGCCTTAATGACCCATTTGAAACCAAATGACCCAATATGAAGTAACACTCTTAATGGACTCTACTAATGACAATCTAACCTTGGACTTGACATAACAAATGGCCCATTGACTTGATATAAGCCTTACAAGGAGCCCAAAAGAAAGAAATTACACAATTACAACTTCATACAAGCCATAACACACAAATACACTTCACCCGTGTATGTAAATCGCCTTTGATGCCCCATCACCCCCCTCTTGAGGCAGGGTGAAGTCTTTGCTTCAAATGCCCCTAAATTGGGGTATAGTTTTGTCTCATATGCCCCTGGAGCAGGGGTGTATTTCTCTTTATGTGCCCCTGGGAATGGGGTGTATCTTTGTTTCTTGTTGTGCCCCCAGAGGGAGGTGCCTTTCTCTTCATGTGCGCCGGGTACCAGGTGTATCTTTGCTTTTTTTTATATGCCCCCGAGGGGGGATTCTTCTTCTTCTGCCCCGACATGCTGGGGAATGTCTGCTTCTTGTGCCCCCAAAGTGGGGTGGATTCTCGACGGCTTCTGCGCCCCCGTTGGTGGGGTGTATGCTTCTTCTTCAGATTCCCCTAAGGGGTGTATTCTTTGTTGCTTCATGTACCCCCGAGTCGGGGTGGATTCTCTTCATGTACCCCCATGGCGGGGTGTACTCTCTTTATGTGTCCCCGGGAGTGGGGTGTGGTTTGCTTCCTATGCACCCAAGCAGGGTGTATTGCTGCTCGCAATGTCCCCCGGGGCGGGGTATCCTTCTTCTTCAAATACCCCTAAGCCGGGGTGTATTCTTTATGGCTTCTATGCCCCCATAGTGGGGTGTGTTTCTTCTTCAAATACCCCTAAGATGGGGTGGACTCTTTTCTTCTTATACTCCCAAGACAGGATTAGCTTCTTCAAATGCCCCTGAGCTGATGCGTGTTCTTTACGGCTTCTATGCCCCCAGGCGGGACATATTTCTTCTTCAAATACCCCTAGGTCGGGGTGTATTCTTGCTGCTTCTCATGCTCCCGAGGTGGGATGTGACTCCTTCAAATGCCCTTAAGCCGGGGCGTATTCTTCATGACTTCTGTGCCCCCTAGCGGGGTATGTTTTTTCTTCAAATGCCCCTAAGCCAGGGTGTGTTCTTATACTTTTTTGCACCCCTCAGGGCGAGGCGCATTCCTCTCCATATGCCCCTAGCATGGGGTGTGCTTTTGTTTCTTATGCCCCCAGGCCGGGGTACGTTCCTTCTTCATATACCCCTAAGCCAGGGTGAGTTTCTCTTTTTGTGTGTCCTCAGGCTGGGGTGAATTCTTTTCTTCTTATGCCCCCATGGCGGGGTATGTCTTTTGCTTCAGGTGCCCCCATATCGGGGTGTATTTCCCCTTCAAATGCCCCTAAGTCGGGGTGCAACTCTATTTCTTCTTACGTCCCCAGGTCGGGGCAGATTCTCCTTCAAATGCCCCAAAGCCGGAGTGTAGCTTTTGCTTTGTGTGCCCCTCAGTCGGGACGGATTCTCTTCATGTGCCCCTGGGAATGGGGTGTATTTCTTTTTTTGTCTCCTATGCCCCCGTAGCAGGGTATATATCTTCTTCTCATCCCCCATGGCGGGGTATGTGCATGCTCTCTTTGGGAGTGGTGGCCATGCTTGGCCTCATTGCTGTAAAGCATTCCCCACAGCGGGCAACCATTCACCAAGCTACAATTGTGGCTCGCTGGGTCTTTTAACAACCACTCGGGGGCCGTTTTGTGCCGGATGGAGGCAGCAGGAAGGAGGAACGAGCGGGGTCATTACACCGTGGACTCGGGACCTCCTAGAGTCGGGCGGGATGTCAAGTTTCTTCTTGCTCTTTCAGTCGGCGATGCTGGCCAACTTTTCTTCCTTTCTTCTTTATTTCTCCCCCTTTTTTGTATGATTGACCATGGTGGAGGTGCAGGAGAGCGCTCACCCCCTCAGGGAGGGGATGAGTGGTTCGCTCCACCGCATCAACCCCACAATGGTAATCTTAATTCAGTACGGGTCTCGAAAGGCTTGGCCGTGCAGCCCTCTCTCGCCGACTCTTTCTCTTCTTTTTTTTGCTTCTTTCTTTTCTCTTTTTCTTCTTTACTTCTTTTCTTCTTTTCTTCCCTTTCTTCTTGAGGAAAAGGGGAGGGTTTGATTTCCCCTCCCTTCTCTTCTCTTTCTCTTCTCTTCTCTTCCCCTTTTTATAACAGCCCCCATGATTCCTGGAAGCCGCATATGCTTCGAAGCAGCATCCTCGAGGCCACGAAGGCAGCTGCACCGAGTCTGGCTTCTCTTTTTTTATAGGACTGGCGGAGACAGCACCTGCAATTCATCAAAGCAGGCAAATATTATTTATTAGGGGGCTATGAGGCCCTGAATCCCGGCGAAGAGATGAAGGGTGGTTTGGTCCCACCGGGCGCGCCAGACTTGTGGACGCACTAAAATTCACATTTTCAGGTGGTTCGTCTATTAAGTGCGTGGGCGTGCCAGTCACAAAGTGACAATTTATTCGGACTCCAAAGATCCCACGGTGCGCTCGATCTGACTCGGTCAGACGATTGTGTGGTTCGTGTCGGGACCAAAACCCGCCGCTCCATAAAGGTCACGGCGTCATTTACATCCCCCATACGAGGGAACACCCTTGATTAATCACCGGGATTCAGGGCCTCATGGCCAAGAAATCAATTGCATGAAAGGTCTATTACGAGATATTGAAATCCTCGCGCGAGGGCGAGAAGAAAAAAAAATCATTCGAGATCATGTCGGTCGTGTACTGACCATTTAATGTTCGGACGAATGTCCGGCTCAAGAAAAGCGCGATCGTCGCGGGAAAACCGGAGCATATGTATGCCAGGATATGGCAAATTTATTGTTTAGAGGAACGGAAGACATTCGGCTAAGCCTCGGTTGGAGCGGTCAAAACCAGTAAATCTATTGGCCCGGTGAAAGAGCAAGCTGTGACCATACTGCGGTGGGCCCCCCGCGGTCGAAACAAGACTTGCATGAGCGTCATTAATATTTCCGGTGCCAATGGGCAACGAGGGAATATCCCTTGAATCGGCTGGAAAGCCCTATGTCTAGGGAAGCGGACGTTCAAAACGTGTCGGTCATTCGGGAGACCGTTTAATATTCGGACGGGTGTCCGGCTTGAGAATATCGTAATCGTCGCAGAAGGACCTAGAACATATGTATGCCGGGACACGACAAACATATTATTCCGAGACTCTGAAAACATTCGGTTAAATCTCGTTTAGTGTAGTAGGAAACCAATGAGTTTGTTGGCCCGGTGCAAGATCGAGTCAGGACCATGCCGGGGGCGCCTCCCGCGGTCCAAATGGGGCTTGCGTGGGCATCATTAATATTCTCAGCGCCGGAGGGCAGTGAGGAACAGTCCCGGGACTAGATTCTAAAATCGAAAACGTATTCAAAGGGAGCGGGCTATAGGCCGAGGATATGGGTCAGACAGTGACTGTAATATCCCGGACCTTTCGGATCCTTCTTCATGGGTCCCGGATCTAGTTTCGGAGTGTCCGGCTCCGTTGTGTCCGAAATTTCGTTTCGGACATCTTTCGTGTTCGGATCAGCGCGATCCGGAGTCGTTTCGGAGGCCCGGAGGCGTTCCGTGGCTTTTTCCGCGCGTGTTTTCCGATTTCCGGTGTGTGTTTCGGCTTTTTCTTCGGACGCTCGCTGCGGGCGAACCGGGCAGTTCCCCGAGGCACGAGTGGTACCGTTGCGATCGGTGCGTTCCGAGGATTCCGGAAATGTATTTTTCTAATTTTCGGTATTTTTCCGAAAAATCGGATTTTCTATATATTCCCATTTTCTTTTCTTTTCTTTTTCTTCTTTTCTCTTCTCTTCTTCCTTCCTCTCTCTCCCTCACGCGACCGTGGCCGGCTCTCTCCCTCCTTCTCTCCCGTTCGACCGTGCCGACCCCCGTTCCGGCTGCAGACGGCGGCGGTGCGACGGCGCGAGGACGTGGGTGACGTGGTGGCGATCGTGCGGGCATACGGCGAGCGTGGGAGGCGTGGAGAGGCGAGATTCTAGCGGCGTTCTTCGTGACTTCGAGCTCGGATCGGAGCGTTTCGTCGCGAACCGGAGGTAGGGTGACGTTCCTTAGCCTCATGTCTTCCTTCCCCGTGAGTTTCAGCTCGAGACGAGGTCGAGAGGGGTTTATTTTGAGCCGGGAAGGGTCGATCATGCCGCGGGGTGAGTTCGTCCGATCCATCGTTTTGAGCCCCGATTTCACGGTTTAAGGGCGTAGGAGCATGCTAGGGGGCTTGGGGGTTCTTCTCTCGCCATTTCCCCCTCCGTGGGGTTTGTTTTGAGGCCGATTGGGCGATTCCGGTGAGGTTCGCCGTTTTCTCGCCGGTGAGCGATGTGCGGTCGAACCAGTGGCCGCACAACCCCTATGCGGTTCCGTTCGGACCGTTCATCGGCTCGGCGCGCTTTGGGTGAGGCTTGGCGCGCAGTGGGCTTGAGCGGTCTATCGTGGGACCGCATATCCTAATGTGCGGCCCCACAGCAACCGCCCAACCCCAAGGGTTTTGACCGTTGGTTGTGACCGTTGTGCAGTGCTCTGGGATGTGCGGCCAGGAGCTGACCGCATAACCCCTTGCACGGCCAGGTGCTGGCCGTACATCCCCTAGCGCTATGGTTGGATGTGCGGTCTGGCCCTGACCGCACAACGCCTGAACGGCTAAGCCGTAGCCGCCCTTCCCAAAGTGCGGCTAAGGACTAACCGTCCAGGGTTTTTACCGTTGGGAGACGAGCGGCCAGGAGGTGACCGTTCTTCACCCACGTGCGGTCAAGAGTTGGCCGCACATCTGTTTGAACGGTCCTGTGTTGGCCGTTTATCCGTCGTTTGGACCCTGAGTGGAACGGTCCTGATATGACCGTTCTAATCCTTGTGCGGTCCCTGTGTGACCGTACATCCCTGAGCGGCCCAGTGTGGACCGTTCAAGGGTACGGGTTGCGTCGGTGTGTCTCTCGTCGTACAGAGTGTACCGGGAGATGTTGTTGTCAGCTGGTCACCGTGCGTCGGTGTTGGTACAAGGAGCGTTCCTCGTACTTGCAGTTGCACCGTTGTTTTCCGAGACTTGAGAGTCTACTCCTTCTGTGACCCTCCACTAGTCGTAGCCTACTAGTACGCGTGTGCTAGTCGCACCAGGGAGTGGTGTACGGGCTGACCTTTAGAGACGGTTTGTGGACCGGTTACCGTTGGGCCCCACGTCTTGCAGCCAGAGTCCGGCTGAGGGGAAAACCGGTCAGAGGGCCAGACCAGGGACGCGCGGTCTGTGTGTGCACACGTGGTTGGGGGCGGTTGGACCCACGTCGACGGGCGTGACCCCAGCTAGTCACTTGTTGTAGTTACTTGTACGGTGTTTGCGCCTCGGGTAGGACCTACCATGTCAGGCGGTTCACCTGCGGTGCGGTGTAAGACGTCAGGGGACGCTACCGGCTGTGCTTCTAGTGGGTGGTACTCCTGTTGAGTACGGAGTGTCAGACTGTCAGTCGTGTGTTTCCGACCTTCGGGTTTTGACGGTTCGACCGTTGAGTTTCGGTCTTCTCGTACCGTGGCACGTGTGTCGGTTTGCGTGCCGTTAGGGTCTAGTTCTGTAGAGTACAGGGCTTTCCTTTCCGAGGTACCTTTCTACCGCTAGAGTAGTGGTTTCTCGTTTTTCGAGGTAGGGTTCGAGTGATCCCTACTGAGTCTTGTTCCGAGACTCATTCCCTGCGTGTTTTCACCGTGTTTCAGGTGAGGCGCCACCTTCGGGGAGCGCGTCAGGAGCGCAGCGTGGTGCGGGTGCCCAGAGGTAGTGCCAGAGGTCAGAGCCGGGGGATGCCCCGTGTAGCTGTACTTTTCTTTCTTGTCACTGTACTAGTCGTGGACTACTGTTGCTGTTGTTGTTATTTTATTGTGGACCATGTAAAATGTTAATTCATTTCCTGCTTAATATCATAACTGTTTAATTTCTGCAATTATTTGTGATGCTTGTGTAGTTTCCACACCATCCTTTTAACCCTTCCGAGTCTTCGGACTCGTGGGTGGCGGTACGAGTCTCGGGTTATCGGGCCTTCCCGGTAATCGGATTCTCGGGTCGTTACAGCGACCATAATCGGGACGGACCCGAGGTCCCAGCATAGCCCACGAAGGCCTTATTGATATTCCCATGTGTAGGGTCCAGGGATGACGGGAGCCGTCCCGTTCTATTCCGATTTCTGTCGGTCACTTGCGGACCACTTGATATTCGGACAAGTGTCCATATTGAAGGTACGACGTAGACAGAAGCAACCCCGTACAAACGTACGCCGAGTTCATGGCAACTTCAATGAAAGAGCGGGAACAAATCCCATTAGGATGAATCCGATTCGACAGGCTATTGGCCCAGAGCAATGCCGGGTTACGACCATGTCGGGATGGGAACCATCGGCCATATCGGTCACGCATGGACCTTTTCATGTTCGGACACCGGTCCGTAATAGAAACGCGACAGAAATCGAGATGAACCCGTTCAAATGTCTGCCGAACGTGCGGCAATTTTAGTTGTGGCTCGGTGTGGATCCGGCCCGAGAAACGAGTCCGGTTTAATCGGAATATCGGCCCGAGGCGAGGTCAGGTCGTGGCTATTTTGGGATAATTCCCAAGACTCAGGCCCAACCTGGAAGGGCGGCATTGTTATTCCTTCGGCACCGGGTCACGAGAGAGAGAGACGGGGCTGCAAAGTGGATTTTACCATTTTTTTATCTGGGTTTTAAATTATACATATATATATTTATTGCTTATTTCCCTCTTATGTATTTATTCCGGATGATTTATCCATTTTGTTTATTATTATTACTATTATATTTTCTCTCCTTTTTTGTTTATTATTATTTTGCATTTTTTGTTTATTTCATATATATATATTCAGATTTATTTATTCATCATAGTTTTTATTAAATTTATTATTATTATTATTATACATATTCTTCTAGAGAGAGAGTGGGCTGTTGGAGGGCCAAACGGGGGCTGAAGGAGCGTGCCGCTGAAGGTGGAAGGGTGCAACGCTGAGGGGACTGAGGGAGTGCGTCGCTGAAGGTTCGCGGGAGGTGTACCGGGGAAGGGCTTGGCCAAGGGTGCCGGCGAAGGGGCAGGTGTGGTGGCTATGGGAGGCGTACCGATGAAGGAGCCTTAGGTGTATCGGCGAAGGGCCTGGCCGAGCGTGCCGGTGAAGGGTTGAACAGGGGAGAGCGTGCCGGCGATGGGGTCACGGGAGCGTGCCGTCGAAGGAGCTTGAGGGCGTACCGCTGAAGGGTTGGAGCAGGCGTGCCGCTGAGCGCAGGGGGAGCGTGTCGGTGAAAGGCCAAACGAGGCGTGCCGGGGGAAGCTGGGCTGGGGTGTGCCGGCGAAGGGCGCTGTGGGGTGTACTGGCGAAGGGCGTGCCGGCCAAGGGTGGCTAGAGGGGCGTACCGGCGAAGGGCATGGGGAGCCCACTCCTCCTCCGTTTCTTTTAAGGCTTTTCTTTTCTTCTTTTCTGATTTCATTAAATTTGCATGGGTTTCTTCTTTTCTTCTTTTCTGATTTCATTAAGTTTGAATGGGTTTCTTCTTTTCTTCTCTTGATTAACCTCCATTCTTTCTCCCATGAGGACGAATGTTCAAGTTGTTTAGTTGTCGTTCGATTTAGTTCTCTTTGAGTTGGTTGCGGTCCCTTTGCTTTGGTTAAAGCGTTTTACCGTTGTTCTTTTTTTTATTTGTTTGTTGTTTTTTTCTTTTATCTTGTTAACACGTTATTGTTTCTAACAAAAATTCGGCAGCACCTCCCCTTGACCCGAGCGTAAGGGAGATACAGGGAACGCGCCCACATGGAGTGGCGGAACCCGACAACTGGAGGTGGGTGCTCGAGGGTGGCAACACCTTTGATAAAACCTCGGAAAGGCTGAAAGCAACGGGGTAGAAGGCCTCCCTGTGACTCACTAGGGGATGCCGGTGAGGGAGGGTCAAGGGTGTGCCGGGGAAGGCCGTTGGGGCCATGCCGGTGAAGGCCCCCCCCCTGGGGCGTGCCGGCGAAGGCTGCCCAGGGCGTGCCGGGGAAGCGCCATAGGTGGGCTGTGCCGGTGAACGATGCCAAGGGGCGCACCGGCGAAGGGAAGTTGAGGGCGTACCGGTGAAGGCTCTTAAAGCCATACCGTGGACAGAGGGCCAAATGCGTGCCGGCAAAGGCCGTTCAGGCCGTGTCGAGGGATGAAAACCAAGGGTGGGCTATTGGTAGCTGGGTGTTCAGTAAGAGAAGGAGGGTTGAAGGCCAAAGGTGGGTTACTGGTAGCTTGGTGTTCAAGAGGAGATGGAGGGTCTCTCTCCCTTCAAGCAGATGGGCACAACTTATGGCCATAAAAAGGGGGGGGGGGGCAAAGAGCCCATGAGGCCAAGGATCATACGGGAGGAATCACATCGCTACGGAGAATCCAAAGACGCCAGAGAAGTGGAGAAAATGAACAATACACCACATGCAGTGGGATAGATCGAGAGAGGCCAGAAGAGACCCAAAAGAAGGGCCAGAGACTTTCATTCATAAAGAGAAATGACCGTGACCGGCCATACACATTGCGGTATACATCAAGGCCGAAGCCACAGAAGAGGGGAGAAGAAGAAAAGGAAGAACTTGGAGAGGAAATAGGAGGGAAGCTGGGGTCGGGCAGAGGCGACGGCTCCTCTACCCTTTTCCACTCCCACTGCTACACAGACCCTCCCTCTCTCTCTCTTTCTCTTACTCTCTCTTCGCTGCTTGGTGGTCGTCGGAAGACTCCACGCCAGAGCCTTCTCCCTTCTCTCTCTCTCTTTCTTCTTCTTCTCGTAGGTGGCGTCGTGTCTGGTCATCTCCTTCTCCTCCTCCCCTTCCTCTTTTCTTTGCCGGAACGGGAGTGGTTTTATACTCCCAGCAGCAGGAGCCCTCGAGCACGGCAGTCGGAGGCGGGAAGCGGCTAGTGATCATGGGGTTTGACTTCCCCCGTCCTGGCTGTCAGGGGAATAGCCTGCGTAGCCCAATCTCTGATCGACACCTCGGACAGCTCACTGCGTGCCAAGGATACGTAGGGTATGGGCGTCACGTCGTTTGGCCGTTGAAAAGCCTTCACGCTGTGCCACTGGCGGGCTTAAGAAGTGTGTCGCTGTAAGACACTGTAAGTGTGCCGCTGAAGAGGGCAAAAGGCGTGTCGCTGGAGGTTGCCCAAGTGTGCCGCTGAAGGGGGCAAACAGCGTGCCGTTGAAGGCCCTGAGGAGCGTGCCGCTGAAGACCCCCCCTTGGGGGGTGTGCCGTTGAAGACCCCCCCCCCCCCTGGGGGGGTGTACCGCTGAAGACCCCCGCCTGGGGGGTGTGCCGCTGAACACCCCCCCTGGGGGGTGTGCCACTGAAGACCCCCCTGGGTGGGTGTGCCGTTGAAGACCCCCCCCCTGGGGGGTGTGCCGCTGAAGACCCCCTGGGGGGGTGTACCACTGAAGACCCCCTGGGGTGGTGTGCCGCTGAAGACCCCCGGGGGGGTGTGCCGCTGAAGACCCCCCTGGGGGGGTGTGCCGTTGAAGACCCCTGGGGGGGTGTACCGCTGGGGCTTGGGTGTGCCGCTGGGGCTGACTTGGGCCCGTCTTGAGCACGAGTTATGGCTCGTTTGGTTTTCTTTGGGGGCCACAGATTGTGAGCTTTCCGGGGGTTGGTTTCTCTTGGCTGTCGTGACTCCGGGGACGGCTTCGCGACAGTGTGCATATTTGGGGAGTCCGGATGACCGGTCTCACCGGGGCTTCTTCACTTGGTGCCGTTGTCGGTGCTGGGACGAGTAGGATATCTGGGTGTGTAATTTTTTTGGTGTCCACAGGGGTTGAGGAAGGCGTGCCGCTGGAGAGGTGTGCCCTGAAGGCCTTCGCAAGTGTGCCGCAGGAGGCTTGTAGGGGCGTGCCGTTGAAAGGCCCAGGAGGGTGTTTGGACTGCACCGGGTGAAGAAGAAAATAAACTGTGCCTGGTGGAGGGCTGCCAGCCTTACCGGGTGAAGCCCGCTTGAGGTGTGTCGGGTGGAGCGCCCTGAGAGTGTGCCGGCCAAAGCCCATTTGGGGCCTGCCGGGTGAAGTGGGCAGCAGGCGTGTCGGGTGGAGCACCCTGAGAGTGTGCCGGCCAAGGGCCTTTTGGAGTGTGCCGGTGGAGATCACCCAGAGGCGTGCCGGTGGAGACCTCTGGGTAGTGTACCGATGGAGGGGCCTGCCGAGTGCACCGGGTGAGAGTTGGCAGGAGTGTGCCGGTTACAGGGGTGGCTCTATTGTTTAACTGACGAGGCTGCTGGATAATCCCTATTACTACCGTTCTGTGCCATTCGTGGGAAGGCCGGTGTTTATAGACTCCCAGTAGCATCTTGACGGTTATGATGGTGAGCAGCAACCCCCTATTTTTGAAACTCGGTGCGCTTGAATCTCTCAACACCATAGTCGTCCCTTTCTGCTGCTTTCTCCAGAGGTATATCAGGGGACATTTCAAGATCTGGAGTGATCAGCCCCTTCCTCGGGTGCCTTACACAGGTGAATATTCAGTCCTTTAGCAGTTGAGAATGCCGCTCCAAGGAAAACCAGTCAACAGCAAGGGGGGCTCCACTCCTCAGTTTAATCTCCATTAATGAACTTTACTCCCAGCGATTTGCACTGAAAGGGAGGTGGATTGTTCGACCGTCTAGCTGTAATGTATTAGTAAGATACAAAAATATCACCCCACCAATAGATGTGCTACAGTCCGAAAAATGCCATGCTTCAACATGTAGGCTTCCTGGATTGTCATTATATCCCCCAAGGTGGCTTATCTTCATTGGGTTGTTGCCCCGTTTGTAATCTACCTGTGAAACAACAAAGTTGCAGAGGTCTACAAGTGTATATGATTCCCCATTGTACTGCATTGTAGCATCTGTTCTGCTTGGAGTAGCAGTCGGTGAGCTTGGTAAAAGGCCACACATGACTACTTCAGCTGTCCTCCCGTACATCTAAGGTCCCGAGTTCTCCCAGCTGAGCCATGTTGGTCTCCCCCAATCAGCACGAAGCTTCCCGTTCTGTACTATTGCATAGCCAGGACCCGGTTGATCACTGGTCACATGATAAAGCCAAGTAGCTGCCTTTTACGGTATGCCAACACTGCAGGAGCCTCCAAATGCATCAATAAATGTAAATAGCTGATGATCATGTTGAAGAATCAAGTCTTAATATATAAGACCAGCAGTCCTAAACACCATAGAGGTAGATGCCAATGTTGCTGCTATTCATGCGGCAACCTCTATTCCTGGGGTTGTTTCTGTCGCGGTGGAAGTCATGGGGAATCCAAACTCCATGTGATCCCTGGCATCGTATTTGCCCTTTGACAGGTCCAACCCAGCATCCTTCCCATCTGATAGCGTCGAGTCCCCTCTCCAGCTCACCCGCTTTCTGTGTGTTGCAGGATTGGTTGGCCACCGGTGAGGGGTGTGGGAGGTTGACACGGTGCGGCGTGAGCGGACTCATCCGGCATAGCGGATGTGTGCCGTGGGAGGTGGTTGGAGGTGGAAGGGCCAGCACGGCCGGCTGACGTCGGAGACGAAGACCCATCGAGCATGCCCTCTGCCGCATGGCAAGCACGGCGGGGGACAGGAGCCAAGTAAAAATAGAGTACCGTATTTGGTCGGTGTCCCATCACAGGCAGGGGTAGCTGGCAGAGGGAGCAGCGGTAGTGGTTGGTGCAACGTGCGTGGCCATCTGGCACAGTGGTGTGCCGGGTGGAGACTCTTGCGGGTGTGCCGGGCGAAGCCCCTCGCTAGTGCGCCGGGCGAAGCCCCTCACGGGTGTGTCGGGTGGAGACTACCGCAGGCGTGCCGGTGGAGACTCTTGCGAGCATGCCGGCGGAGGGGCCTCAGGGCGTGCCGGTGGAGGGGCCTCAGGGCTTGCCGTTGAACGGCTGCTAGGGCGTGCCGCTGAAGAGCTCAAGGCTGTGCCGCTGAAGGGTGCGCCGCTGAACAGGGCAGAGGGTGTGCCGCTGAGAGGCGTGCCGCTGACGGGCCTGAAGGCGTGCCGCTGAAGGGCTAAATGGGCAGTTCTGAGCCCGTTGTGTGCGCGAGTTGTGACCCAGTTGATTTTCTTCGAGGCCCATAGAATATGGGGCTCCTGGCGGTTGATTTCTCTTCACTGTCGAGACTCCGGAGATAGCTTCACGGCAGTGTATATATGTTCGGGGAGTCCGGATGGCCCTTTTCCACGTAGTCTCTTCAGTTGACGTTGTTGTTAATGCTGGACTAGTTGGGGCGTACGGGAGTGCAATTTTGCATGTCCACAAATGCCCCCCACCCACGGGTAGCGCAGGTGAAGGATGAGCCGGGCGATGCCCGTGGGTGTACTTGTCTCTTTTCTCTTCGTCGATGCCGATGGGGTGTTGGGAGCTGGCGTAGCATGTTGGTATCTTCTTCTCTTCGTCAGTGTCGACGGGGTGTCGGGGGCTGACATGGCATGTTGGTCTCTCTGTCTCTTCATCAGTGCCGACGGGATGCCAGGATCTGAAGCAGCATATTGGTCTCTTTGTCTCTTCATCACTGCCGACGGGATGTCGAGAACTGAAGCAGTATGTCGATCTCTTTGCCTCTTCATCAGTGCCGACGGGATGCTGGGAACTGAAGCAGTGTGTTGGTCTCTTTGTCTCTTCATCAGTGCCGGCGGGGTGCCGGGGACTGAAGCAGTATGTTGGTCTCTTCATCAGTGCCGACGGGGTGTCGGGAACTGAAGCAGCATGTTGGTCTCTTTGTCTGTTCATCAGTGCCGACGGGGTGTCGGGAGTAGACATGACTTGTTTGTCTCTTCTTCTCTTCGTCAGTGCCGACGGGGTGTCGGAAACTGGCATGGTTTGTTGGTTTCTTTTTTTTCGTCAGTGCCGACAGGGTGTCGGGAGTTGACATGGTTTGTTGGTCCCTTTTTTTTTCGTCAGTGCCGACGGGGTGTTGGGAACTGACATGGCTTGTTGGTCTCTTTTTTTCTTCGTCAGTGCCGACAGAGTGCTGTAGACACGCTCTTTTCACATTTTTCGCGAGTAAATCTCATGTTACACCACGATGCCCCAGAGTGACTTACACGATTAATTTAAGCGATTGAACCACAAGGGACGCCGTAACATTTACTTGATTTTTATATAAAAATACAAAAAAAATCTAGAAAATTGAAAAGGGTCATAAAAATTGAGAAGATGTTAAAATACAAAAAAAAAGTGGGTAAGGACTTATAAAAAAAACTTTTTAAAAAAATTAATAAATAAAAAAGGGTTATGAGAAAATACAAAAAAAGGGGTAAAAAGGTTGTTAAAAATGCCAAAAAAGTGAGAATGTTTTTCTTTTCTTAAAAAGAATGAAATAATAAAAATCCTAACATATAAAAATAAATAATCTTATTTATATATATAAAGAGAAAGCAATAAAAACATAAATATAATATATATATGTTAATCCTTATTCTAACATTAACACTAATCATCAAATCTTACTATTCCTTTCCCTCATCCTCACGACACACACACATGCACACACTGTGCCCCTCCTTCACTCACATGGCAACCATATACCCTTCTTATCATTTTCTTTCGACGGGGGCTCCCCTCTCTCGACCGGACCCTCTCCATTCCCCCATCTCTGCAACCCTCTCCCTTCTACACCCCAACCACCATCTAGTTCCCCCACCGCATACCACAACCACCTCCGACCTCGCCACTTCCACTTCCCACACCGCCATGTTGTCCTCCCCACTGCCGTGCCCTTCACTTGTAGCCGTCCACGTCAGCCCACGCATCCTCCCATCGCTGCAACTCCGCCCCCGCCATCCCAACAACGCCGGGGCACCCTTGCATGCACAGTCCGCATGCAATCCAGTCCCGCCACCGGCAGCCGTCGTCTGCACCGTCATCGTTATCGTCTACATCATCGGCTGCCACGAGTCACCTCGCACTTCCAGCTACCGCACGCGCGCCACCGACGTCGCCGTTCCCGTCCGCATACACCATAGGCCCCCCTGGCCATCGCCGCCGTCTCACCGTGAAGCCCGCCGGTCACCTCCGCAAAGCCCTCCCCCAACGCCACCGGACACCACTGCTATGAAGCACCTTGCAGTCGCCTTCCTCGCCACTCCTCGCATGCAAGCCGCACCGCCAACTCCTCCACCGACGCTGCCGTTCACCTTGCATGCAACCACCGTTGAGCCCCCTTTACTTGCGTTCCACCTTGCCGCGACGCCGCCGTCACCGTCGTCGCCGTCCCCCACCACCGTTTGCCGCTGCCGTGAAGCCATCGTCACCTTCACCCACCGTCGGCCATCCACGCCGTCCACCTGCACCGCTACCGCTGTCCAAGCCCGCCGCCGTTGGTCGCCGCCGTCGCCGCATTGCTCCCACCGCCCGCGGCCGCCCTGTCCCGCTCCGGCACCGCCCTCTCCCGCCTCTAGCCCGCCTCGACCGCCGCTCCCGCCTCCGGCCCGCCTCGGCCGCCGCTCCCGCCACCGGTCCGCTGCAGACGCCCTCTTCCACACCGTCACACGCCGCTCGCCACCGCGGAGCTCCCCTCGCCCCGCCGCTCGCCCCACTCGCCCGCCACTGTCCGCCCGTCGCCCCTCCGGCCGCCGCCTGCACCTCCCCCCACCACCGGCGTCCGCCGTGTCCACCTCCTCCACCTCTCCCTTTCTCTTCCTCTCCCCTCCTCGATCCCGTCTCTCTCCCCTCTCTCTTTCCCACTCTCCTTCTCTCCCTCTCTCTCTCTCCACTGTTTCTCTCTTCCTCTCCCCCTTTCTCTCCCCGCCGTCTATCTCTCTCCCTCTCCCTCTTTCTGTCTCTCTCCCTGCGTCTCTCCCCCTCGATCTCCCTCTCACCTTTTTTTAACTTTTTTTATTACTCTCGTTTCTCCCTCTATCTCTCTTTCTCACTGTCGCGTTCTCTCTCTCTCTCTTCTTCTCTATCCTCTCTCTCTCTCCTATCTTCCTCGATCCCTCTCTTTTTCTCTTTTATTTTAATTTTTTTTTCATTTTCTCTCTTAATCACTCTCTCACCCTCTCTCTTCTCTCTCCCCCCTGTGTCCACCGATCTCTCTCCCTCCCTCTCTCTTTGATATTTTTTTTCTTTTTTAATCCTCTCCCCCTCACCTCTCTCGATCTCTCTCTTCCAACCCTTCTCTTCTTTTATTTTTTATTTTTTATCACATTCCCTCTCTCACCCCTCTCCCTTTCCCTCTCTCGGCTTCTCTCTCCGTCTCTCACCTCTCTCTCTCCCCTTCCGATATCTTCCTCTCTCCCCATTTTCTTCTTATTATTTTTTTCCTCACTCTCTCTTTCTCTCTTCCTCCTTTCCATCTTTCTCTGCCTCTCATTCTCCAGTATTCTCCTCCTCTTTTGAAACTCACGCGTACACACATTTTCTTTTCCCTTCTTCTATTCTCCTATGTAAATTAAAGTTCTCTATTTCATCTATTCTCCGTGCCCACACGTGGGGCTTTATATGTGTATATATACATATATTTTTATTTTTAATAACTAAGCTTTTTTCCCTCCCTCTTTCTATTTTTGATTGTCTATTTTTTTTAAGTCTTTCACCTCACCCCTCTTTATTTTCACATGTGTCATCTCTTCTAAATGCCTCTCTAAAAAAGATTTAAAAAAAGAGAGAGAACTCTCTCTCTCTCTCTTTCTTTCTCCTTTTCAGGGCGGCACCAACAACGGGAAGGCCCTGTCGAGTTGTCAGACGTCGGAGTATACGAGAGCCTGCTACGTCTCACCGCACGCTCGTGCCATCCTCACTTCGGAGAAGCTCGTCCAAAGTCGCCATCGTTCTTTCCACTAAGTTTTTCTCCCCTTTATATCTTTAATTAGTCACTTAATTACATTGCATGAATCATTTAGCATCCATGCCACGCCTCCCCCTGAGAGGGCATAGTTTATGAGCATCTTCGTGTTTATGCATTTCATCATATCATTTTCCAACCTTTAATTCCAAAGGAGTTTCAAACAATATTAAACAGGTGTGTGTTTGAAAATGATCGTGCCATTGTCGTTTCAAGGGACCGGTACTACACTACTTTTCTTCTAATCCACCATCTGTTTCTGCTGTCTGTTGTGTTTTGCGAGGGTTAACCAGCCCGGAAGTCTGCTTCTTCAGTCGGCCGAAGGAGCAAGAGGAGCAACTCATGCACCCCCAGTTCGGGGATGAAATGCGACCATCCCTCCTGTTTTGAGGTACCCGGCTATCATCTCCCTCATCCCATTTTAGTTCTTTCCCTTATTATTGTTATTTGTTGTTAAATTTCCACCCTCATCCCTCTCTATCTTGTCTAAAAATAAGTCTATCCTCTCTCACTTGTTGTTATCATATATCGTTAAACCTCCATCCCCGTTCTTTTCTGTTTTCTCTAAAATACGTCTCTCACTCTACCTCTATTTTCTTAGTGGTTTTTCCTTATATCATATTATCTTATTCTATCATCTATCTCTTGGTCTATTTCTTCATTTTCTCGCATCTCTTTAAAACGACATAAAAACATAAAAAAAATAATAAAAGCAATAAAACCCAAAAAGAATATAATAACAAAAGATAAAACAAAACAAAAGAATAATAAAATCAGGGTAACCAGAGAAGGCCCTCCTCGTCGGCCGGCCGACGGAAGAGGAAGAGAGGACCCGCACTGCTCCCGCTTCGGCGGTGAACGCGATCAGGACATTCCTTGTGGGGTCCTCAGCCCCTGGCGATCACACTTCCCTTCCCCTTCTTTTGTTATTTATTTTCTGTCCAAACCCCGTTGACGGAACCAGTTCCTCGCGGTGGTCTCATCTAACTGGTGCGGTGGGCTATCTCCCGCGACCATTTTATTTCAGTAATTTAATTTCCGCATTCTAGCATCCTAACCGTTGACTGCTTAACTCTAACCCTCCCCTATCACCGCTTCAAAACCCCGCGGAGAGTGACATCTCGCGGTGATTTATTTGATCCCCTTTTATTTGTTCAAACCCCGTCGACGGAACCAGTTCCTCGCGGTGGTCTCATCTAACTGGTGCGGTGGGCCATCTCCCGCGACTGTTTTATTTCAGTAATTTAATTTCTGCATTCTAACCCTCCCCTATCACCACTTCAAAACCCCGCGGAGAGTGACATCTCGCGGCGATTTATTTGATCCTCTTTTATTTGTTCAAACCCCGTCGACGGAACCAGTTCCTCGCGGTGGTCTCATCTAACTGGTGCGGTGGGCCATCTCCCGCGACCGTTTTATTTCAGTAATTTAATTTCTACATTCTAACTCTCCCCTATCATAATTTCAAAACCCCGCGGAGAGTGACATCTCGCGGCGGTTTATTTAATCCCCTTTTTATTTATTCTAACCCCGATCGAGGAACTCGTTCCTCGCGGTGGTTTAATTTTCTGTACATTCATTCCAACCCCGATCAAGGAATTCGTTCCTCGCGGTGGTTTAATTTTCTGCATTTCTTTGATCTGACCCCGATCAAGGAACCCGTTCCTCGCGGTGGTCTTATCTAACTGGTGCGGTGGGTCATCTCCCGCGACCATCTTCATTCCAGTAATTTAATTTCTGCACGCTAACCTCCTAACCCCTAACCATTTGATTTTAGCATCCCCCCATCATCGTTCTAAAACCCCGCGGAGAGTAACATCTCACGGCGGTTTATTTGATCCCTTTTTCTTTTCCTGTTATATATATATAGTTATTATAATAAAAACCCCGCGGAGGGCAATACCTCGCGGTGGTCTTTTGTATACAGTTATACTTATTATTTATATCGCTGCAAAAGTCCCACAAAGGCCAATGTCTCGCGGTAGTATGTACATATAATATTTATTATTTATGTTGCAATAAAAATCCCGTAAGGCCAATGTCTTGCGGTGGTCTTAATATGTACATATATATATTCATTAGTGTTGATGTTATTGCATTGCTGTTAGAACCCCACAAAGACCAATGTCCTGTGGTGGTACGTCTTTATTTGTATTGTCCTTATAATTGTCTGGAGAATGATATACCGTTGCAATTTCTGAGTTTACGTGTCTCTCCATTTCTGTTACATAGATTCTCGGACTTCCCGGTATATGAAAAACTGCTCGTGGAACGGTAAGTCACGCTTACCGGGAAGGGGTCAGTTTGCGCGAGAGGGTCTTCCGACCCCTATCTCCGCCACGTACCGGAGTCCGTTCCGCATCCCTATTTTCTTTCTCTCTCCTTGAGTTGATCTCGTTATCTCCATCTCCTAAGACAAACGAGGGTGGACGACGACTCCCGCCGTCTACACCTCTCTGGCGATCACCTTTTCATCATTACTTTGCATCATTGTTTTTCCCCCAGGGTGGACGACGCCTTCCTGCCATCTACAAGTGTCGGGAGCTGACATGGTTTGTTGGTCCTCTTTTTTTTAAACCACATTACCTGTACAAGCGCCCTTTCTGGTTTTCGCCGGTACCAGCCCCCTCTTGCTTTTGCCCATATGCCCTCTCGGGTTTTCACATGGCGGGGTACCCGATTTTACCTGCAACGCCCTTTCGGGTTTTCGCCGCAGCTGTGTTGTTGCCATTCTTGCCCTTGTCCCTGTGCAGGGGCAAGTCCGGCAGAGCACCTCTATTTTAAGCCCCTTTCTCTCTCTCTCTCTCTCTCTTTTTGACCGGCGGGTGATATGTAATTGTTGGCTAGGGCCCAAAGCCTTGCGCCGAAAGACGAGGTTCATTCGTTGGCAATGAGACAATGCCAACCCAACGGGGGATTTTCCGCCGATTCGGACGTAAGGTCCGTAATGGCGATATTGTATGGAGTGGGTGGCTAGGGCACGAAGCCTTACGCCGAAAAAGGACTTATTCGTTGGCAAGGGACTAATGTCAGCGCAAGGATAGAGATTTTGCCGATCTGGGTGTAAGGCCCACAATGGCGGTTTTGCTTGAGAGAAGGTGGCTAGGGCACGAAGCTTTACACCGGAAAAGGACTTATTTGTTGGCAAGGAGCTAGTGCCAACGCAGGGGTGGAGCAATCTTTACCTGTGCGGATGCCCGTCGATACATAGGGGCATGCGGACGGGAGCCATATATATATATATATATATATATATATATATATATATATATATATATATATATATATATATATATATATATATATATATATATATATATATATATATTGTTGTTGTTGTTGTTTTCTCTTCTTTCTCTTTCTTTCTCTCTCTTTTTTTCTCTTCTTCCCCCTTTTTTGTTTTCTTCTCAATCTTTTTTTCTCTTTTTTTTATCGAAATCCCCCCTTCTCTTCCCATTTTTTTTATTCTCTTCCTCTTTTACCATCTTTCCTCCTTTTTTTTGCTCGACGTATAAAGGATGGCGGGGGTGGCGCGCCACTGAAGGGCTGGCCGGAGCGTGCCGCTGGAGCGCGCCAGGGGAGTGTGCCGCTGAACGGGCGCAGGAGCGTGCCGCTGAGGGGCCTGGACAGGGAAGCGTGCCGTTGAGCGGGACGTGCCGCTGAGCGACCGGGCGTGCCGCTTGGCGGGTATGCCGCTGGGCGCCTGTGGATGCGCGGCGGAGCGGGCGTGCCGCTGAGCGGAGTATGCTAGCAAGCGTGCCGTTGAAGAGGCACTAAAGCGTGCCGCTGAAGGGGCACGGGTGTGTGCTGCTGAAGAAGTCGCAGGGTGTGTCGTTGGAGGCTTCACAACGAGTGTGCCGCTGAGGACACTTAGCAGTGTGCCGCTGGAAGGCTTGCAGGCTACTGCACCGTTGGAGCACTTCAAGAGTGTTTCCTTTTCTTCTTTTCTTCTTTTCACCTTCTCTTCTCTTTTCTCCTCTTCTATATTCCCCTGCCTTCATAGGGTGTTTCCTTTCTTTTCTTTTCTTTTCTCTCTTCTCTTCTTTCTTTTTTTTTCTCTTCTCTCTTTTCTCGCTTCTTTCTGTTCCTTTCTCTTTTCTCTTCTCCTTCGTTTGAAGAACCCCGGACAGCCGTCGGCGTGGCTACCGATGATATAAAAGCTGTCTGCTCAGGGGCCGATGATTGAAACATGTCGGCACAGGGGCCGATGATTTGAAAGCTGTCGGCTCAGGGGCCGATGATTGAAAGTTATCGGCTCAGGGGCCGATAAGTGAAAGTTGTCGGCTCAGGGGCCAATAAGTGAAAGCCGAAACAGTCGAGGCTGGAAGCGGGCTTCAAAAGCTGAAATTGGGGCGCAAGATGTGGAAGCCCAAATCGGGGAAGCGAACTACAGAAGCCGGAGTTGGGAGATTAACGAGCCGCGAGGGTAAGAGGTAGGCCATGGGGGCCAAGATTGGGCTATACGAGCCAGCGCTGGGAAAGTAGGCTTCGATAGCCGAAATTGAGTTTATTGTATACACACATTTTTATTATTTATTATTATTATATATTTATTATTATTATTTTTTTATTCAAGCATGCAAGCATTAATTAGTAGGCATAACATAGATATAAGTATGGCAGCTCCCTCTATAGGGGATAGGATAGGGACATCGCCCGTAATTCGTAGATGCGGTGCGGTCCGTGAGGCACAATTGAGGGGTGGTGCACCCGTCAAGAGGATATCGCATGTCTTGCATGCATAGCCTAAATTCACGCATTTCACCCAAAGCAATTCTCTGTGGCGTGGCAGTGCAAATGTGTGAACAAAGAGCCTCAATCATAGGGATATGCAAGTTTTCCTGGTGACACTCGAGGATCACTCTAGCGCCTACACATTAGTTCCAGGCTTTCGACTTTAGGTAGCTTCACACAGCCCCCATCTGTTTATTTTGGTAGCGGATTTCACCGTTCGGCGCGAGTCTCCTCATGTGTCTCGATGGGGATTCCCGGCTACTAGGATTCATCCTTATTGTGATTCGCTTCACCATTTCGCGCGAGTCTCCTCATTTGTTTCAGTGGGGATTCCTGCTACTCGGCTCCGCGTTTCTCTCTCTTTTCTTTTTTTCTCTCTCTTTTTTTCTTCTTTTTTTCTTTTTTTTACAGTGGGGGTAGGCAGTTTTTTCCTCACGATTACCTTTCACGCGAGTGTAGGAATTCAAGTCTCCGTAGAGTGCTAAGAAGAAATTCGGGCAATCCCTATAGTCGAAGGCTATTGAACACATTAAGTGCTAAGTGTGGGAGCGTAGCCTCAGGTTTATTTTGTGAGTTGGGCTTAGCGATTCAGCCATGACTCTTCCCCTTGACGTGTGCACCTACCATAATTGGGTTCCCTTTGAGCGTGCGCCGTGACGCCCATGCATTCAGAATCGGGGCGATATTATTTAGCAAGGAAGCACGGTCCTAGAAAATTCCAAGGATGTGTATTATTCTATATTAAGCAACCATGCAAGCAGGGCAATCATGCATTCTCTTCTTTCTTTTCTCTTTCTTTTTTGTGTGTTCGTTTTGTTGTTTTCTTTTTGTTTTGTTTTCTTTTTGTTTTGTTTTGTTTTTTGTTTGTTTGTTTGTTTGTTTGTTTGTTTTTTTTTGCATAAGAAAATATTACTGTTACGTATAAGTGTAGTGGTAGTAAAGGTATTAGGGAAGCAGACCACGAACGGCTGAAAGGACATTGGGGAAGCGGGCCGTGAAGGCCGAAGTTGATATTAGAAGTAGGCCACAATAGCCAAAAATCAAGGAGAGCGGGCTGCGAGAGCCAAATTATGGGAAGCATGCCGCAGGAGCTGAAGTTAGGAAGCGAGCTGCAGGGGCCGAAGTTACGGGAAGCGGGCCGTGAAGGCCGAATTCTGGGAAGCAGGCCGTAAAGGCCGAATTCTGGGAAGCAGGCTGCGAGAGCCAAAGATATTGGGAAGCGTGCTGCAAAAGCCAAAAATGGAAAGCGGGATGTGAAGGTCGAATTCTGGGAAGCAGGCCGTAAGTGCCGAATTCTGGGAAGTAGGCTGCGAGAGCCAAAGATATTAGGAAGCGGGCTGCAAAAGTCGAACTTGGGAAGCGGGCCGTGAAGGCCGAATTCTGGGAAGCATGCCGTAAAGGCC
This sequence comes from Amorphophallus konjac, assembly GCA_022559845.1. Taxonomy (NCBI): domain Eukaryota; kingdom Viridiplantae; phylum Streptophyta; class Magnoliopsida; order Alismatales; family Araceae; genus Amorphophallus; species Amorphophallus konjac. The sequence continues at coordinate 236,551,353 of CM040117.1, forward strand.
GAATTCTGGGAAGCAGGCTGCGAGAGCCAAAGATATTGGGAAGCGGGCTGCAAAAGTCGAAATTGGGAAGCGGGCCGTGAAGGCCGAATTCTGGGAAGCAGGCCGTAAATGCCGAATTCTGGGAAGCAGGCTGCGAGAGCCAAATATATTGGGAAGCGGGCTGCAGGAGCCGAAATTATGGGAAGCGAGCCGTGAAGACCAAATTCTGGGAAGCAGGCCATGAAGGCCGAATTCTGGGAAGCATGCCGTGAAGGCCGAATTCTGGGAAGCATGCTGCAAGAGCCGAAGATATTGGGAAGTAGGCTAAAAAGTCAAGGGATATTGGGAGCAGGCTGACAAGCCGAGAGATGTTAGGAGTAGGCTGTAAAGCCGAAAAGATATCGGAGAGCGCGGTGGGACGGGTGGATTAATCATGACAGTGGGCCTTGGCCGGAATGACTGAGTCAAAGGGCGTCGGGTAGTAGGATACGTGAGCCGAGGAGAAGGGTTTGTGAAACGGCGGGTTCGAAGACCACGTCTGTCTCATGTCTCTTTTTTTTCTTCTTCTTTTGTGTGGGGAGACAGGTGCAAAGACCATGTCTGCCTCGTGACTCTTCTTTCTCTTCTTCTCTTCTTCTGTTATGGAGAGGCGGTGCAAAGATCATGCTTGCCTCATGGTCATTTCTTTCTTTTCTTCTCTTCTTTTGTGTGAAGAGGCGGGTTCAAGGACCGTGTTCGCCCCGTGACTGTTCTTTCTCTTCTTCTCTTCTTCTTTCATGGAGAGGCAGGTGCAGAGACCATGTTCGCCTTGTGATTGTTCTTTCTCTTCTTCTCTTCTTCTTTTATGGAGAGACAGGTGCAAGGACCATGTTCGCCTCATGTCTCTTTTTCATCTTCTCTTCTTCTTTTGTAGAGAGGCAGGTGCAGAGACCATGTTCGCCCCGTGACTGCTCTTTCTCTTCTTCTCTTCTTCTTTTATGGAGAGGAGGGTGCAAGTACCATGTTCGCCTCATGTCTCCTTTTTCTCTTCTATTTTTCTTTTGTAGAGAGGCAAGTGCATAGACCATGTTCGCCCCGTGACTGCTCTTTCTCTTCTTCTCTTCTTCTTTTATGGAGAGGCAGGCGCAAAGACCATGTTTGCCTCGTGACTGTTCTTTCTTTTCTTCTTTTGTGGAGAGGCGGGTTCAAGGACCACGTCTGCCTTATGTGTCTCTTCCTCCTTTTCTTCTCTTCTTTTGCGTGATGAGGCGGGCTCGAGGACCACGTCTGCCTCATGTGTCTTCTTTTGGTTCTTCTCTTCTTCTTTTGTGTGAAGAGGCGGGTTCAGGAACCAAGCCTGCCTCATGTGTCTCTTCTTCCTTTTCTTCTCTTCTTTTATGTGATGAGGGGGGCTCGAAGACCACGTCTGCCTCATGTGTATTCTTTCTTTTCTTCTCTTCTTTTGTGTGATGAGGCGGGCTCGAAGACCACGTCTGCCTCATGCGTGTCTTTTTCTTTATTCTGCTCTTCTTTTCTCATTAATGCTTCCACGCTGGAGTGTATTTCTCTTAATGTGCCCCCAGGTTGGGGTGTAGCTTTATTTGGTATGCATCCCCCTGAGGGGTGTGTTTTGCCTCTTTACGTCTGTGCCCCAGGCGGGGCGTATTTTTCAAGGCTTCTGTGCCCCCAGGTGGGGCGTGCTTCTTCTTCTGATGCCCCCGAGCCAGAGAGTCTCCTCTACGGCTTCTATGCCCCAGGCGGGGTGTATGGTGCTTCATATGCCCCCGGGGCGGGGATGTATTCCTCTTCTAATGCCCCCATGGCGGGGTATGTTATTGGTTTCTTATGCCCCCAAGGTGGGGTGTGTTTTGCTTCTTGTGCCCTCGAGGTGGGGTGAATTTCTTTCTTTATATGCCCCCAGTCCAGGGTGTGGCTCTGTTTTTGAGTGTCCCCAGGCCGGGGTGAATTCTTTTCTTCTTATGCCCCCATGGCAGAGTATGTCTTTGGCTTCATGTGCCCCCAGGCTGGGATGTATTCTGTTTCTAGTGCCCCCAGAGTGGAGTGTATTGCTGCTTCTGATGCCCCCAAGACAGGGTGTAATTCTTGCTTCTTATGCCCCCGAGGCGGGGTGAACTCTTCTTCTTTGCTTATGTGCTCCCATATCGGGGTGTGTTCCTTTCTTCATATGCTCCCCTAAGCCGGGGAATGTTGTTTGTTCTACTTCAGATGCCCCCCCGGGGGGGATATATGTTGCTTCACGGACCCCGGGGCCAGGATGTATTCCTTCTTCAAATGCCTCTAAGTCGGGGTGTATTCTTCTCTCCTTACGCTCCCAAGACGGGATATAGCTTCATTAAATGCCCCTAAGTCGGGGCGTATTCTTTATGGCTTTTATGCCCCCAAGCGGGGTATGTTTCTTTTTCAATTGTCCCTAGGACATGGTGTACTCTTCTCTTTCTTATGCTCCCGAAGCGGGATGTAGCTTCTTCAAATGCCCCTAAGCTGGGGCGTGTTCTTTATAGCTTCTAGGCTCTCGAGGCGAGGTATACTTCTTCTTCAAATACCCCCAAGACAGGGGTGTGATTCTCCCGCTTCCTCTGCCCCAGAGTGGGGTATACTTCTCTTTGTATTCCCCTAAGCCAGGGTGTATTCTTTTCGCTTCATATGCCCCCAGGGTGGGATGCGCCTTCTGCTTCTCATGACCCCGGGATGGAGTGTATTCTCTTCATGTGCCCCCGACACGAGGGTGTATCTTTGCTTTTTATGCCCCCGAGGGGGATTCTTCTTCTTTTGCCCCGACACACCGGGGAATGTTTGCTTCTTGTGCCCCGAAAGTGGGGTGTGTTCTTGATGGCTCCTGTGCCCCCGTTGGTGGGGTGTATGCTTCTTCTTCAAATTCCCCTAAGGCGGGGTGTATTCTTTGTCACTTCATGTACCCCCGAGTCGGGGTGAATTCTCTTCATGTGCCCCCATGGCGGGGTGTACTCTCTTCATGTGTCCCTAGGAGTGGGGTGTGGTCTCTTCCTGTGCACCCAAGTAGGGTATATCGCTGCTTGCAATGTCCCCCGAGGCGGGGTATCTTTCTTCTTCAAATACCCCTAAGCCGGGGCGTATTCTTTCTGGCTTCTATGCCCCCAGGTGGGGTATATTTCTTCTTAAAATACCCCTAAGTCAGGGTGAGTTTCTCTTTTTATATGTCCCCAGGCCAGGGTGAATTCTTTTCTTCTTACGCCCCCATGGCGGGGTATGTCTTTTGCTTCATGTGCCCCCATATCGGGTGTATTTCTCTTCTTCAAATGCCCCTAAGCCGGGGTGCAACTCTATTTCTTCTTATGTCCCCAGGTCAGGGCGGATTCTTCTTAAAATGTCCCGAAGCCGAGGTGTAACTTTTGCTTTGTGCCCCTCAGTCGGGGCGGATTCTCTTCATGTGCCCCTGGGAATGGGGTGTATCTCTTTTTTTGCCTCTTATGCCCCCGTAGCAGGGTATATATCTTCTTCTTATCCCCCATGGCGGGGTATATGCATGCTCTCTTCGGGAGTGGTGGCCGTGCTTGGCCTCATTGCTATAAAGCTTTCCCCACAGCGGGAAGCCATTCACCAAGCTACAATTGTGGCTCGATGGGTCTTTTAACAGCCACTCGAGGGGCCGTCTTATGCCGGATGGAGGCAGTAGGAAGGAGGAATGAGCGGGGTCATTGCACCGCAGACTCGGAGCCTCCTAGAGTCGGGCGGGATGCCGGGTTTCTTCTTGCTCTTTTAGTCGGCGATGCTGGCCAACTTTTCTTCCTTTCTTCTTGATGCGGGACGGACTGAGGAGGCGACGCTATATGAGACGGACACGACTCGACCAGCAACGACACGACTACTAGAGCGACCTCGGCTCGACACTAAGAACTCCTATAGGCTACACGTCGCTAACAGAAGTGCAAACTCACTCGTCGTCACATGCGAGGGAAAGCGTGGATCGTGTGCGGTTAAGGAACCGGCAGAGTTCAAGGTAGTCTGACTCAACTTCCAGACTCGGATCGAGTCGCGGGACGGGTCACTCTCACACTCACAGCGGCGACATGAACACACGGGTGGAAAATTAGAAAAAGTGAACTAGAAGGCCAACCGATTTTTGTAGAGCATGGGGACGGCCTCTGGAACACCCCCTCAAAATCCCATATCAAAAGGAGCTCGTGGCTGATTGCAGTAATTCGTGGAAGTGACTGTGGTTGGCTGTAGATAGAACTCCGACGAACTCGATGGCGGTGCAATGGCGGCTCGTGGCGGCGGCGACCGGAACTGATAGGGGAGGCGTCACACCTCAGAATAGCAACCGTCTCAGCTGCAAGGGGGAGAGGGAGGAGAGAGGAAGGGGGCGCCCAAGGCTCTTCCACAAGAATTCAGCAATTTCTTCTATCATTAATTCATCCAAATGGAAAAAATACAAGTTTTATAGGTTACATATCAAATCCCATATCCACCATTGGATCTAGGGATGGGGAGTGGATGGCTGGGATTAGATGTGACCAACACAAAAAAAAATAAATAAATAAATGCAAGGGGGGCGCCCTATTGACCAAGGGGACATGGTAGAATTGGTAGGTAGCCTACCTTAGACTTTGAAGTCCAATTGTCTCCCATGTGTCTTTTACCATTCAACCTTCTAGATGCCTCCATTTGAAATGTTGACTGACCCCACATGGGGCCCTAGGCTGAGGTGGATCAATGGGAGGGGGTCTGGGGGGCCCGTGGGACCTGGGGGTCCCATTTTGTAAATAAACCCCTCTTACAATCAAAATTACAAACCGAATAAAATGAAACAAACACACATTACACACAAAGAAAGTCTAAACAAATATGATAAATGTCGAGACTCAAGGGGGAGTCTCCAGGCTGTCTCCGAGTCTGATGGAAGCTGAAGCTGCTCGAGTCGTGCTCCGCGTGCGGTACCGGTGGCTCGCCGACCCGTGCCGCTCGTGTGCTCTGGTGTGCGCACCACTTCTCTCTTTCTCTCTTTTTTTTTCTCTTTTTTTATTTTTTTTTTCTTCTCTTCTTCTTATATGATTGATCAGGGTGGAGTTGCAGGAGAGCGCTCACCCTCTCAGGGAGGGGATGAGTCGTTCGCTCCACCGCATCAACCCCACAATGGTAATCTTTGTTCAGCACGGGTCTCGACGGACATGGCCGTACAACCATCTCTTGCCAATTCTTTCTCTTTTTTTGCTTCTTTCTTTTCTCTTTTTCTTCTTTTCTTCTCTTCTTCTCTTCTTCTTTTCTTCTTTTCTTCTTTTTCTTTTTGAGGAAAAGGGGGGTTTGATTTCCCCTCTCTTCACTTCTCTTTCTCTTCTCCCCTTTTTTTTATAACAACCCCCATGATTCTTGGAAGCTGCATATGTTTCAAAGCAGCGTCCTCGAGGCCACGAAGGCAGCTGCACCGAGTTTGGCTTTTCTCCCCATAGGACTGGCGAAGACAGCACCTGCCATTCATCAAAGCAGGCAAACATCGTTAATTAGGAGGCCATGAGGCCCTAAATCCCGACGAAGAGATGAAGGGTGGTTTAGGTCCCACCGGGCGTGCCAGACTTGTGGACACACTTTTTACTTAAAAGATGTGGTTTTATTTATTTATTGGTTTATTAAGTGCGTGGGCGTGCCAGTCACGAAGTGACGATTTATTCGGGCCCCGAAGAGCCCATGGTACGCTCGATCTGACTTCGTTAGACGATTGTGTAGTTCGTGTCGGGACCAAAACCCGCCGCGCCATAAAGGTCACGGCGTCATTTACATCCCCCATACGAGGGAACACCCTTGATTAATCGCCGGGAATCAGGGCCTCATGGCCAGGGAATCGATTGCATGGAAGGTCTATTACGAGGTATTGAAATCCTCGCATGAGGGTGAGAAGAAAGCATTCGCGGTCATGTCGGTCATGTGCTGACCATTTAATATTTGGACGAATGTCCGGCTAGGGAAAAGTGCGATCGTCGCGGGAAAACCAGAGCATATGTATGCCAGGATATGGCAATTTATTGTTCAGAAGAACGGAAAACGTTCGGCTAAACCTCGGTCAGAGTGGTCAAAAACCAGTAAATATGTTGGTCCGGTGCAAGAGCAAGCTGCGACCATACTACGGTGGACCCCCTGCGGTCGAAACAAGACTTGCATGAGCGTCATTAATATTTCCGGTGCCAAGGGACAACGAGGGAATATCCCTTGAATTGGCTGAAAAGCCCTGTGTCTAGGGAAGCGGACGTTCGAAACGTGTCAGTCATTTGGGAGACCGTTTAATATTCGGACGGGAGTCCGGCTTGAGAATATTGTAATCGTCGTGGGAGGACTTGGAACATATGCATGCCGGGATACGGCAAGTTTATTATTCTGGGACACAAAAAACATTCAGTTAAATCTCAGTTAGTGTAGCAGGAAACCGGTAAATCTATTGGCCCGGTGCGAGATCGAGTCAAGACCATACCGGGGGCCCCTCTCGTGGTCCGAACGAGGCTTGCGCGGGTATCATTAATATTTCCAGTGCCGGAGGGCAACGAGGGAGAGTCCCAGGACTATACTCCAAAACCGAAAACGTGTTCGAAGGGAGCGGGCTGTAGACCGAGGATATGAGCCAAACGGCGACCACGATTGGGACGGACCCGAGGTCTAAGCGTGGCCCACGGAGGTCTTATTGATATTCCCATGGAAGGGGTCCAGGGGTGGCGAGGACCGTCTCGTTCTATTCCGATTTTGTCGGTCACTCACGAACCTTTTCATGTTCGGGCAAGGGCCCATATTGAAAGTAAGACGTGGATGGAAACGATCCCGTACAAATGTATGCCGAGTTTACGGCAGTTTTAATGAAAGAATGGGAACGAATCCCATTAGAATGAATCCGATTTAACGGGCTATCGGTCCGGAGCAATGCCGGCTCACGACCATGTCGGAGAGGGAGCCGTCGGCCATATTAGTTGCTCACAGGTCCTTTCATGTTCAGACACAGGTTCGTAATAGAAACGCGGCGAAAACCGAGGTGAACCCGTTCAAATGTCTGCCGAGCGTGCGGTAATTTTAGTAGTGGCTCGAAAAGGATCCGACCTGAGAAACGAGTCCGGTTTAATCGGAATGTCAGCCCGAGGCGAGGTCGGGCCATGGCCATTTCGGGATAATTCCCAAGACTCAGGCCCAACCTGGAAGGGCGACATTGTTGTTCCTTCAGCACCGGATCACGAGAGAGACGGGGCTGCAGAGTGGATTTTACCATTTTTTTATCTGGGTTTTAAATTATGTGCATATATATATATATATATTATTGCTTATTTCCCTTTTATGTATTTATTCTAGATGATTTCTCTATTTTGTTTATTATTATTACTATTATATTTTCCCTTTCCTTTTTCTTACTATTATTATTATTATTATTTCACATTTTTTTGTTTATTTCTCATATATGTATATTCAGGTTTATTTATTTATCATAATTTTTTATTAATTTATTATCATTATTATCATTATCATGACATATTTATATATTATATATATATATTTTAGAAGGAAAAGTGGGCCGTTGGGGGGGTTAAGCGGGGCTGAAGGAGTGTGCCGGCGAGGATAGCAGGTAGCGTGCCAGCGAGGGTAGCTTGGAGCGTGCCGAGGAAGCCCAGAGATAGTGTATCGGTGAAGAAAGGGGGGTGGCATGTTGATGAAGACATTCCAAAGAGTGCCGACGAAGGGAGGAGAGGAGCGTGCCGGGCTAACTCAAAGTCTGTACATCGTCTACTAGAGTCTGCACATTATCCATTTGCTACAACTCAAAGTCTGTGCATTGGCTGCTAGCACACACGCAGAGTCTGTACATTGTCCATTTACTGCAACTCAAAGTCTGCACACTGGCTGCTAGCACACACAAAGTCTGTACGTCCCTCAACCCAAAGTTTATACATTGGCTGGTCGCTGCGACACGAAGTCTGCACATCGGTTGGTTGCTGCACACAAAGTCTGTACATTCATCAGCTCAAATTTTGTACATTGTCTATTTGCTGCAACTCAAAGTCTATACATTGGCTGGTTGCATGCACACAAAGTCTATATATCTATCAGCTCAAAGTCTGTACATTATCCATTTGCTGCAGCTCAAAGTCTATACATTGGCCAGCTCAAAGTCTGTACATTGTCCATTTGCTGCAGCTTAAAGTCTATACATTGGCCAGCTCAATTTGCTGCAGCTCAAAGTCTATACATTGGCCAGCTCAAAGTCTGTACATTATCCATTTGCTACAGCTCAAAGTCTATACATTGACCAGCTCAAAGTCTGTACATTGTTCATTTGCTGCAGCTCAAAGTCTGTACATTGTCCATTTGCTGCAGCTTAAAGTCTATACATTGGCCAGCTCAATTTGCTGCAGCTCAAAGTCTATACATTGGCCAGCTCAAAGTCTGTACATTATCCATTTGCTACAGCTCAAAGTCTATACATTGACCAGCTCAAAGTCTGTACATTGTTCATTTGCTGCAGCTCAAAGTCTGTACATTGTCCATTTGCTGCAGCTCAAAGTCTATACGTTGGCCAGCTCAAAGTATGTACATTGTCCATTTGCTGCAGCTCAAAGTCTATACATTGGCCAGCTCAAAGTCTGTACATTGTCCATTTGCTGTAGCTCAAAGTCTGTACATTGTCCATTTGCTGCAGCTCAAAGTCTATACATTGGCCAGCTCAAAGTCTGTACATTGTCCATTTGCTGCAGCTCAAAGTCTGTACATTATCCATTTGCTGCAGCTCAAAGTCTATACATTGGCCAGCTCAAAGTCTATACATTGTCCATTTGCTGCAGCTCAAAGTCTATACATTGGCCAGCTCAAAGTCTGTACATTGTCCATTTGCTGCAGCTCAAAGTCTATACATTGGCCAGCTCAAAGTCTGTAAATTGTTCATTTGATGCAGCTCAAAGTCTATACATTGGCCAGCTCAAAGTCTATACGTTGGCCAGCTCAAAGTCTGTACATTGTCCATTTACTGCAGCTCAAAGTCTATACATTGGCCAGCTCAAAGTCTGTACATTGTCCATTTGCTGCAGCTCAAAGTCTATACATTGGCCAACTCAAAGTCTGTACATTGTTCATTTGCTGCAGCTCAAAGTCTATACATTGGCCAGCTCAAAGTCTGTACATTGTCCATTTGCTGCAGCTCAAAGTCTATACATTGGCCAACTCAAAGTCTGTACATTGTTCATTTGCTGCAGCTCAAAGTCTATACATTGGCCAACTCAAAGTCTGTACATTGTTCATTTGCTGCAGCTCAAAGTCTATACATTGGCCAGCTCAAAATCTGTACATTATCCATTTGCTGTAGCTCAAAGTCTATACGTTGGCCAGCTCAAAGTCTGTACATTGTCCATTTGCTGTAGCTCAAAGTCTATACGTTGGCCAGCTCAAAGTATGTACATTGTTCATTTGCTGCAGCTCAAAGTCTATACATTGGCCAGCTCAAAGTCTGTACATTGTTCATTTGCTGCAGCTCAAAGTCTATACATTGGCCAGCTCAAAGTCTGTACATTATTCATCTGCTGCAGCTCAAAGTCTATACATTGGCCAGCTCAAAGTCTGTACATTGTTGTCACAAGCACATTAAGCCCATACATTCGTTCACGACATGTCTGAACATCCATTTCCAATGTACATGCTTCACTATCTGTATTTGTGCAATCCTTCACGCAAAGTCTATACATTGCTTGTTGCTGTGTTCGTGTATCAACCTGCCAAGTCTGTACATTGGGTTCCACTTCGGAGAGACGATGGAAGAAGAGGTGAGACGGAGAGATAGATGAGGGAGAGAGGGAGTGGGTGAGGAGGGTTGAAGGGCGTACCGCTGAAGGGCTGGGGAGCGTGCCGCCGAGGGGCTATGAGGGCGTACCGCTGAGGGAGTAGGTTGAGAATTTCTAAGAAGACCCACTCTCCCTCTGGTTCTTTTAAGGTTTTTCTTTTCTTCTTTTCTCCAGCTTTTATGTAGTTTTATACAAATCTCCCTTCCCCTCCCCTTGTTTGCTCAGTCTCTCTTCACGGATCAAACGTTTAATCTGTCATGTTCTCAACAAGTTCCGTTCTTCTCATGTTGTCGGCCATGCCTTGCCTGGTTAGAAAGTTCTATTACCTATTGTTCCATTCGTTTGTTGCTTCCTTTTGCCTTTTTGATACATTGTTATTCCATTTATTTGTTGCTTCCCTTTGTCTTTCAACATGTTGTTATTTCCAACGAAAATTCGGTAGCATCTCCCCTTGACCCGGATGGTAAGGGAGATACAGGGAACACGCCCACATGGAGTGGCAGAACCCGACAATTGAGGTGCGTGCCAAGGGCGACAACACCTTTAAAGAAACTTCGAAAAACCCGGGGGAAACGACGAGGGGAAGACGATTCTAGGACTGGCTAGGGGTGCACCGGGCAAAAGGAGAGGACTGGTGTGCCGGCTAGGGAGCTCAAAGATGTGTGCCGGGCAAGAGAGGCAGGAAGTGCACCGGCTAGGGAATTGGGTGGTATACCGGGCTGGAGGTGGCCAGGCTGTGCCGGGGAAGGCTCTGACAAGGGCTGTGCCGGTGAGCGGACGAGTCAAGGGTGTGTCGATGCGGGCATATGGAGGGGTGTACCGGGCAAAAGGCCAAAGGGCTGTGTGCCGGCCAAGGGGAGGGCTTATGTGTATGCCGGCTGGGAGGGCCAAAGTGTGTGCTGGTCAGGGAGCCATGGGTGCACCGGGCTGGGGTATTGGGTTTGGCAGGCTTCAAAGGAAACTTGGCAGGACGGGGAAGGCTCAAAAAAGGGGGGCTTCAAGGCAGAGGCATGGGTACGCAGAGGAGAAAAGAAGGGCATCTCCCTTTGAGCATGTGAGCAAATGTGAGGGCTAGAGGCCCTACGGGGGACCACGACAGTGGGAGAAGATCGGTGCAATAGACTCAAGCCACCGGAGGGGAAGAAGGAAACGACCAAATGCATATAGTGATTCAAACCAACGGAGACAAAAAGAAACCCAAAGAGGGGGAGTTTTCATTCATGAAGAGAAAAGGGCCATAACCGGCCGTATACATTGTAACACACCGGAGCTAAAGCTACAAGTGATGGGGGAAGAAGAAGAGGAACTTGAGGGGGAGGAAAGGATGAGGGGAAGAAAGTGTTGGGCTTGAGCAGGGGCGACGGCTCCCTGCTCTTCCCCACTTCCCCGTTACATGAAGCCTCTCTCTCCCTCTCTCTTTCTAGCTTCTTCTTCTTCTATGGAGCCCTCCTGGGCTTGCCGAGCTTGGATGGGCCATCTCTTCTTCTTCCCCTTCTCTCTTCTCTCTTCGTCCATGTAGGCCTCTGTGTATTCTCCGTCTCACTCTGTGTCTGTTTTTCGTCGGAGCGAGGGGTTCTTATACCTCTGGTCAGGCCGACGACTGCCGAGGACGGGAGTAGGTGGGGCGAGGACAGCCCAACAGGGTGCAGGTATGGGCATGTCACGCCTTCACTGCGCGCCGAGGGCTACGAGCGTTGACCGGCGTGGATGGGCCGAACGCTGTGCCACTGGGGGCTGAGGAAGGCGTGCCGCTGGAGAGCCTCGCAGGTGTGCCGCTGGAGGCTTGCAGGGGCGTGCCGTTGAAAGGCCCAGGAGGGTGTCTGGACTGCACCGGGTGAAGAAGAAAATAAACTGTGCCGGGTGGAGGGCTGCCAACCTTACCGGGTGAAGCCCGCTTGAGACGTGTCGGGTGGAGCGCCCTGAGAGTGTGCCTACCAAAGCCCGTTTGGGGCGTGCCGGGTGGAGCACCCTGAGAGTCTACCGGCCAAGGGGCTTTTGGAGTGTGCCGGTGGAGATCACCCAGAGGCGTGCCGGTGGAGACCTCTGGGTAGTGTACCGATGGAGGGGCCTGTCGAGTGCACCGGGTGAGAGTTGGCAGGAGTGTGCCGGTTACAAGGGTGGCTTTATTGTTTAACTGACGAGGCTGCTGGATAATCCCTATTGCTGCCGTTCTGTGCCATTCGTGGGAAGGCCGGTGTTTATAGACTCCAAGTAGCATCTTGACGGTTATGATGGTGAGCAGCAACCCCCTTTTTTTGAAACTCGGTGCACTCGAATCTCTCAACACCATAGTCGTCCCTTTCTGTTGCTTTCTCCAGAGGTATATCAGGGGACATTTCAAGATCTGGAACGATCAGCCCCTTCCTCGGGTGCCTTACATAAGTGAATATCCAGTCCCTTAGCAGTTGAGAATGCCGCTCCAAGGAAAACGTAGCAGTCAATAGCAGGGGGGGCTCCACTCCTCAGTTTAATCTCCATTAATGAACTTTACTCCCAGCGATTTGCACTGAAAGGGAGGTGGATTGTTCGACCGTCTAGCTGTAATGTATTAGTAAGATCCAAAAATATCACCCCACCAATGGATGTGCTACAGTCCGGAAAATGCCATGCTTCAACATGTAGGCTTCCTGGATTGTCATTATATCCCCCAAGGTGGCTTATCTTCATTGGGTTGTTGCCCCGTTTGTAATCTACCTGTGAAACAACAAAGTTGCGGAGGTCTACAAGTGTATATGATTCCCCATTGTACTGCATTGTAGCATCTGTTGTGCTTGGAGTAGCAGTCGGTGAGCTTGGTAAAAGGCCACACATGACTGCTTCAGCTGTCCTCCCGTACATCTAAGGTCCCAGGTTCTCCCAGCTGAGCCATGTTGGTCTCCCCCAATCAGCACGAAGCTTCCCGTTCTATACTATTGCATAGCCAGGACCCGGTTGATCACCGGTCACATGATAAAGCCAAGTAGCTGCCTTTTACGGTATGCCAACTCTGCAGGAGCCTCCAAATGCATCAATAAATGTAAATAGCTGCTGATCATGTTGAAGAATCAAGTCTTAATATATAAGACCAGCAGTCCTAAACACCATAGAGGTAGATGCCAATGTTGCTGCTATTCATGCGGCAACCTCTATTCCTGGGGTTGTTTCTGTCGCGGTGGAAGTCATGGGGAATCCAAACTCCATGTGATCCCTGGCATCGTATTTGCCCTTTGACAGGTCCAACCCAGCATCCTTCCCATCTGATAGCATCGAGTCCCCTCTCTAGCTCACCCGCTTTCTGTGTGTTGCAGGATTGGTTGGCCACCGGTGAGGGGTGTGGGAGGTTGACACGGTGCGGCGTGAGCGGACTCATCCGGCACAACGGATGTGTGCCGTGGGAGGTGGTTGGAGGTGGAAGGGCCAGCACGGCCGGCTGACGTCGGAGACGAAGACCCATCGAGCATGCCCTCTGCCGCATGGCAAGCACGGCGGGGGACAGGAGCCAAGTAAAAATAGAGTACCGTATTTGGTCGGTGTCCCATCACAGGCAGGGGTAGCTAGCAGAGGGAGCAGCGGCAGTGGTTGGTGCAACGTGCGTGGCCATCCGGCACAGTGGTGTGCCAGGTGGAGACTCTTGCGGGTGTGCCGGGCGAAGCCCCTCGCTGGTGCGCCGGGCGAAGCCCCTCACGGGTGTGTCGGGTGGAGACTACCGAAGGCGTGCCGGTGGAGACTCTTGCGGGCGTGCCGGCAGAGGGGCCTCAGGGCGTGTCGTTGAACGGCTGCCAGGGCGTGCCGCTGAAGAGCTCAAGGCTGTGCCGCTGAAGGGTGCGCCGCTGAACAGGGCAGAGGGTGTGCCGCTGAGAGGCGTGCCGCTGACGGGCCTGAAGGCATGCCGCTGAAGGGCTAAATGGGCAGTTCTGAGCCCGTTGTGAGCGCGAGTTGTGGCCCATTTGATTTTCTTCGAGGCCCATAGATTGTGGGGCTCCCGACGGTTGATTTCTCTTCACTGTCGTGACTCCGGAGATAGCTTCACGGTAGTGTATATATGTTTGGGGAGTCCGGATGGCCCTCTTCCACGTAGTCTCTTCAGTTGACATTGTTGTTAATGCTTGACTAGTTGGGGCGTACGGGAGTGTAATTTTGCATGTCCACACCGCCCAAGACCCAGACTCAAAGAATACTGGGCGGCCATCCCGATGGCCGCCCAAAGGGTTGGGTGGCGAGCCTACTGGTCGCCCACCCTCGGCAAGCAGGGGAGTCTGGGCGGCCACCCATCTGGCCGCCTAGGGACCTGGGCGGCCACCTCTTTGGCCGTCGAGATCGAGCTTCAGAAAATAGAGGAAGAAGGTAGGAAGGCCCAACCCCTGGCCGCCTGGACCCCTAGGTAGCCCAACCCTTGGCCGCCCAGCAGACCTGGGAGGCCCGGTCCTTGGCTGCCCAGCCCTGGACGCGACGACCACCCATGTGGCCGTCTCCTATATGTTTCTCAGAAAAACACCCGAATCCACACGGAGCTAGACCGGAAGGCTCATTCGTCATGGGATGAAGGGGAAATCATGGGGAATCCATCCCCGGGCCTTCCTACGACCGGAAATCCATGATCAAACCACAAAACAAGTCCTTGATCGGTCGAAAACTGTCGCTCAACCCCCGACATGCATAAACCTCCAAAACAAGAAATGCTCCCTCTCTCGGCCTCATTGGGTATGGAATCGCTGGGAAACACGCGGGAGTGAGTAGGGATCCATCTCCCTACCTGAATCGAAACTTTAACCTCACTGAAACCTTGAAACAATGATCTCCCACGTGGCCGGCTTCCTCGAACGTGGCCGCCTCTGCCTCACACTCTGCATGCCCCCGGCCTCGCCTTCGCCGCACGCCACCGCCGTCGCTCCGCCCCGAGCCTCGCCACCGCCGTCGACTGCCGAAGGTGGGAACGGGGAAGGGAAAGAGAGGCGGGAGAGAGTGAGGGAGAGTGAGTCGGGAGAGACGAGAGAATGGAGGGGGGAGAGGGGATAAAAAAGGTTTTAATTTTAATATTAATGTTTATTATATTCCTTTTTTTGAAAAACCACGGGAACTCCAGAAAAACCACAAAAAATAGATTTTGACTTAGAAAAATTCCAGGAAAAAAGGCGAGACCGCTCCACGCGCCACCACGGACCAAGAATAACCCACAAAAGCACCAACAACGGGTCCAAAAAACAAATATAAAAGTCTGAAACCCGCTCGAACACGATCTGCAACCTGCGGAAACCCGATCTGAAAATTCGGGACGTGACAAAGAGACACTCTGATTATCTAAGCCTGCAACTTGACTCCTGAGTTAAGAGCAACAAGAGTGAAAGCCTCGGCTCAACTCAACATTCGCTGGGAACATCTGCGAAAGAAGAAGCCTCTAGATTCAACCACTGCTGCACTTATTCTTACTTCTTCTTTCAGCCTTTTAACTATTGTGTTTGTCTTTTAAGACTTCTCAATGCTCACAGTTCAATATCATTTTTATTATTCTCATATTCTCATCTTGAGCTTGTTGTGATTAGCTACACACTATCTGTCGATCAAGAGGCAATTTAAGTGTGTATTCTCTATAACTCTCCATAAGTAGAGTTGCTCTTGCTTGTGGGCAAGTAGGTCCGACAGAAGGACAATATTCTGTAGATTTGGCTGATACCAGGGAAATCAGTTGGGACTCGGTTGCTAGAGTGTCCGAGGTGTGATTGAACACTTGAGAAAAATAATCGATTTGTAACAACTATTTGAAAATTAGTGGAACCCCAGGGCTGTTCTGAGGAACTGGATGTAGATGTGACTTGAGAGTCACAACAGAACCAATATAAATTTTGTTGTGCTTTTTGCGTATTTGATTTCTTGTTCCATCTTCACCGATAGTTCTTGCAACATCTCACAAACATACTATATTAAGTCAAATTCATTTTTACTACCCATTCACCCCCCTCCGGGTCACAACTATATTTTGGGCAATAGATACTTCATCTACTTTTTATATCATCTTACTCTCCTGGTCACATCATCATCTAAGTGCTTCTCATTTAGGCATAACATCGTATATCTCCTTCCACTTAGGCGGAATATCGTCTATCTTCCTTAGACTTCAGCAAAACATCGTCTATCTCATTTCACTTAGGCGGAATATCATTTATCTCCTTACACTTAGGTGGAGCATCATCTATCTCCTTCCACTTAAGCGGAACATTGTCTATCTCCTACTTAAGCAAAACATCATTAAAGTATCCGCCCTCTTTCCGTCTAACTTCTTACCCTTCTGTCTATTTTTCGCTCCATCTAGTTATCATCTACTCAGTTGGGGAACTTAATGTACATAAAATAAATAAGTAAATAGATAATTAAATATGGAGCTTCTTAATCACGAATATTTAATAAAATTTCATCTTATATTTTTTGAGATGTTACAGTTAGCATTTGCAACTTCTCGATCTCCAACGGGATCGGACCCATTACGTCATCCTAAAGAGGCTCGTAAGGGTTTCGCCCTATTCCTGGTGAGGTAGAGGGTGTGCAAGCTCAATGGGATGTGACAAATTAAGGTCATCGGGGATGCTGTAGGGTAGGATCAAGCTTGAGAAGTCGATCGGGCTCCTGCAGGAATGGGGATGAGATGATTCATGTGCAATCTCTCTCTCTCTCTCTCTCTCTCTCTCTCTCTCTCTCTCTCTCTCGCAGGCGCCGAAGGGGAAAAGCATGGGAGGGGCCACTTGTACAACTTGGTTAGGTTTTGGAAGGTTGCGGCGGGGCAGCCATAACACCCCAAGGAGGAGGGCTGTCAATGGTCTGTCACAGTGATGACGACAGCTGCAACCACCTCCTCCCTTCTCCACCCCCACCCCCACCTCCACCTCACCCCTCTATGCTCTTTGTTGCGACACCCAGGAAGAGCGAGAGAGAGAGAAATAGAGACTTAACTAGAGTTAAGGGTAAGTTAATCATTTCCTTCCTTCTATCTTGAGCTAATGATTATAACGAATCGGTGATGGCAGGGGTACCGTGTGACTTTCATTAAGATTTTAAGGCTATTACATGAAATACTATAAATGTGGAGGTATAGAAGTAATTTTGAAATATTTTAGTGATACATGGATAATTTTCACACTTATTTTAAAATTTTACATTTTAAAAGAGCTACACTTCAAAAAAAATCCCCCCAATTGTGCCTCCTCGGTGTTCAGTCGTCACTGTGGCATTCACATATGCTCCATTTGCACCTTTTGAACCCCATTGGTTTTTGCCTCCGTAGAGAGAGGGGGCCTGGTGAGGGGGCTAGGTGGTAGGGGGGAGGAGGGGGGAGAGGGGGTGGGCGGTCGGCATCCTTTGCATCTAGAAAGAGAGAGAGAGAGAGAGAAAGAGAGAGAGAGAGAGAGAGAGAGAGGGTTAACCTCTGTAACTTCTCAATCTCTAGCGTGATCAAACTCGTCATGTTGTCTTGAGGTGACGCGCGAGGGCTTCACCCTGTCCCGATGAGATAGAGGGTGTTGTGGACACCGAAAATTGCACATCCAAAATGTCATGCTCAGCCCAGCATCAACGACGGCGCCGAGTGAAGAAACCCCCGGGGAAATCAAGCACAAAGGGCTCCACAGCCCGTGGGCCTCGAAGAAAATCAAATGGGCCACAACTTATGCTCACAATGGGCTCAAAATCGCCCATTTAGCCCTTCAGCGGCACGCCCAGTTGAGGCCTCAGCGGCACGCCCTGGCAGAACCCTCCAGCGGCACGCTCCCTTCAGCGGCACACCCTGCCGCGGCCCTCGCCGGCACACCCCTATGGGGGTTCACCGGCACACCCCCAAGGGGGTTCACCGGCACACCCCTATGGGGGTTCACCGGCACACCCCCAAGGGGGTTCACCGGCACACCCCCATGGAGGGGTCTTCACCGGCACACCCCCATGGGGGGGTCTTCAGCGGCACACCCCCAGGGGGGGTTCAGCGGTACACCCCCTTTGGGGTTCAGCGGCACACCCCCTTTGGGGTTCAACGGCACGCCCCCTGGGGGGTCTTCAGCGACACACCCTGTAGGGTCCCCAGCGGCACGCCCTTCGGGCCGTTCAACGGCACGCCCATCCGGGGCTCCAGCGGTACGCCCTTTTGGCACTACAGCGGCACGCTTGTTCAGCCCTTCAACGGCACAGCGGTGAAGCTCTTTCAACGGGCGACGCGAGGCCCATGCCCTACACATCCTTGGCGCGCAGTGGAGCCGTCTGAGGTGGCAGCTGGTCGTTGGGCCACGTAGCCTACCCCACTGACAGCCAGTACAGGGGCAGGTCAAACCCATCATCGTAGCCGGCTTCCCGCCTTCGACGGTCGTGCTCGAAGTCGTCGGTGGCTGGGAGTATAAAAGCCTCCTGTTAAAACACGAGAGAGAGGGGGGAGAGGACAGACAGACAGGGACGGAGAGAGGAGTTGGAAGAGGAGAAGAAAGAAGAGAAGAAGAGGCCCTCCCGGCCTGTGCTCCGTCCGACGGCCACCGGGAAGAAACAAGAGTAAGAGAGAGAGAGCTTGGTGTATTGGGGGAAAGGGTTGGGGATAGTGGCCAATGTCTTAGGCCCGGACGTTTTCGTCTCTCTTGTATCCCATTTCTCCTGGGGATTCTTTCTCCTTCTCCCTTTTGTCCATGGCCCCATCCGGGGGTTTGCTTTTGTAATGTATATGTAGGGCCACGCCCTCTTGATTCTCATGAATGAAAACCACCCTCTCCGGGTTCCTCTTCGATCTTCGATGTTTTATGCTAGGCTTTGCGGGCTTTTCGACGGACGATCCGTTACTCCCTCTATGTCTTCATTCCTCCGGCGTCTTTAGGGTCCTCCACGTCGATGTAGGTTTCCCCCTTCTATTAGCCTTGGCTCCGTGGGCTCCTCACTCCCTTCCATGGCCATATACCGTGTTCCCGGGCTTGAGGAGAAGGGGAGTTACCCTTCTTTCTTCCCAACCGCTCAGTTACTAATAGGCCACCCTTGGCCTTGAAATCCCCTGTCTTTCTTCCTCTTTCCCTGAACAGCCACCAAGTACCCCCCCCCCAGTTGCTAATACCCTTTTCAAGCCTCTCAGCGGTGCACCTTTCCGGCCTTTGGCCGGTACACCTTTCCGGCCCTCAGCGGCACGCCCAGATCAGCCCTCAGCGGCACGCCCAGATCAGCCTTCAGCGGTGCGCCCACCCTTGGCCTTCAGCGGCACACCCTGTTCAGCCTCCAACGGCACACTTTGTTCAGCCTTCAACGGCACACCCTGTTCAGCCTCCAACGGCACACTTTGTTCAGCCTTCAACGGCACACCCTGTTCAGCCTCCAACGGCACACCCTGTTCAGCCTTCAGCGGCACACCCCCTGTTCAGCCTTCAGCGGCACACACCCTGTTCAGCCCTCAGCGGCACGCCCTTCAGTCCCTCAGCTTACCCCTTTGTCCAGTCCCAGTCCAGGTCCCTTAGATGTCTTCGATCTGTCGTTCTCCTTCGCGTTTTCCGAGTCTCTATAAAGGTGTTGCCCCCCCGGGGGCCCACCTCCAGTTGTCGGGTTCCGCCACATCATGTGGGCGCGTTCCCTGTATCTCCCTTACGCCCCGGGTTAAGGGGAGATGCTGCCGAATTTTTGTGAGAAACTAATAAACAATTAAAAGAGGCAAAAGGAGGCAACAAACAAGTAAGATAACTGACGAAACCTTCCAACTCATCAAACCACTGCCAGCATCATGACGAGAACTGAATCGGGCTAATTAACCACCTGGCCGCCCGAAAACCCGACCCGCAAGAAAAGAGACCGAACCGAACCAAGAGAACAAACGCGGGAGGAATTTTATATGAACTTACACGAGGGTTAAGACAAGAAGAAAAGAAAAGCCTTAAAGCAGGTAATCGAAACTGAGTTAACCTCCATCACTCCCTGCCCAACTCCCAGCGTCACACACACACCCAGCCTCCAGCGGTACGCCCCTGCAGCCCTCAGCGGTACGCCCTTTGCAGCCTCCAGCGGTACACTCTCTACAGCCCTCAGCGATACGCCCCCCTGTAGCCCTCAGCGGTACGCCCCAGCCCTCGGCGGTACACTCCCGTTTTCCCCTTCGCCGGCACACTATACATATACACATATACAACTTGACAAGGGCATTAATAATAGCAAATAAATTAATAAAAATTACGCTAATTAAAGGACTCCGAATGCGTAATATTAATCACAATAAAAGAGGCGGGAGGGGTAATAGAAAAATAAATAATAAACCAATGATAATAATAAGAATAATCATGCATAGAAGAAGAGAAATCATCCCGGACAAAGGCACGAATAAATAGTAAACATCAAATCAGAAATCCCAGAAGGTATAACCTAGAAAGCTCTAGATAAAAGATGCTAATGCCCACGCCGCAGCCCGCTCTCTCCCCGGGATCCGGGGCAAAAGGAACAACAACGCTGCCCCTTTAGGTCGAGCCCGAGTCTCGGGAATTCCCCCGATATGGCCGGGCTTTGATCTAACCTCGGGCCGACATCCTAATCGGACCGGATTTGTTTTCTCGTTCCGGATACCTTCCGAACCCTCATTTAAAATTGCCGCATGCTCGGCAGACATTTGAAGGGATCTACCTCGATTTTCTCATTGTGGCGCTGTCACGGACTTGTGTCCGAATACGAAAAGTCTACGAGTGGCCGACACGGCCGACAGTTTATGGCCTTAATACAACTTTCAGTGTGACCCATCCCTATCTCTCTCGTATAATTAGTGTTACTCCTTTCGGCCGCGGGGCCTCTAATTTCGGCAATTAATCAAGGGTATTCCCTCGTATGAGGGATGTAAATGACGTCGTGACCTTCATGGCGCGACGGGATTCGGTCCCGACACGAACCACACAATCGTCTGACGAAGTCAGATCGAGCGCACCATGGGCTCTCCGGAGCCCGAATAAATTGTCACTCCGGTGACTGGCACGCCCACGCACTTAATAAAACCAACAGACGAACGGGAGCCCCAGTCTAACGGAAAGTGCGTCCACAACTCTGGCACGCCCGGTGGGACCGCTCCACCCTTCATCTCTTTGCCGAAATTAGGGGCCCCACAGCCCCCTTCTTGTAATACTAACTGCGTTATCTTTTTAAATGCAGAAGAAAAAAAAGTGAAGAGAGAGAGGCATCATGGAGCCGACAATGGGTGTCATCTGCAGCCCTGAGGTTGTGGAGAATCACGTGCGAGGTGGCTACCTGGCGGTACCCCTCACTTTCGGGAGCTTCCCTCCCACCGTGGGCTTCCCCAACTTCCTGGGGGTAGCCTTCGTCCAGATCCTCGACGTGGAAACGCCCGAGGAGCCTCAAACCAACGCTCCCGCTCCGGGAGCCGTCGAAGCTGCCGCCGGCCGAGCTGTGGCCGAAGACAACAATAGCGTCCGCACAACGACGCTCAGCTGCAACGTGCACCACGTGCACCAAACTACCGGCCCGTTCCACCAAGGGTCGACATCCCACCGGAGAAGGCTCCGGAAAAGCAACATCGGCGCCGGATCAGGGCGTCGCGCCTCCAACTCCGGGAAGTCCATGACGGTTGGGGCCCTCCGAGTCCGCCTAGACGGGCAGAGGTCCCAGGTGACACCGGACCGCATCATCCCAACCGTTCCAGTCCGCAACTCCTTTGAAGGACTGGCTAAGCTGAAGGAGAAGACGAGGCCCATAGCCCCGGTCGTAGCACCAAAGAGGACGCCGGGTCACAGGCCGGCTAAACTGAAGCAAGTCTGGGTGCCTAAGGAGACCCAGCCCAACGCACCCGCCCAGGCAGGGCCCAGCATCTTCCGCCCCAGGAGGACCCGACGCCATGACAGGGCTGAGGTAGTGACCCCCACTCTCCGACCGGCACCTGTCATCCTGGTGCCGTCCGAGGATGCTCACCGCCGTCGCCGGGGGCGCCGACACAACGCCGCCCGCTCGGCACTCAGGGCCTACTCTCCTTCCGCTGCTGTCGTCGACTCGCAACCACAGGCCGCTCTCCCTGACCAGGAGTGGGAAGGGATCGAGCAGGCCATGAGAAGCTACCTCCGAGGCCCGGGTAGCACCCCCGCTGGCCGCCGGAGACTACTGGGGGCAATGGCCTCCGCCTTCCAGGAAGAAAGGGGGGAACCTGCACCTAGTATGGAGTCGAGGACCCGCCCGGAAGAGCCGCGCCAGTCCCCTGTACGGGAGGAGGCGCCGTCCCGACGGTCGGTCTTCGACAGGCTAACATTCCCAGGAGGACCGTCCCGGAGGGCGTCAAGAAGAAACAAGAATAGGAAATGGCTGACATTCACCTGCAACATGGCAGGAGTCCATGGTCGGTATGGGGCCTTACCCGCCGACCCGGAAGAATTGGCCAGAATAGCTGCCAGGCCGGGACCCCTTACCAGAAGAAGGAGAGCGGCAGGCGGCGCGACACCTGGGGAGCCCCTCACGGCCCTCACGGCCAATGTAGTCACCACCGGCGACACGAGTGGCGGACCCTCGACATCATCCGAGGACGCCCCGGCCGAAGAGACGGGGGGCATACCCAGCCTCCCCACAGCTGACCCAGCAATGCTGCTCATGATGCAACGATTCCAGCAGGAAATCGAATCACTTAAAAAGCAATTGAATGAGCGAAACACACCACCCCCAATGTCCTGGCAGACCGAGGTCACACCCGAGGCACCCAGGGACGGGGGGCAGTCTCCCGAGGCAGCTCTCCCAGCAACCCTCAATCCTCACGGGGGCGCGCCCCCGCAGCAATCACATTGCGCAGCAGTCACCCCGCCACAGGCTCTGCTTTCACAAGGATCCCCCATGGCCCCCCGGGCGACCGTGGTAGCCACCCCGAGCGCACAGCCCGCTCATTTTTACCCGAGCTCAGTCGACCCGGCGGCAGTCAGCCGGTTAATGCTCGAGCAGATGATAGATATGAAATTGGCTGAGAGGGGCGATGGGGGTCAGACGCCTTTCGACGTCTACCGGGTACCCTACCCGGTTCATTACGCTGCCAAGAAGCTGCCGGCTGGCGTCACCAAGCCGCCGAAATTCGAGAAGTTCAACGGGCAAGGATCTCCCAGAGAGCATATTGCCTATTATGTGAACGTCATGGGAGACTTGGCTGCTGATGAAGCCTACCTCCTGAAGTTCTTCGGCTCAACACTCACCGGGCTCGCCTTTGAATGGTACTCCGGCTTGCCGCCCGGGTCCGTGGCCGATTGGCCCGACATGCAGAAGAAGTTCAAAGAAAGATTCTACGTGGCCGAGAGAGAAGTTACCATGGCTGAACTCTACGCCACGAGGCAGAAGAATGATGAGTCGGCTCTTGACTACATTAAGAGGTGGAGGAACCTCAGCATGAGGTGCAAACGCCCCCCGCATCAGGAGGACGCAGTGCAGATCTGCAAGCAAAACTTAAAGAAAGAAATCCTAGAAAGAATGATCGGCACTGAGGTTAAGACATTTGACCGTCTGAATAATGTGGTAGCAGAGATCGAGGCATTCTTGGCCCGATACTCCTCCACCCCGGCTATGTCAAGCCAGAGGGCCAGACAGGCGGAGAAGAAGCCGGCTCCCCCGGAGGTGCATGCACTAGACTTCCAGGCTTTCGAAAAGCAGAAGGAGAAAGCCAAGGGAGCAGCTAACCCTCCGCCACCCAGAACCACAGAACGGCGAGAAGGCCCCTCACTAAGAGAGAAGATGAGAAACAAGTTGTATTCCTTCTCCCGGGACAAGTCCAAGCTCCTGTTTGAGTGGGCAACCAGCTACAATAAGATCACATTGCCAGAGCCGAAAAGGCCTGGCGACTCAAAGAAGAAAGATGACCCGCGCTTCTGTCTGTACCACCGGGTGCTCGGGCATACTATTGAAGATTGCTACGTCTTCAAGGATGTTATTGAGTCCTTAATCAGAGACGGGGAGCTGGACATGGGGGAGCATAAAGTAGACCCCCCGCAGCCACACGAGCTGCCCAGTATAGCCTCCTCCGTCAGTATGATCTCGCTATATCAGGAGCTGCCAGAAGAATGGGCGAAGGCCTGTGCCCGTGCCACTTATGAAACCTTTATCATGGCCCCAGCTCAAGACCAAGAAGGGTGGCAGACTGCACCCGGAAAAACCAGGAAGGCGCGCGCCTCTCGACCCACCCCAGGAATTCACTCGAGGGTAGCAACGCCCCTGCCTGCACCGCCCCCAATAAACCCTGTCTGCCACGACACGGCCCCCCGGCTGGTCATGAGGCGGCCCACTCACAACAGGAAGAGCTCTGCCCCGCTGCGGATGCACAAGAAGACTAGCCCGGCGGTTGAAAGACTCCAGGCTATTATTGACGGGCTCGAAGATTATGAACAACCCGAAATCCAGCCTGTGGAGCTGAAGGAGTATGTCCCCTGGACGGAGTTCGAATCACTCGAGCTGGCTCCGGGAACAGAAGCTGATGCAGACAAAGAGCCTCCCCTGTGGGGTGAACCTCCTCAAGAGCAGCCACCCGCTGCAGCAGGCAAGAAGAAGAAGAAGAGAAGACCCAGGGGCAAGAAGAAGAAGGAGGTTGTCTTCGCCTGCAATACCCTCGCGGCGCTGTTCGACACTTCTCTCTCCCTGGAAGAGAAAGAAGAAGAGCCACCCCATGAGCCGGCAGAAGTGAGTCAAGCTGAAGCATCCACCTCCCAGCACGCCACCAGGTCAGGGAGGAAGTGGGGGCGCCCTCCTCAGGGCAGCCTCAACATCATGCTCAGGGGGGAACAACCATACCAGGTTCCCGAGCCCGAGGTCCGAGGCACTGAGATCCCTCCTCCATCAGGCCTCTACCCCGGAGGCACCAAGAGTCAAGGCGCCCCGTCGTTCGCCGAGTTCCTATCCGCTCGAGCAGGAAGGCGGGTGCACCCCCAGGGGTCCGCTGTGACCAGTAAAGCAAGCATTCCTCAAGCTCTACCGGCTACAGTTCCTGCCCAGCCGGAGGAAGAATTCAGCGGCACCCCAAACCTCGCCGAATTCATGCGAGCAGCAGAGGAGGCTCAACAGGCCCCGCCTGCTCGACAGGCCACAGCAGAACCCACAAAACAGGCATCCCTTGATCCGGCACCCCAGTCCCAGGATGAAGGCAGGCGCAGCAAGCTCGAGGAGATGAAACTGCTCAAGGTACGGGCGGCCGAGCGAATAGTCAGACATCTCAAGAAAATCCCGACCCGGTTCACGGTCTGGGAGATGCTGTCCTTGAATGAAGAAACACGGCAAGCCATCATCGCCGCACTCCAGACGCCAGCACACCTTGAAGCCTGTTTGGCAGAAATACCACCTGAAGTAGCAGTGGCTTTCACAGAAGACGACATGCTCCTGCCGACTTGCAGCCATAACAGGCCCCTCTACATGAAAGGGCAGCTGAACGGCCAGCCTATCAACAGGGTCTTGATCGACCCAGGAGCAGCGGTGAATATACTCCCGTACCGGGTATACCAGAAGCACTACTTTGACGTACATCTGGTCGAAGTTAAAAATGTCAAGATTGCCGGCTTTAACCAGAAATGCGAAGTTCCTATGGGGGTCGCAGAGTTCAACTTGACCTTTGATGACTTCACCACCAAGGTCCAGTTCCACGTCATCAACTCCAGCACTTCCTACAAGGCGTTGCTTGGCCGGCCTTGGCTACACCAGAACAGAGTGGTGCCCTCCACCCTGCATCAATGCATCAAGTACCCCTGTGAGGGAAAGGAAGTCAGAATCTTCGCCGACCTCCACCCGTTCGAGGTGTTCGAGTGTCACTTGTCAGATGCTAATCTGTACTTGGAGAAGGCGAAGCAAGCTCCTCAAGTCATCCAAGACAAGGGCAAGAAGAAAATGGAATCAGGGGGCTGGTTTCCTCCGCCGCCCCCAGGCTATGTAGCTCCCCCGCATGTACCATTTATTGCACAAGAAGAAGGGGTATTCAGGGCAGCCCCTCTCGCCATCTACCCCACACCGGGGGCACCCTGCCTCGAAGACCTGCTAGAAGATGTCAGGGTCCCGCCAGGGATCGTCAAGCCGATAGCAGAGATAGAATCCCAAGCAGCTGAACGACTGAAAACCTTCGAGGTGCCTAACTCTGAGGGGCCGCCCACTATTTTCTATGTGGCCGGGGAAAAGCCGGTCAGGGAAGACGATGATTGCCGGTTCCCTGACGAGTTGCATGACCCGCACGTCCCCATCACGGGACTTCCCCACATGACTGACCAGGCAGCCAGAATGGTCAGAAAGCAGAAGATTCCTCCCTACCAGCCCTCCAGCCGGAAGGAAATGTTTGAAAGAATGTGGAACCCACCAAACCTGGATCGACGGTTGCTGAAAATCACCAAGCACCCCGGTCTGGGCTTTTCACTAGAAGATTACTACGAGACTGATGTCATATCGGTCTCAGCATGGCCCGGCGACGACCCCGCAGAAGCTGCAGATTCGCTGGAAGCCCACCGAGACACATGTCCCGGGGCCTCGGCCGAAGAGGCACAAGACGAAGAAGTATTCCTGTGGAAGCCTCCCAGCCGCCGCTATATGGAGAAGACCCCCTCCTTTTCCGAAGTGTCGACCTCGAGAGGGCACGCCAGCGAGGCGCCTCCACCCCGGCCGGCCGGCGAAGCAAGGAGCAGTAGCACGGGCCATGCCCCGAGTTCCCCTCGATACGACCCCGTCATGTACGCCTTGTACCATAGGCAGCAACGGGAGATCGAGATGTTAAAAGCACGACTGGCCGAGTTAACCTCGCTAGTCGCCGACCTGATCCAAGGATCTCTTCCCCCATGGGGTGGCCGGATGCCTCGGCCCCGAGGCACCAGTCCCAACACCCCCGCCCTGACAAGGCGGGAAATGAGAGACATGGCAAGCCCGCTGATCGAGCGGCCAACCAGGCAAGGGCTGACACTCCAAGAGAAGCTGCAGAAGCCTTATTCCTTTCCGAGAGAGAAGACCCGGGGCATCTTCGACTGGGCTTGCCATTACGGCAAGGTCTCCCTTCCACGGTCCAAGAGGCCGCAGGACACCCGAAGAAGCGGGAATCCACTGTTTTGCCCTTACCACCAAATACTGGGCCACGCCATTGAAGACTGCTATGTCTTCAAAGACCTCGCTCAAAGCCTCATCGACAGGGATGAGCTTAGAATGGGGGACTACGTGGTAGCCCCGCCACGCCCCCATGTGGCAGACAGCCCCAGGGCAGGAGCCTACACTGTGTCCACCCGATGCCGGGCGCCCGAAGATGCGGCTACCCCAGCCTCTGCAGGAGCGGTCTATGATGAATACACAGAAGAGCCCGAGATGCACTTATGCCCTCCTGAACCTGCGGACCTTACGTACCCGGCGGCTACGACCCTGGGGGACTGCGAGGCAAATGCAACCTCTATGCCCAGTCGTGATGAACAAGGAGAGGGAGATGACGTCCTCGAGCCCGAAGACAATGAAGACCAAGACTTCGTGGATTTGTCGCCAGCCCCGCCGGAAATTGAAAATAGCGGCCAGGCCACAGTCGACGAATTGGTTGAAATCAACCTCGGCACAGAAGACAATCCCAGGCCGACTTTTTTGAGTGCTCTCATGCCTCTACAGGAAAGAGAACAATACACAAAGTTGCTGCAAGAATTCCGGGATTGCTTTGCCTGGAACTATGAAGAAATGCCCGGACTGAGCCCCGAGGTGACTCAACACATCCTGTCTATTGATCCCAAAATGGAACCAGTGAAGCAACCTCCCCGGCGCATGAGGCCGGAGTTAACCAGCCAGATCTGCAAAGAAGTCGACAAGCTCATAAACGTCGGTTTCGTGGCAGAAAATCAATACACCACATGGCTGGCCAATATTGTACCGGTGAAAAAGAAGAATGGACAGATCAGGATTTGCGTGGACTTCCGCGACCTGAATAGAGCCTGCCCGAAAGATGACTTCCCGGTGCCTATCACCGAAGTGATGATTGATGCAACCACCGGCCACGAGGCCATGTCCTTTATGGATGGGTCGTCCGGCTATAACCAAATCTGGATAGCCGACCACGACCGGGTCCATACGGCTTTCCGGTCACCCAAAGGGGTATTTCACTACAAGAGGATGCCCTTCGGCCTCAAGAATGCCGGGGCCACATACCAGCGGGCGATGACCAAGATCTTCGACGAGCTGCTATACGGCAAGGTCGAGTGCTACATCGATGATCTGGTCGTCAAGACGAAGAAAAGAGACGAGCACCTGAGCGACCTCAGGGCCGTCTTCCAAAGGCTCCGGCAGTACGGGCTGAAAATGAATCCCATGAAGTGCGCCTTTGGCGTGTCCAGCGGGAAATTCCTCGGCTTTATTGTCCGGCACAGAGGGATCGAGATCGACCCCCTGAAGATAAAAGCCATCCAGGAGCTGCCTCCTCCGAAGAGTCTGGGGGAGCTGAGGTCCCTACAGGGGCGTTTAGCTTACATCCGCAGGTTCATCTCCAACCTGTCAGGGCGTTGCCGACCCTTCCACAGACTGATGATGAAGAATGCACCCTTCAGCTGGGGTCACGAATGCCAGCACGCGTTCGACCAGCTAAAGGAGTACCTGAAGACCCCACCCGTCCTGGGGGCACCTGTCAAAGGTAGACCGCTTATTCTCTACATAGCGGCCACCGAGTACTCACTGGGGGCAATGCTCGCCCAGAACAATGATGAGGGAAAAGAACAAGCTCTTTACTATCTCAGTCGAAGGTTGGTGGGCGCAGAGGCTAAGTACACCCCGATTGAGAAAATCTGCCTTGCCTTGGTCTTCGCGGTCAAGAAGATGAGGCACTATATGTTGTCCCATGAAGTCAGCCTGATATCCAGGGCCGACCCCATCAAGCACATTCTCCTCCAGCCAGTCCCGAAGGGGCGCCTTGGCAAGTGGGCCGTGCTGCTCATGGAATTTGACATTACTTACGTGCCACAGAAGGCCGTTAAGGGGCAAGCCGTCGCGGACTTCTTCGCAGCACACCCTGTGCCCGAAGACTCTCCGTTGGCCACAGAGCTACCCGAAGATGAAACACTAGAGGTGGATCAAGTGCAACAAGCCGTCTGGCAGTTATACTTCGACGGGCCTCGAGAACAGAAGCGACCCCGTCTGGGCATGGCAAGGTGCGGGCCGGAGCGGGCATCGTCCTCAAATCTCCAGATGGAGAGGTGCTACACACTTCTTGCTGCATCAGCAAGCCCTGTACAAATAATGAGGCGGAGTATGAAGCCCTGATCATCGGCCTCCAGGTCGCCCTCCAAATGGAGATCAAAATGCTCCAGGTGTTCGGCGATTCGCTGCTTGTCGTCAAGCAAATCCAGGGGCAGTTTGATGTCCGAAAACCCGAGCTGCTCCCGTATCACACTAAAGCGAAAGGGCTCATGGAGCGGTTCTACCTCCTCGAAATAGGCCATGTCGCCAGAGGGGAGAACGCACAAGCCGACGCATTGGCAAAATTGGCAAGCTCACTGGCGGTGCCCCCAGATGGATATCTCCATATCCAAGTAATAAACCAACGCCAGATGCCCAGCATGATAGAAGAAGAGCCGGAAGAGGAGGACCTACAGGTCGCTACAGCAGAAGCCGTCAGCCTGCCTGACTGGAGGGACCCCCTAATGCAGTGGTTCAGGCACCAGCGATTGCCTGACCGAAGAGAAGAAAAGATCAAGCTAGTCAGAACCAAGGATTCTTACGAGCTCCGAAGCGGAATATTATTCCGAATTGTGGCAGACGCCAGAAGGAAGCTGCTCCTCCGATGTTTGTCCACCGAAGAAGCTTGGAGGGTTATGAAGGAGGTCCATGCCGGCATAGCTGGCGCGCACCAGGCGGGACCGAAAATGAAAATTGAAATCAAGAAACTTGGCTATTATTGGCCTGCAATGTTCAACGACTGTTGCGAGTATGCTAAGTCGTGTCAGAGATGCCAGGAGCATGCCACTATACCCAGGAGACCTCCGGCACCATTACACCCAACAGCGCCCAGTTGGCCGTTCGCCCAATGGGGGACGGACGTCGTGGGCCCCTTACCTGCATCTTCCACAGGCGGCAAATACATTCTGGCGGCTACCGACTACTTCTCCCGCTGGGCAGAGGCCTTTGCCTTACGAGAGGTCACCGGAGAAGTCGTGGCCAGGTTTGTCCGCCGCAATATTATATTCCGGTTCGGCGTGCCCGACCGGATTGTGTCGGACAACGGCAGCCACTTCCGCAACCAGAAAGTTTACCGGCTAGCAGAAAAATACAAAATTGACTGGAGGACATCGACTCCTTACAATCCACAAGCCAATGGGCTGGCCGAAGCTTTCAATAAGACACTTTGCACTCTCCTGGCCAAGACTGTTAGCTCTAACAAAAGGGACTGGGAAGAAAGAATGTATGAAGCGCTTTGGGCGTACCGAACCGTATACAAGACCCCAACGGGCTGCTCGCCCTTCTCTCTTGTATATGGCTCGGAAGCAATCATCCCCGTCGAACTGGAGATACCGTCCCTCAGGGTCGCCATTCAGCATGGGCTTGTCCCCGAAGGGCAGACCAACACCGAGCGAAGGCTCGATGAACTCTCCAGTCTGGAAGGAAAGCGGCTTCAAGCCCAACAGAATATCCAGGTCTATCAAGCCCGGATTGCACGCGCCTTTGACAAGCTCGTCAAGGAACGCGAATTCAAGAAGGGTGACCTTGTCATGGTCAAGAGAAGAGATCTCATGGCGGCCAACCCCAAAGGTAAGCTAAACGAGAACTGGCTCGGACCCTACGTAGTCCAGAAAGTCTACGAAGGCGGAGCCTATGTAATTGTCAACCACCGCGGGGAGGTTCAATTCCCGCCTCTTAATGGAAGGCACTTGAGGCTGTACCACGCCCCAGCGCCCCCATTCAGGTAATAATATTACTCTTCGCCCCATTTTGGGGCGGATTTGCGTGATTAATGTTCGAATGATTTGGCCACCAGCCGGGTTCCCGAAAAAGGGAAGAAAGGAATAGAAAGAGAAAGAAAGAAGAAGCAAAAAAAAAGAGAAAGACAAAAAAGAAGAAGCAAAAAAATGGAAAGAGGAAGAGAGAAGAAAGACAAAAAAAAAGAAGAAGCAAAAATGGAAAGAGAAAGAAAGAAGAAGCAAAAAAAAAAGAGAAAGATAAAAAAGAAGAAGCAAAAAAATGGAAAGAGAAAGAAGGAAGAAGCAAAAAAAAAAGAAGAGAAAAAAAAAAGAGAAAAAAAAAAGAGAAAAAAAAAAGAAAAAAAAAAGAGAAGCCAGAAAGGGGGACGCCCCCCATTTCCAGTCACCGCCCCGCATCAGCGGGGGTACCAAAATTGATTTAAAAAGAAAAAGACAAACTCTTCTCTCCGTCCTTCCCGGGCGGTGAGTACCCCTTTGGCTCGGACCTCACGTCCGGGTCATTGACTAGACAAACTCTTCTCTCCGTCCTTCCCGGGCGGTGAGTACCCCTTTGGCTCGGACCTCACGTCCGGGTCATTGACTAGACAAACTCTTCTCTCCGTCCTCCCCGGGCGGTGAGTACCCCTTTGGCTCGGACCTCACGTCCGGGTCATTGACTAGACAAACTCTTCTCTCCATCCTTCCCGGGCGGTGAGTACCCCTTTGGCTCGGACCTCACGTCCGGGTCATTGACTAGACGAACTCTTCTCTCCATCCTCCCCGGGGGGGCGAGCACCCCTTTGGATCAGACCTCCCGTCTAAGTCACTGACTAAACGGACCTTTCTATCCGCCACCTCTGAACGGCAAAAGGGGTCTCTGGCCAAGTACCCCTCACTCGAGACCAGCACGCGCTCCCAATATTGCGGCAAAACCAGGGAGTTGCCCGTTCGATATGGTGGAGTGGTCCCCTCGTCCTCCCCCTGGGAAGGCGAGCGCTCTCCTGTACCCTGACATGGGTCCCTGCCTGGTCCTTCCAAAGTGAATCCCCGCAAAGACTCATACCCTGCCAATGGGCCCCTACACGAAAAGGGGGGAAAGATACAAGAGCGAGGGAAGAGAAAAAAAAAAAACAATATGCACGGAAGAGGAAGAGGGGTGGGAAAGCTCCCTCCGGGATAAATGCACACACCAGGAACGCGTGAAGTCATAAATGCTTTGCTCTATTCAAAAGAGGATCAAACTACATGTGCTGCGGGGCATACCCCTGTGTTACATTCAAAAAAAAAGAAAGAGAAATTAAGGGATGTAACGCTCAGTCGATGTCCCTGAAGATGTCCTCGAGGGGGAGGATCCCGACGCAAGGGAAGTTCGTCATATCGTGCAGTCGGCCCCTCAATCCCTCAAGACGGGCGAGCTCCGCTTCGACGGACGCCATTTCAACGTCGGCAACGGCAAGAGCTTCCCTCTCCTCTGCCACCGCCCCTTCCGCCTCGGCGAGGCCAAGTTTGGCCGCAGCAAGATAGCCCTCCAGCTTCTCGATCCGGTTCTTGAAGGAACGAACGCTGCCTTCGCCTTCCTCTAGGGCCTTTCCGTGGCGTTCTCTACTGTCGCGTCGGGCCTTTAGGGCCTGCAGATATTCGTCTGCCTGAGCATCAAGGGCGGCGCGTTCGTCAGGAGCCTGGGTCTCCAGGAACTCGCGGCGCTTGACATATTTCAATAATAGCAAGACCCGCCGTGACC